>VZRZ01004756.1:1745370-1828525 GCA_013398175.1 Climacteris rufus | reverse complement strand
AAAAAATCATTTACCCTTGTTTTTTTTTTTTTTTTTTTTTTTTTTTTTTTTTTTTTTTTGTATGCATCCTGTATGCAAAGCTTCTGTTTCAAATTTCATAATTCTGGAGAGCTGTTTCTCATTTGATTTTTCTCTAGTTGGCAAAAACTTGTAAATCATGGTGCAGTCCTACTCAATGGAGCTATTCCTTGTACCTCTATCAATTTATTGTGATGAGTTTATTTTCTGCTCTGTTTTTTTTTTTTTAATTCATCACTGGGGACTTCATATGCACCTTAATTTTAAAAATGCAATGGCAATTATTTATGTATTCTCTTCAATAGCAGGAGAAAGAAGTTAAATCCAGGACACTTCTCCTTCCACATCACTGCCCTGAGGAATAAATCCTTTTGTCAGGCAGGCAGGGAAATGTTGCCTATCTTCTGTGCAATGGCACAGCTCAAACCAGCTGGGTGCTGGGTTTTCCTGCACAGAGGGGTTGATACCTCACTCCCTGAAGATGGTTGAGTACAATGGACTATGCAGGACAGAGAACCCATGTTTTCACTTCCCTGAACAAGTGTTTCAAACATTTAAGAAATGCAAATGACCACGTTCTGTCTCTGTCACTGTCTTGAATTCTTCAGTCTCTTAGCACTGAACTTGGTGCTGTCAGTGTGTTTTGGGGCTCACCTGAAGTCTGGCTCATGCATCAGTTCCCTTATGGGGGTCTGGTAGGGGAATACACAGCTGTGGCCTCTAAAAGTCCGGGGCCTGAGACAGGTAGCAAGTTTCTCAACCTGGGAACCTTTGGCAGCATCTCTTCAAGTGTACAGCAGAAGATCTGTAGGCTAGGAAGTAGCCAGGGGAGCACACGGCACTTGGGCACCTGAAGGTCACGTTTTGGATTTAGTCATTCAAATTCTACTGAAGATACCTTTGGTTTTGTGGGCTTTTTCCCCTCTAGAGGGACAGTGAGTGGCACAGAAATTGCTTGGTGAGGGCACTGCTTGGGCATGACACTTGGTTAATTGAGAGGATAGGGGAGAACCTTATTTGCCCCTCTAATTTTTGCATGGGTTTGCTGGAGTGGGAGTTAAAAAAGCAACTTTGTGCACTTCTGAACACAGTACATTTGCTTTACAGTTATTGAGAATTAATTCATAACCCATTCTCTTGATCCCTACCATCAATACCACTGTGTTTTGTTCAGGCTTGACATACTTGGACTGGTTAGTCATAACTATTAGCTGATAGCATAGCCATTATGGTTTGCCTCTTCACTTAAAATAGGCATGGCTTTGTTCTTTTCTTGGAAATTTTATTCTTAATGTTTAACTTTTTCTTCATTTCAAAGGTTCTGAGGAAAAAGCACTTGAAAGATGTGCATCTCCAAGAAGTATCTGTAAGAAGGTTTGCATCGTTCAATCTCTTTTCAGTAGAAGACCAGAATACCGAAGAGGAAACTGGGACCTGGGTTCAGTATAGAAGCATCTTTTATCCCAAGTACAGCATCTCCTTAAGGTAACCACCATTTAAGTACTTTCTAAGATCTTGAATGGGCCTCAGATATAAAACTCATTAGTCGTTCTTCCAGTGTTTTGTGTAACTAGGGCACAGTTTACAAATAAACTGCTGAATGTTATTTTTAGTTGTTTATTACAGTAAGCAGCTTGTCTGACTTTTTTTCCCGGTACATTTCACTGAAGTGGCTGAGCTTGTCTGAAAATACTGATGCTTGTAGCTAAAAGAGAATGCAAATATGAGCATTTATTTTATTTTTTAATAGCTTTCTGTTTTGACATTCTTCAGCTATATGTAGGATGTAAAAAACCTGAACACATTTATAGTCTTAATAAAAAATTTAATGATGCAATGTTACTAATAATATTCTTAAAGCTTTTTGGTAATGATCTGTATGTTATTCAGTTTTCTTCCTAGTGATTCTTGTAAAACTCTGTGATAATTCGGAAGAGAATGTCAGAATGATCCTGCTCTGACATTTGATAGTTCTGTACTTCTATTTCCACCACTTTCTATGTCGTCATTTGGTATTATTTGCTTAATAGTAGTTTCATTGATAATAGGACACAGCTCAAACTGTAGAGTATGAAAAAGCATGTTTATTTATGCATTATTTTATTATGTTTCGTTGGTCTTGTCCAATGGAAATGTCTAATTTCTGTGCTGGAGCAGACTCACTGCCTTTCAGAAACTGCATATTGAGGAGAATAGGGACGTTGTCTCCTGGTGGCGGTTTTTATTTTGTTTTTTCCCCTGCATTTTGTTCCTTTAGCAACAAAATGGTAATCACTGATCATTTTAGGAATAATGATCAGAACTTGCTTAGCCTTACACTTCCTTTTTAAAATGTTTTCCCTATACTGAGGCAGTTGCAATAGATAGAATATACATATTATTTCAGAATATTGCAGGCTGGTGAAGAAGGGAAGGAGAAAATCCTCACTGTGTATTTTGCCAGGAACAAAGTATAAATAGCCTGCAACAAAGTCCACTTTACCGTGAGTCTGTGTAAAATAACATTTCTTCCCTGTTTTTGCAGAAGCAGTAATTTAGGGGATAAGCATAACAGTTTAACATACATAACAGAGCAACTGCTGAAACTTATATGACTAGAAGATACGAAATCTTGGTGTGAGTGTGCCTGGATCTTTGAGAACTGATCATGTCTTGGAAACTTAAGGATTCTCTGTATGTCTGACTGTCTTCCCTTACTTTTTCTCCTTCCATTGTCAAAATATTGTTATAATACTATTAAACTGTAGAAACAATTTTTACAAGTTAACAAGAGAATATTATTAACATTAGTTTCAGTCAAGTAAATCCAGAACAGCTTGCTTGAATAGGAGAGCCTTTTTGTATCTTTATATAAGAGAAAAAAAAAAGAAAAAAATGTTGCTGTGGGCCCTCTAAAATCTTGACAGAAGTGCTTTTGAGTTTTCATCTACATATGTTTTCCTTATGGATTAACATCTTCTTGGAAAAGCTCATTGCATACGTTCAATGTTAAAAGGGTTGTCAGCTAATATCTTGACAAGACTAAATACTTAAGAAAGTTCATAAGGTTGTTAGTGGCTTTTGGCAAAGAGTATAAAGGTCAAGCTGTATCAGTTCAAGGGCTATCAAAACTGATCAAATTGTATATTCAGATATGCTATGACCTAGCTGGAATTACTGTTCTAGAGGGACTTGGGACCAGTTTGTCAGGCAAATAGAAGCTTTGGTAGGAACTACCAGTCATGTCCATGCTTTTCTGAATTTTGTTGTTTTAGTAGGCTGCTTTTTCTCTAACTAAATTCAGGCTGGATTCATATCTCAGGAAGAAGAGCTTATACGATGTTATTTTGTCACTAGTTTATTTTTTAATCATTCTTAATAGCAAATATTCCAAGGCAGAAGTCAGAAGGCCAAGTATAAAGCAGTTTTTTGCTTGAAAGATGTAAGCTGAATTTATGTGCCATTTTGACTAGATCTTTGAAGTGACAAAATCATTGACTCATTTCAAAAGTCCCTGTAACTCTTCTGGTTAAACGGTGATCTCTAGTGTGCTTAATGAAAAGTAAATTTGTAATGCATGGTGGAAAGTGGTCTCTTGAAGTTTCTAATAGGTAAGTTTCTAATAGGTTTCTAATAGTTTCTAAGGTGCTTCACAGTAGCTCTGGGGTCTCAAAAGGTGTGTCTGATGGGTGCGGGGGTTTGTTAGCAGTGAAAGGTGTGTCAAAATGAAACTTCTTGTGTTATAATCCAAGATCTGATTTCATTAGTCTAGTCTCATTTGGATTTGTATTGTATTTGATGCTCCTAAACACCACATCCTTGTCTTGATGATGTCAATTGAGCTTTAGCTTTCCTGACCTGACCCTTGGATGCTCAGACAATTTCTCTGTATCCCTCACAGGCTACTTGCCTCTGCTTCCACACTCTATAGGTTTCCTTCCTGTGTTTGAGTTTGTCCGGGAGCATCTTGTTCATCCACGTAGGCCTCCTGGCATTTCTGCCTGACTTCCTCTTTGTCAGAATGCATGGCTCATGAGGTAATCCTTGGATATTAACCAGCTTTCATGGACCCCTCTTCCCTCCAGGTCTTTATCCCATGGTATTCTACCAAACAGACCCCCAAGAGACCAAAGTTTGCTCTCCAGAAGGCCAGGGTAGCGAGCTTGTGTACCCTTCTTGGTGCCCTAAGGATGTCAGACTCCACCATTTCATGGTCACAGCTGCCAAGAATTCCCTGGAGATTCACATTCCCCACCAGACCCTCCTTGCTGGAGAGAGCAAGGTCCTGCATAGCACCTCTCTTAGTTGGCTCCTCTGGAAGAAGGAAGCTTTTCAGGAACCTTCTGGATTTTTTACGCCCTGGTGTGTTGTCTCTCCAACAAATACAGGGGTAGTTGAAGCTCCCCACGAGGACCAGGTCTTGTGAATGTGTGGCTGTTCCTATCTCTCTATAAAGGGCTTCATCTGCTTGGTCTTCCTGTAAGACCCCACTACAGTGTCACCTGTCCCTGCCCTCCCTTCAGTCCTGACCCATAAGCTCTTGGGTGGTGTGGTGGTTTGACAGGGTGTCTGGCTTTTTGGGCGTGGGAGGGGCCAGAAAGATGGCTCCTGTTAAAAGCTGCCAGAAGCTTCCATGGCTGTCCAGCCAGGGCCTGTCCCTGATGGCTCTGAAGATGGACATGCTGCAAACCACAGCTGGGCCAATTAGAGAAGAAGGTAACACCTCTGTGATAACATATTTAAGAAGGAGTCACAGTAGTACGCACGCGCGCGCCATGTAGATGTAGCCGTGTAGTTGTGGATAGGCAGTGAAGAAGGAGTACAGCCTGTAGAAGAAACAACAGATATGGACACCAGCCAAGTCAGCCAAGAAGAAGAAGGAGAGGGAGGAGGTGCTTCAAACATCGAAGCTCAGAGACATCTCCGCAGCCTGTGGTAAGGACTGTACCAATGCAGTGTTCCCCTGCACCCTGAGGGTCCATGAAGGAGCCGAGATCCACCCCACGCAAGAACAAAGGGGGTCCCTCCTACAGGAGGGGCTTTGGTCTGGAGGGGGCAGACGTGGATAATGAGGCCTTTGCTCCCGGGGACTGAGGGAATCATTGTGTTAAAAAAGCCTTGTTTCACCCTCACCCTAAATTTGGACCAGCCCGGCCTCGGGAGAACGAGCGGGCAGCAGTGACCAGGCGGGCTGCTTGCCAAGAGGGAAAACATTACTTCTACAAAAATGCCACAGTGCTTGTAAGAAGGGGAGAAAAAACTGCCTCCTCTCCAAATATTTGCTGGGAAGAAAACATCTGAGGAATGAACTGACTAGGGAAAAATCTCCCCCAGTTCTCCTTACTTTCTGAGGGAAGGAGGGAGGGATGTTGGGGGAGGCGCAGGGAGAGAGAGAGAAAGAGTGTTTAAGAGAATGTTTTGCTTACTCCTTTAACTCTGTAATAAATTCACTTATCACTTTTAAGTTTTGAGCCTGTTTTAGCCTGCTTTAATTAGAGGGTTTTTTCTCTGTCAGTATCCTTATCTCACCTTGGAAAAAATTCCTCTCCCCTGTCCATCTGCAGAGGAGGGAGAGCGGCTTTCGGGGGGGCTTTAGCATTTGGCCAGAGCTCAAACCACAACAGGTGGCTCCTCATCCACTCCCAGGTGGAGCTCCAAGCACTCCGGCTCGGCACAGGCGGCACCACTGCCCCCACATCTGCCCGGCCTGGCCTCATGGAGCTTGTAACCTTCCGTTGCAGTACTCCACTCACAGGATCTGCCCACTGCAGTCCCACCACTGCCCATGATGCCAGTGAGATGAAAGCCCTGAGGCACGCCAACAACTCTAACTTTGGTCCATTCCCCTTGCTATGGACACTTGCACAGAGGCACTGAAGTTGGGCTGCTGCTGAGGCTGACTTGCTGGCTGGAGTGGCTGGAATTCTCTTCAGTGCTCTCCTGCCCACCTGTGATTCTTGTCCAGACTCTGGGCATCTGTTGCTGTCACTGGATTATCTGACTTTCTGGTTCTCTTCTCCATTAAGATATGGTTTTTTCGTAGAACTTTTGGGTGTATTTGTTAGCTTTTTTCAAGTTCTATTTAACTTTGGCAGTATTTCACTTTTCTATTAAAAAATTATGCGTGTACTGAATTATATGTCTTCTTAGGGATAGGAAGAGATAAAATAAGTAAATGGAGCTATTTATAAGTATTTATTTAATATTTCATTTCTAAATCCTTCTATTCTTAGTCAGGAATGTGCTTTTAAATTTGAATTTTGTATGAATAGTTATAGCAATGAAGTGATTATAGATCATAAAGATGCAGTGTCTCACTGTGGAGATGGTGCCTGTCTTTTAGACAGGAAAATTATTCTTTTACTAGAGTTAAAAAAAGAAGCAATCAATATCTTCAAATTTTCTATTTCAGGATATGGATTTGCTTTTAAATTGTAGGCTCATTTTAAGAAAACAGTGAAGAAATAAGTTATTTCTGTGGTAAAATATTTTCCATTGATCAGTCATTTGCGGTTGCAAATACTAAAGTGCAGAACTGAAAAGAAGAATGTCAGAAGTTTACAGGAAGGGTTAAATCTTTGCAAAGTGTGTTAAGTGTACTTTGCAAGATGTCATGCCTTTATTCTGAATATGAATGAAGTTTTAGATGAAAATATGAAAGAAATTATTAGATGATTCTAGACCTGTGGTTTAGAAATGAGAGGCATGTTATTTGTCTGTGGCAAGTAGTATATTAGAAGATGGTGGCAAGTAGTATATTAGAAGATGGTATAGGACTGAATTCCGTTGCCTATTCCTCTTGGATATTTCTGCTAATAACATTTTGCATTTTTAATGGCTTTTTATTTTAGGGATAGACATAAAAGAAGTGAAGGGAAACAGATTTCAAGGAATATTGCCTACTTCTTATGGTCAATTTATGTGGCTATGATAAACTTCCTTTCTTCCATTAATTCCATGCTGAGAAACAATGTGTGAATTTATCAGCAGAAAGGGTTGCCCACAGGACTTGGAAATCGGGGAAAGAGAGAAAAAATGATTTGGCAGCATACTTTTATTCACTGATCAAGCTATGACTATTCCATCATATTGCCCAAGACATGTATTTGTAAAATGAATTTGAAGTCAAAGAAGCAGTGTTTTGGTTTCTTGCTGTATTGTGATTTGTGATCTAGAACTGGAATGAAAGAGGAGTTGACTTCTTTTGCTGTAGTCTAGCCCAGAAAAAGCATCTGATCAGATAGCAAAGTTTGCAGATAACTCTGAGGTTCTTAGTGGGCCACAGTGACAATTGATGATGATACAAAAAGGCTTGGTGAATAAAGTGCCCTTAACAGTAACTCTTTTACCATTATCCCATCTTTAAATTTTCACACCTACCGTACTTTCAGTTTGTATACAGGTTAATAATGTATGGTAATGTGTTGTGTTTGTTTCTTTTTTCTTTTCAATTTTATGTGGAAATGTATTCTCTCTTAGTTTTTGTAGGGTTTTAAAGTTTGCATAGTCATGCAGTTACTTGTATTATTTTTCATCACTCAATTAAGAATAATATAAAAGAAGAGAAGGAACTTTGTTTCGTTATGGTTGATGAAAAGAATGCCTTAATAGGGAGCTACAGAAGGATTTCTTTTTTCTCCTGTCCATAGCTATTTTTATATACATGTAAATGTCTGCCACTTGCACTGCCTGAATTGGAGATGAAGGAACATTAATATATTTTAAAGATAGATCTTGCTCTCTCTGACTTCATCCAAAGTTGATTTATTTATAGTCCCAAATAAGGAATTTTGCTTTGCTTTGTAACAGGAGAAACATGAGTTGAATTAGTTTATTGTTCATAGATTTGTCTTCTATTACTCACTGCCTCAGCCATAGAAATTTTTGCCTATTGTACCTTGAAGACTTATTATAAGAACACTGTGAATCAGATTAACCACGTCGGCCTGATACTCACTTTTTCCGTGATGTTTCCCTGTGCTGGTTTGAAGTACTTTGTTGATCTCAGCAATCACAGCTTTGAACTTCCTTGAACTGTATGACATCTATGACATGTTCTAAAGTGCTGAATACTAATGTTCTTCTGTATTTTGAGATGCCTGTGGAAATTTATGGGAACTTAGGGGTTGGGGTTTAATCACAAACTTCTGTGATTCCTTTCCTTGACTTTCATAATTCGGTGCACATGCCACTTGAGACTCTCTGTGTTTGTTAGCTGCACTGTGGAAAGCTGTGACTGTGACAGGCATTCATAGAACCAAGATGTGACATATCTTGTCAGTTTTCTCTGGACTTGGTAGTGGAGGAGCAGCTGATGGGATGGGACAGTGGAGCAGCAGTTGTTACGGAACTGCTGAGGATGGATGTGCACAGCACTGGATCCCAAACTAGGAGCTCTGGTTTTAGGTGCAGGACTGAGTAGCATATTTATGGCTAGAATTTGAGGTTAGAGAATACCTGTATTTACAGGTTTGTGATGGAAAAGAGTTGGGGAATAGCTGGTGCAGAGTTTGTCTGCAGGCTCTACCAATACAGACCTCCAAATGGAGAAACGTGGCTATTGCTGTTTGGAAGTGTGTTTTTTTGAGCTCTCCCTTTCTCAAGTAGATCAGCTGCTGCCATGTGCTTTCCTCAGTCCTACAACTAGTCTGCAGTAGAGGTTATGCTCAATTCCTCAGTTTTTGGATTCCACAACTGTTAAGTGGTTTTGGCCAGTGCTATGGTTTTATCATTTGTCCTTTTTGTGCTTGTCTACCTTTTGATCCTGAAGTAGATGAACTGTATTCTTTTCTAGACCAGGACACTTCACTTGCTTCTGTTTTTCTTTCTTCATAGCATTCTGTTGAACTTCTGGTACTAGATTACTGAATGTTTCATCCTTACCTTTGTTGGCTTCACTTGGAGAGCTATGTGATAAATCTCCTTTGGAAATGAACTATGTACATAAAGAAATTGAGGGGGGAAAAAAGGAAACCAAAACATGTTATCCCAAGACTACTCTGCATGCCAACAGAGATTAAAATGTATCTTTATTTTCTCAGCATCTTCCTGTCCCTCACCTTTCATTCATTTAGAGATGAGAATTCACAGCTGTCTCAGAGCCCCCGAGTGCCTCAGACATAGGC
The DNA here is from genome assembly GCA_013398175.1 of Climacteris rufus. Taxonomy (NCBI): domain Eukaryota; kingdom Metazoa; phylum Chordata; class Aves; order Passeriformes; family Climacteridae; genus Climacteris; species Climacteris rufus. The sequence continues at coordinate 1,819,403 of VZRZ01004756.1, read as the reverse complement.
ACAGTTACAGAGCTTGTAGGGTGCTGAGGAGTCAGCAGGGCAGAGTTTAAAGGGCAGCTCTGTGGTTGGCAGAACTCCCAATCCTGTCTGCTTTCTTGGCACTTCCCTTGGACCTACTCTGTTGCAGCAGTCATCCAATATGACTGAAAACAAACTTGCAAAAAAGAAGAAAAAGTACATTAAAAATTCACATGATCCATCAGAATTCTTGTAGACTTCCACTGCAGAGAGGGACTGTAATTTTAGTTTGTTTTTATATAGCTGGGAGAAGAGAATTAGTGTTCAGGTGAATATTTTGTAACATTTTTCATATATTTCTTTGTCCCTGCTTATGAGCTCATTTCTGTTTTTTCACTTGATTTCCATTTGATTTTCAATTTTTAAAGAATTAGTCTAGTTGCTCTTTGCTGCTTCTCAAAATTTAACATATTAATATTTCTTTATTTAGTACTTATGCTTATCAGAAGCAATAAATAGTGGGGTTTTCACAATAAATATACAGTTTCATATTTGCAGAAAGGTTGATTTTTTTTTTCCATTCTTACAACAATTTTCCTTCAGGAAAGAAAAGCTGAGAGAATGAGAACTAATTTTGTAGGTGCTAGAATTCTTGGATTTTTTGCATTTTTTCAGTGTTTCAGATTAGTGTGTGCCAGCCTTAAAAGCTATGTTTGAAACATTATTAAAAAGCTGTATTTTTGTATTTTGCTGCCTTGTGAATTCTTTCTGAATTTTCTTTAATGCATTTGTGAAACAACTGTGATCCAATTGTAAAGTGTAAGCCTTTAATATTTTGTTCATTTTGGGCCTAGATTAGCTTGGAATGTTTAAAAAAGATCAGATGCTTTTTTTGTGTGTGTGTCACTCCACATTTAAAGGCAAATCTTAGGTAAATTTTTATTCAATTCTGGGGCTTATTCTCTCTGCTGTCGTCAGTGTTTTGCTCACTGTGTTCTAAAATACACAGTTGGTGTATGAAATTCAGGTAATGAATTTATTATCCCCAGTTTTGAATGTTTACTTCACATGGGTTTTGCAAATGTAAAACCAAAGAAAATGCAGTTTACTGAACACATTAATCAGTTTCGTTATTCATGTTAATTTAATTAAGCATTCTAGATTTTGTGGGAGAAGATAGGAATGTGACAACTCCTGTTCAGAAATACTCTTTGGATTTTCCTCTTCAAAGAAATAGCTTTAGCAAAATTCCTACTTTCCTCTCTGTGACTTCAGCTACATAAAAATGGATGCTCCTTGGAAGTGTTTTCCTTTTGGTACCAGTTTCCGAGAAACACATTCTTCCTGATTCAGGGGTTTCAGTGGTGGGACTTTGAAGACTTTTGATTGTCCCCTTGTTTTCCCCCTGGTGGCTACAGTAGTACCTGTTTGCTGCTTCACTGTGAAAGGGGCTGGTGAGAAGTGAATGTGTGCAGAGAACCTCTTTATTGAATATGGGGGGTTTTAAATTGGTTTAAATATGTTGGTAAAGTCACTGTTTATGTTTTCTTCCAGATTTCACAATGGCCTCTTAAATGTTAAAGATGTTCTTACAAGTTTTGACAACACGGGGAATGTCTGTAAGTCACTGTTTATTTAAGTACAGTACTATGTTGATAGAAGTCTAACTGTATCAATAAAAAATATTTCTGTATTAGTCCTCAATAACCATTTCATTTAGCTGGGAACTTTCCTTACGGTGGTCAGAGGTAGCACAGTGTTACAGTTTTATGTAGCACAGTTGTTTGTGTTGGATACACCCTTAAGTCCTCCCAGTGCAGGTTATTTTTGGTTTTGTGACTGTGGTGGGAACATTAGAGCCGCTGAACTGGATTGGACAAAAAATTGGTTTAGCCCATTGATTTGTGTTGGCCAGTGGCCAGCAGTGGCTGTGTGAGGAACAACAGTACAATAACATGGGAAGCAAACAGTGATATTTCTAGCTTAGAGAGGACAAACTCAAAGCAGAAAAACAGAAAAGAAAGCACACAGTCAAGTTGTGAAATTCCTCCCTATGGAATGTCTTGGATCCTAAAACATGAAATAAATTCAAAAAGAAAAAGGGAAAAAATTGTGCGAGAAAAATTCACTCTGAGTCTTAAATATAAAGACATCACTTATGACTTGGGAAGTGCTGGGTGTTAGGACAATTAATGGGGCAGTAGGATGATATGTTTGTCCTGATCTTTCACTCTTGTCTGAGCATCAGTTACTGGCTGCATTAACCTGAGACAAGAGGAGCTCTAAGTGGGCCATCAATGTCTGACCCAGTATGGCTCTGCTTCAGTATACTTATTAATAAAATTATCTATGCTATTAATGGACTTGAATTATAAAATTGTGGTGGACCATGAAAACAAAGCGGAGCAAAAATATTGGAATACTTTTGACGTGATGAGTAATTACTATTCTATAATTAACATTTAGAGTTACACATATAATTCTTCTTTGATTATTCTGCCTTATCTTTCAGGTTGGTTTGTTTGTTTTCAAACAAGCAAACTGATAGAATAAAGTTGGCACAGTTTTCCAGATATTCAAGAAATATGCACATATCTCCTCTTCCTTATGAAACCAATGATATACAAACTGCTCTGATATATACACATTTCATCTCAAAACTCCAGTCTTAGTATTCCAAAGCTACGTTTCAGTAAACATCAGTTCATTAGATAACAACTTGAGTATTTATTTAGAACAGCAGAGAAAATACTTTGTGTGTGTGTCTAAAAGTGCTTCACATAATGAATCAGGACAGTGTAACGTGGTAACATGATTTCTTAGTCTTTGTTCTTTGTGTGAGTACTTAGATTGTGCTCAATCTACACAGATTTCCTTGTTAACACAAATCATTTCCTTTGCTAAAGTTTTCATATGCGTTCCTACTGATAGATGTGCTGTCAGCTCTTCTGTTAACTTTTTTCTTATTTCAGCTACTTTCTTATTGATTGCAGATGGAAGAACAAGGCTTGCACTCTAATAGACACACCACCAGTGCTAACACAGAAGTAACAGGACATTTGGAGTTCTTCCTACTGTTTCTCTGTTTATACAAAGATTCACATTTGTCCTTTTGGATTCTGTATTGCTTTGAGGGTTCATGCCGTGCTATTATAAAGAGTTTGCCAAGTCATTTCCAGATTCACTGCTTCCCCATTTTTAAATGTCTTTGTCTGTGTCTGTCTGTATTGATCTACATATTATTGATTTATGCCTCTTTTACTATGCACTCTAGATTACACTCTATTTGGCTAACTGTAAAATTGTTGTCTTCTGACAGCATGCAGTACTGCCTTGGAGTGTAATAATCACACTTTTTTTGCTTCCACCTGTATGGAATAAATGTTCTCAGTATCCAAGCCAGACTAACTAGGTGTCTGTCACACCATCATAGTAAAGTTCCCCCAACAAAGTGTTTACTAAGCTGCTCTATTTGTGTCATACCTGACTAAATTTTTGTGCACTCCCATAATCCCTTAATTTGAATCGTCTTTCTTTGGCCTTTTCCTGTGTATTTCTTGACTTTCTTTGTGTCAACCCACTGTGGAAATGATGGGGAGGGGTTGCCCCCTTTTACCCTCAGAAGTAATTAGTGTTGTATTTCTAAACTTATTTCTCGATTTAGGTTGACTTTTTACAATTGCTGTAGTGTTCTACAAGAACTTTTTATTATCAAATCATAGTCTACTCTAAAAAAACCCCACATATTTCTGAAATGGTCTGTGCCATTATAATTTCTCATTATACCTAATACTAATGGAGATGGCCAGAACTGAACGTGCTGTCACAGCAGTGTGCTCTGCAAGGGGATGCAATGAATAATTACAGACTTCAGTGTTCTTTTGGGACACACTGCATAGCCAGCATTTATTTACTGGCCACTAAACTTCACTTTAACGATTTGGTCTGAGTTACCAGAAAACAGGTAACTGTTTTGGTGTCCTGTGTGTTTGTTTTGGCTGCCATACTGGATATCTATCAGCAAGATTAATGTTTTGCTAGAAATTATTAGATTATTAAATAGTTGTGTATTAAACAGATTAGATTTTGTGAAAACTGAAATGCATAGCATATTACATCCTTTTTTAACATAATAATTTGTTTCAAGTAACATGGTTTGTGTGGTTTTGGGGGGAGTTTTTTTGTTTCTTCTAGCAAGGGCTTTCTGTTAAAACAAGCTCTTTCAGGGAGAGTTTCTATGGTCTTTCTGTTTCACATTTGGATCTTTCTGCTTATAGTCGTTAACAGCCACATCACCACACACCATTAAAAGAAAAGTGGTAGAGCAGACTCTAGTGAACGCCAGTGTCTCTATGCTCCCAGTAGGTATCAACTCAGTACAAGATGTGCCACTAGCTGGCAGCATTATATAAAATATCAATAAGAAGCTTTTGAGGAATACTTGTGACTGCTTCCAAAAGTGCTGCCTTATACCAGTAAGACTTCGGGATAAAAGTGGAGCCAGGTGCAATAGCTGTAAAAGGTGTATTGCAGGGTCCCAAGTGTTAACTTTGTAAATTGCCTCTGCACAATATCTCGTTCAAGCTTGGCACCTACTCTTGTATTCTGACTTTTCTCAAAAGATTTTTGAAGATGTATTTTCACTGTAGGATTTCCATTGTGAATGAAAATTTACACTACAAATTGAAATTTGTTTTCACTTTCTCAGAAAAATGTGAAAATTATCTTCTCTTCATCCTTTGTGAGAGAGTGGTTTCCACATGAAAACTCCAAATGAATTCTCCACACAGACAGGATGCAGTGCTAAATGCACTTCATTCAGCTTTAATTCTATGTTTAAACAGGAGTCAGGGAAAAGAGGGCTGAAATGAAGGAAAGGATCAGTCTGTTCATTTTAGACAACGATATACCATCTGTTAAAAAGATGGTACATCCTGACACCATCCTTAGTTCTAGGATAGTCCTTTAAAATAACTGATGGATCCCAGGCAGAAGGTTCCGTGGTGGCATTGTGGGACAGCATCAGCTGGCCCCTGGAACCACATGCCATGCTCATTCTGGCAGAAGAAACTACAAAAATTAAAGAAAATTCTGCAATGATGAGCTTTTGAGAGTATCACCTTCTCTGGTCTTTTCAAGTGGGAGAGAGCTGTTATGACTGAAGGGCTTATATGACTATATCCCTGAAGTAATAATTTCAAATGATGTAAACATTTAAATTACGTTAAATGGCCAAGGGCCAAAACATAAACCTCTCTACTATTTCCCCCCAGTCTAAGCAAGCTACAGAGTCTATCAAGGAAAATTTTAAGAAGTGAAATACAGCCTGTTTTGGGGTTTTCATCTAGTGTCTACCTGATCTTAACACACAAACAAGATATTCCAGAATGCTCAAGTAGTATAAAATTGCAAATATACTGTATGTAATAGCAAAATATTTTCTTGTAAGCTGCACATAGCATTAGTTAGTAATGTCACCATTTTCAAGAGCCATGTTCAACACATATTCATTTTATTTTCTACTTGGCTGAGTGTACAATTACATGTTTTAGAACTAAAAGAGCAGCAGAGGGTGCTACAGTTACAGAGCTACCCAGGCACATACAAAACTGTTTCTCCTGGAGGCAAGTAGATCCTGCAAACAATTAAGCTTTTCATTTGGCATAGATGTAAACAGGATAGTTTTAAATTCTGTTGCCTTTGTTTATACAGAAACACAGGTAATTACGTGAAATCCAGGCAAACTAGAATTACATACTCACTTTTTTATTGGTTTTTTTTTTAAGTTTAATTATTGGAAAATGTTGCATTGTTCCATGAAAACATAGTATCTGGATATAGCTACTGTTACAAAACATCTACTCAACGTCTTTAGAACTGTTTTGTTGCTTATGCTAATTTTACATTTAGAAATTCCAGTCTCTGCAACAAGTTTTATATTGAAAAAAATTGTTTTTTGGTTGTTTGTTTGTTTTTTTTATGTGTTCCCCACATTAAGCTAGCTAGATTGGAGAATATTTCTGCCCTTCATATAATATTTTTCATAAAAATAACAAGACAGAAGGATTTTTATTAAATTTCACATTCACATCCAGGTTTTTTGGAAACATGAATCAAGGGGGAAACAAACAAATAAATTATTTTTCTTCTATTAGTTTTCACTTCTTTTTTGTCAGTTTATATGAATTTTACAATTATTTAAAACTGGCAATTATGTAATTTTTTATTTTCTAAATTTACCTAAGAAAAATATTTTAAAATCTACTTTAAGCAAAGAACCTTTTCTTCTTTCCTTCATTCTTTTAACTAATTAAATCAAGAGGGATATCTTCTTTGTGGTAGTGGTATATGAGGATGGGTTTAGAGAGCTACATGTTTCCTCAGAGCTCTCACTGTGTGACTCACAGATATCTGAGCTCCTCAATGGAGAGATGATGGCAGCTACTGAATTAGCATGACTGGAAGGATGGATGCCACAAAGTTTCCTGGGGAAAATCACAGGATGGCACCTTTGTGGCAGCAGGGGCGCTGTGGAATTTCACCTAACGTTACCTACAAGGAGTAAGGGAGCAGAGTGCAGTTTTCAGGTGCTGCTGTGGAGATTTCCCATGTTGTTTTGAGTTAACGTCTTGTTATCAGTGGTGAAAAGCATGCCAGCTGGAATATGCTTCCTGCCTCCCCGTTCCTCAGTAGGTATTTTCACCTACAGAAACTGCCACCTGTTGTTCTCTGAGCCTTCTCTCATTCCTCTGGTGTGGTACTTTGGAATTATTTACCATGTCAGAACCTCAGACCCCCTTGAAAGTCTGCAACAAAAAACAAATGGTCTGGAAGAGTGTTTGAATAGCAAGGATACATGGCGTTTTGAATGAAATATTGTATTTATGATACCTACAATTTACTATTCACTATGCAGCTTCCTTTTAAATAAAACATTTCATGATTAGGGTTAAGAAAAACCAGCTGTTTTCTCCCTCTCTCCTCCATCCAATTCACTGATTCAGTATACAGCATCATCTCAAGCAGTCACATTGACATAACCGACATAAGGTGTATGGAATGGAGCAGAAAATGAGTGTATGGGGAGAAGCAGGCACCTTTTAAATTACTCTTGCTACCAGAATTGTTTTTATGAGACTGTTCTGTGATGGAACATCAGTGATTTGTCTGTTTTAAGTACTGTCCTGAAATATTTGGCTTTTCTCCACTCACTAAAATCTTCCGTTTATCAGGAACCTGTGTGTGAAAAGAGGAATCATAACTGCGATCAGGGATCCATTTTTTCTAAAGTGCTTTTTTGCTACTATATATTCTAAACATTATCTGACTTTGTGCCTATACATTCAAGCATGGCACCAGCTTAGAGAAGTGGGAGGTGAAGAAGCTCAGTTGAGCACTTCTGAGTGCCCTCTTTCTTCCTGAGTCAGATTGAAGTTTTTGTAGGAACTCATTCTCCTGTTCAGGTTATTCCAATGAGAACCTTTTGGTAAAAATATGTGAATCTCTTAGAGCAAGTGCAGTTACTTTTCTGTGTTGCTGAGCAGTGTTTTGTACCCTGGCACTCTGATTAGCTAGATTTTGGCATCATCTGTTGTCTTAACCTTTATAAAAGTAGTTGGCATAAGTAGGTTTCTAAGTGTACTACTCATGCTAATCTTCTATAACCTTAAGTATTTTTCAAAGTATTCCATATATTCTAAATGGATTGCCATAAGACATTGGATCTTTTGATTTACATTAATTAAAATTTTGAAGATAAAGTGTAACACCTTAAATTGGTCGAAGGAGAAGAGTATGAATGATTTTAATTAATTTCATGGGGTTTACTTTTGCTTTAGATAACTTATCTTAGTCACCTTTTTAATTGAGATAGGGCAGGATAACAATGGTAAACATCCCTTTAAAATGTGCGGTGTTATTAATTAGTATTAGTATTTTAGTGCATTTTAGAGTTTTCTCTAGAAATATTTCAAATTTGAGCGTAATTGAAATAAATAGTTTCAAATGAGTTTGATGTGCACTGGGTTGTTGCCATTTGGGTGGAACTTGCATGTTTCTTTGTAATTGTTATTTTTGTTCTTACGGCTCCTTTTACTTGCCATGTTTTCAGTGCTGCTTTTCACATCCCTTCTGTTTGATACCACCACAAGTTGCTGGTGGTTTCTGACTTGCACATCAAATGGGGCTTTTCTCTGTATTGTATTATACTCTCATCAGTGGCTGGAGTGTGGAGGTAGCAAGGGCAGTCCTTGTTCTTTGTTTTCTCCATACAAATGCAACTGAAATGTTATGCATAACTCGAACCTTGTTTTGGTTTTGTTTCCAGTTTGGTTTAGAGAACTTTTAAAAAGTTGCACTCTATTTCATTATGAAAAATCATATTCAAATGGCTGAACACGTCTTTCTCATTTTGAAAATGTCAGAGTGAAAGGTTTCAATTTAATTCAGCACCAATACATAAAATTGTGTTCAAACAAAACTATGTTGAGTAAAATGATCTGAAAATGAGAATTTGAAATCTTTGGTGAATTATATATCCATTTGAAATGTTTTGTCTGATGATAGTTCTGACTGAAAAGTATGATGAAAACTAATCTACATAGCAGTGACCGGATGAAAATCCAGTGTAGAACTAGTATTCATGTACTTAGCTTGATAAACTATATATTGAGAGTATGTACAGCTAAATAAAATTGTATTGGTTTTAAGCTATTCTTTAAAAATATTTTCAATAATATGGAAAGAGGTGGATAAGGCATTATTTCAGAAATCTAATGAATGAGTTTTTGGTAAACCTGGTGGATTAAAAGAGCCTCCTATACAAGTGGTTTGGTAAACAGAAAAAGTGTGAGGAATGTGTATAACTTCAAGTTTGTTGTAATTGCTGGAGTCAAGCCTTGTGTTTTTAATTAAGGATGCAGCTCACCTGCAAAAGATTTTAGTGACTATCCCATGAACACTGATTTGGAACATACTGGTTCTAGCAGTAGTGATTTCACATTCACTCTCCTTACTGGTAGAAAATATCTCGTAATATCTAATGGTAGCCTTTTTTACTAAAGCTTAAACTTGGTTTGGTCCTTGGCAAAATGGACATTTTCTTTTGCAATAGCTCTTTAGGTATTTTAATTCATTACATGGCCTTGCCTGTAAGTTCTTTTCCTTATGTTCAGCAAGCCAAATTCTATCATGTTTTCTTAAGCTACAGTTTTTGCTAGGTTCTAGCTTTTCTTTAGACTAAATGCATTTGGTTTGTACCTTTCTTGATGAGTGTTTGTCAAATCTGGGCATAGGATTCCAGATGAGACCTCTATAATGCTAAGTAAATCAGGAGAGTTTGTGTTTTACAGCCTGTAATCCCAATATTGTATTTTCCTCCTACAACAGAATGACTTTTACTCATGATCTAATTGCCATGAGATCTTGGTCCTCTTCAGAAGGAATCAGATATTCCTAATTGTGTATTTATATAGCAGATTATTCTTACCCAGTCATAATACCTGGTGCTTGTCCCTGTTAAACTTCTTCCTGTTTCCAGGCTTCTCCCAGTTCATTGCTTTTGTGCTTTGAAGCCTGTCTTTCAACATACTGGACTTCTGTAGTTGATAAATTGGCAATGTGATAAGCATGTTCCTTTAGATGATCAATGAAAACACTGAACAGAGCACAGTCTGATGCAGGCATTCATGGATACTTCACGTGATAAATTAACCTGCTTTTACAGAAAACCTCTGAGAATTGTTCTCCATAGTCAAATTTCTTGATCAGCTCTTCACCTATCATAACCAAATTTTATTTAGACTATGTTTCTTGTGAAATTGTCAAAAGACTTTCTAAAGTTTTGATACAAGACATCTACTGCTTCTACCCTATAAATAAGCCTCTTATCTTGTTGCTGTGGTGAATGAGTTTTTAATTAAAATCTGTAATTTGCTTTTTATTGTTATACTTTATCATGGAAAATGCAACAAAAGAATGAAAAACATGAATCTGTTTCAAGTTTTTAATTATGTGAAGATGAGGGAGAGGTTGAATTGAATGAAACATTATACTTAATTATAGAACGCATAATTGTCTTATGCACTGAAAGTCACCTGATGATTTTCTGCCTTACAATTTCATTCATTTTCTGAAAGCTATTATTTTAATCATTTGTACTACAGATGTATCCTATCTAAGCTTCTCTGCATAGTTTTGTCTTGTAGTTCTTTGGTGTCCTGAAGGAGAACTTCAGCTACTCTGAGATATGCACTGGTTTTGTGACATGTTTGGTAATCTAGCAAAAATTAGGATAGGATTGTAATAACTGTCTAACCTAATACACTTTATCTCTCATCTCCCTACTTTTAATAAGTGTGACAGAAAGCAAAATAATGCAAGATTTTTAAATTATTTTGTTTGGGGCTTTTTTTTGTAATTTGGAAATACTCAAATGTATTTGGGCCTCTTACAGCTGAGAAATAGAATTCTGTAGGTAGTATTCAGGACTAAGAAGAAAACAATTTGAGCCTGTTATAACTTTTAACACCAACTCCTTGTTTATTGTTTTTATTGTTGAACTGTGACCTGTGCTCTGTGAATTAAATTAGCTTTCTTCCCATCTTTGCTAGTACTGGTTGAAGGTGTGTTTCACTGTCTGGGGTTCTTTTTTCAAATTTAGTTTTTATGTTTCCCTTTGTACTTAAGCCAATTCCTATGCTTTAAGGCAGTGTTTGTCATCTTATTTAAATGTGTGGTTAATATCAGTTCAGAAGATAATACTGTAGTCCCCAAAGCACTTTTTTTATTATTAGCTAATCCATATTATTAGCTAATCCGTATTATTAGCTAATTCCATCACATTTGTGAAGCAAATATTAGATCCATTTTAGAGGTAGGAAGTCTCATAAGTCTGGTTTTGTTACAGAGCTGTTCATGGGTTAGAAGTGAGAAGCAGAACCAAGACATCTTACAGTGGTGGCATGCAAAGGGCCACCTGACTTCCAACCTCTCTCACATCCAGGTTTATTGCAAGATCTTTGTTAAATTTGCAGTGCTATATATTCAGAAATGCCTTCTCATTTTAAATGCCACCCATTTGGGTTATCAAAATTGAAGGACTTACAGCTGTGTCAGAGACTTGGGCATTGCTGAACTGAACTTTAGATGCTGTGACAATAAAATTCAGTCCTCCTTCAGGTAAGGAAGCATTTCTACACAGGTAGTGGCATGGCCTGGAATTCACCTCAGCTGGCACTCCAAGTCTTGTGTGTCCCTCTCCCTTGGAGTTTCAGTTCCTGACCTGAAGCATTCAGAGTCTTAAATCCTTTCCTGTATTTAGATGCTTCAACTGTGTCTGTCAAAAAGTACAGAAGGTATAACTTTCTTTTGTTTAACTTCCCATGTGGCAGATTTTATGTAGAATTTATATGGTTTCAGACAAGTCACAAGGTGGTTTCATGAAAGTAGAAGTGGTCAGGACTCCTGAGTTAGCAAAGGGAATGGGCTCAGAGCTTTTATGTGCCCGCTTACTGGAGCTCCTTTTGGACAGTAAGACAAGAAATATACTAAATGTATTGGGTAATCCCTCATGACAGTGTGTCAGGGAAAAACCCTACTGCAATCTGCCAGAAATTATGAATTTAGAACGTGAAGACAGTAGCATGCCTCACTGTAAGCTCATACCCAGTTCCATAAAATTTACCTATTCACACAGCTAAACCACTTTACAATCTTGAGCTGTTTTACAAATCAGCACCTTGGTATAAATTCTGTCAGGCTAAAACTGCTGGATTGTCTTCATAATAAAACATAATAGAACAAAGCAGCTTGTATACAGGGCCCTTATTTTTCCTTCTCATTTTGGTTCTCATTTTTAAATGGTGGCAATTTGTAGCAATTTGTAGGTTTACTTATTATTTAATTGGGCATTCCCAAATTAGAAAATATTATTTCCTTTTGTTTGTGTGGTTAAGGATTCTGCTAAAAATGAGCTTAGCCAGATAAACAGAGGGAGTTTTATTACTAGTAAGAATTAATTTGATAATTTTGTCCACAACCATAATCTGCTTTTAAAATCATGCATTATATTTTCTGTTGAAAACTAACCAATACAAATTCCCTATGAGAAAGGGATGTGCAGCTGCACATCCCCTGTGGAAGGGGCTTATTTACTGGCAGGTGAAACTACATCCATTTTATGATTATTTCCAAGGTTAAAGTCATAGAGGAAGATTCTTAATCTTAGATTGTCTCGGAAAATAGATTTATTTAGTTGGGTTTTGGCTGGTTTTGATTGGACTATTGCAGTCATTTGTTAAGCAGCAGTGAACTGCCAGTATTTATGTACTGTAATGTTTCTCCTTTTGCCAGCTGAGATTAGTAGGCACTGCTTTCAAATGTACATGTGTGAGAAATTGCTGAAACCAGAAGTCAACTATTTATACAAAATAACTGCTGTCGGGGCAGGGCATTAACTATGTTGATTAATAACAAGGACTGTGTTTGTTGCATCTGTTTTTAGAGTAATAATAATAGTTGAAAAAGTTTGAAATTTCATGAGTCTAAGATACAAACTGAAGCTTGTGTTCAATATTTTTCTTTTTTTTTGTGGTAAGACATTTGTCACTTTCTTGAGCTGTATTTAAAATTTGTAAAACACAGTTTTTACTGATTTTTCTAAGGAAATTCTGACATATAGCCATCAAGTTAAAGGACTTAGGAATGTTTAAAAACAAATGCATCCAGAAATTTAATTATTCTTTGTTGTATGTAGGCACACTCCTGAGGAATTTTGTAACTTTTCTCATGAAGAAGCAGACTTTTTACTTACCATAAAAGCTGAGCATTAAAATGTAAACAGATTTGTAAGCCTTGACTTGAAATTAATTATATTTAAATAGTAGTAGTAGCAACAGTCTCCAAGGGTTTTAAACTGCCTGTTTAAGCTATTCAAAAAGGCAGTAGGTCCCACAAAATTCTTAAAGATTCCCAGGAATAAAATAGTCATACAGATCTGGCATTTAAAAGTGGAGTTATCTATATTTTTTAAATGGACAATAAAATATATTGCCTTTAATATCAATGATTTAAAGAATTAAAAAGAAACAGATATCCACTGAGACACTCGAATCATATTAATCAAGGCAGAGATGAACTAGTTTTGGAAACTCTCCAAATGATGCCTACTAAGTGTTTGCTCAGATAAAATTCTTGTTGAATTATTTTCCTTATTTTCAAAGCACCTGTTGAAAAAGAAATTATTTATCCCCTCCCCATTTCCATGATTTTTCCATTTCCAGAATTAGAAACATGCTGTCATACCTAGCATTGAAAAAACTTAAATTATAGTGGTGATATTAAATACATATTCAAGATCAGCTACTTTGCAGAGACTTCCTTTATTGCAATCTTTGTTGTAACTGATAAATGCTTCACAATGCAAATGTTTGCACAGTGTAGGAGCCAGTTGCACATCTCCCATGTTAATCTCTAGAAGTTGTAATACCTCACACTTTCCAGTGACAGGCAAAAGTAAGTATGATAGCAGTCAACACATATAATATAGATTTTCAGATATTTAGTTTTGTTGACAGTAGGTACAGCACATCAATATAGATAATTCCAGACAAATAAAAATTGGTAGAGATAATCTAAGTGCTTGAAGTCTGTTGTGATTGTCATTGTTTCAAATATGTATTTCCTCGTAATTATTGTAGTGTTTTCTTTTGAAGATTCTATTTATGTGCTCTTCAGAAAATGATAGGGTAAATATTTTTGCATTAAAGTGCACAGGTACACATTTTATAGTTTGCTAGGGTAAACGACAGCCTAACAGAAAGGACAGATGTTGTGGCAATTAATTCGGGAAGCTTTGTCGCGAATCAGATTTAACTGCTGATGAGTGAGAATAATTAATGAAAATTCTGTGTTTTCATATATGAATTGTTTCTTAGCAATTCCCTTTCTTTTTTAGAATAAACAGAATTTTTTATTTTTGGCATTTAAAGAGCTTTGTTGTAATAATTGAATGTGAACTGTTAAAAAGAAATAGGCAGAAACCTGGAAATTATGAGTCCAATGATCACAGACTCATGGAATGGTTTGAGTTGGAAGGGATCTTAAAGACCATCCAGTTCCAATACCCCTGCCATGGACAGGGACACCTTTCACTAGACCAGGTTGCTCTGAGCCCCATCCAGCCTGGTCGTGAACACTTCCAGGAATGGGGCATCCACAGCTTCTCTGGGCAACCTGTTCCAGTGCCTCACCACCCTCACAGTAAAGAATTTCTTTCTAATAGCTAATCTAAACATACTCTCAGTTTAAAGCCATTACCCCATGTCCCATCACTCCATGCCCTCATCAAAAGTCCATCTCCAGCTCTCTTGTATCTCCCTTTAAGTACTGGAATGTGCTATATGGTCTACTTGGAGCCTTCTCTTCTCCAGGCTGAACAACCCCAACTCTCTCAGCCTGTCCTCATAGGAGAGATGCTCCAGCCCTCTGATCATCAACTCCTCTGGATTCACTCCAAAAGGTCGGTGCCCTTCCTGTGCTGAGAACCCCAGAGCTGGCACAGTATTCCATTCTGTGAGGGTCTCACAGAGTGGAGTAGAGGGGCAGAATCCCTTCGCTTGCCCTGCTGCCCATGCTGCTTTGGATGCAGCCCAGGATACAATTGGCTTTCTGGACTGAGTGCAGATGGCTGGATCATGTCCAGCCTCTCACCCAGCAGCACCCCCAAGTCCTTCTGGGCAGGGCTGCTCTCAGTCAGTTCTCTACACAGCTTGTATTTGTGCTTGGGTTCACCCTGCCCCAGGTGCAGGACCTTGCACATAGCCTTGTTTGCATGGTTAGATCCTTTTACAAATGAGAACATTTAAATATAGCGATTTGATTTGTTGTTGCAAAATGTTTCTTATTCCACAATTACAATGTGTGTACTGCTCAAAAGAGATTATTCTGTGATTTTTAAGTAAATCAGTCTAATTGGCATGGGCTTTTAAATGTGTGTATATACATAGGTATATGTAGTTATTACACATATATATGTTCACATTATATATATGGAGAAGAAAACCCGTTTTTTTAACAGGGTCTTTTTAGTAAGATATTGTCAAAGATTTATTTTACCTGACAGCTTACTTTGACCCTGCCTGAAATAGGATCTTATTGGTGACATAATTATTGTAAGATGATGAAAGTAGAACTGCAATGTGCCATCTTTCCCCAAATGTTTGAAAGCATTGTCAGCTTTTGAATTACTGTCATATTTTTTCAATTGTTTTTAGTACAAGTCAAATTTGACTTGCTTTAGTAATATAAAGTATCTCATTGTCTTCAGCAAGGCTTGTCAAATGAATCAGAAACATTGTCTTCCCTTTAAAACTGATTTAAAAAAATCCCCCAAAATTATTTTAATTTGAATGAGGTGAGAAACTGGTAACTATTGAAATGTTTTCTGTGCTGAATAATAAGGAGCATAATAATTGAAACTTGACATAGAAATGAGTAGCAAATTTTACTCTTCCTCCTCTTTTTGAATTGGGAATTTGAATGTTGCATAGCATAAAGTAGTTAATGAAACACACTTAGTACTTGATATTCCAAAAGAACTGTTCAAAAAAAGAATACTTAAGTAATACAGTTAACGTGGAATATGTATATTACTGCTTTTATGTTAATGTATTTCATATTTTATAGATAAATATTTCATAATTTGTAGAGAGATATATATATAATAATTTGTAGAATTTGTAAATGTCATCTGTACATGTAACAGTCTGAAGGACAGTGGCAGGTACTGTCACACTTGTTTGCCTTTAATCTTTAAATCATTCTTTTTTCCTACCACAAGTCTTCATAGCCCAAGTATGGGGAAAAGATCCATATTGCTTTCAGATGCTAAAAGGAGATGATCAGGAGTGAGTGGACTAAGCCTGGTAAGAAAGAGTCATAAGACAAGGAGCATGTAGGGAAGAAGAATGAGTAAAACAGTAGTGGCTGGGCAGGAAGAACTGGAAATAAAGACCAACTTGATCAGTTCTTTTCCAAGAAAGAAACCAGATTGGGCAGAGAGGAGCCTGGGATGAAATCACAGTGAATGAGATCAATGTGTCCTGAGACTAGAAGTCACAGGTGGAAAGGAGGCTATGCTAGCTCAGCTTCACAGGGACTGGAAAGAAATCATAGATGCACTAGAAAATATTTCCCACAGGGACAGCAAGTGAACTGTATTTCTAGAGATCTCTCTCATCCCTTCCTGCACTTGCTCAGGTGAAATATGTATTTCATTCTTCTTAACTTCTGCTCTTTTTAGACTGCTGCAATGTTTTAATTTACTTAATTAGTGTAAACATAAAGAAGTTAAGCTAGTCTGAAAGTTGCAATCCTGCTAACAACTTGTGGAGGAGCCAATGTTCCAGATGCTGGGATTTTCAATGTTTAGAAATACCCACAGAAGTATGTTTTAATTTTAAGTCCTTGACTTCACAAAATGCACCATGATTTTAGAGTTGTTTGTGCAAATGGAAATTTCGTGGTTCATGCAATTTCTTGTTGCTTGGAGAGCAGTTCTCTTCCTCCATCTGCCAGAAGCTTCTCAGTAGTGCTTGGCTAGTAGGTTGTTTTTCTGAAAAGTTAAGATCTGATCTGCATAAGCAAATCATGGCTGAAATTATGATTTCAACAGCAAAAGCAGAAATGTCAAATACTCAAAAAAAAATAGGTTCTAGGTGCTTCAGACTCTTAAGATTTAGTGGTTGTTTTTCCTCTTCCTGTGCTTCAGGGCTTCGTCTAAAGAAGGCCTCCTTCTGGATTCAGTCTGTCCCCAGGTCACCACCACATGCTGTATGAAATATAGTCAGCAAGGTCTGTGAGATGGAGGAGTTGTTCTCTTAGAGGTGAATGGGTGGGTCTTTTTCAAGTAAAGATACTGAAAAGCAGGCAATGAATTCTGGAAGCCTGTATAGGGCTTTCAAACCAAAGGCTAGAGAAGCCTACTCTATTAAAAGGTAAATTCAGAAAGTAAGAGGTGGGCCTATATTTAACTGAAGTGTAAATATTGATTATTTTATCACTAAATGAACACTTGCCTTTATTTCTGTGAACTAGAAGGAAGCGGTGGTCCTCAGTGAAGTACAGTGTGTGGCACTATTTAGTCACATATTGCTTCCTAAGGCAAACAGGCAACACAGCTGTGCTAAGGGTGTAACACCATTTCCTAACTAATTTTGTAATTTCTGAAATCAAGTATTTTATTTGGCAACCTCGATCTTACTTCAGTGGAAATGCATGTGTAATTCTGTATACAAATTTGTGCTATAATTATTTTATGCTCAGGCTTCAGATCACAAACCCGAGTCCTTCATGTGGTGAAGTAGCACTTGCTGAGATAGCTGGCCTGCTTTTGCAGAACATATACTCAGAAACAATCTTATTTTCTGAAAGTACTCCATTGTCGCAGTAATGACACAAAAGAAGAGACAGAGACACCTGTTACCAGCAAGGAGGAAAGAGAAGGAAGGGGCGAGCAAGACCCGCCTTCTTTATTTTATATACATTTAGAAATCACTATTCATTGGAAGGAATGAGTTCTTCCTCCTTCAATCACAGTGGTCAAAGGAAATGTCCATCAAAGTTCTGTGTCCAGGAGAAAGGAATGTAAATAATAAGATACAGTTACAATAACATGGCTATGTTTACATAAAAGAATGTGAGAAACTAGCTACAAAAGAATGACAACATCCAGAACTGCAAAAGTCAGGGCAACACTCCATATCTTCATTTGTATGTCTAACCCTTACACTCTGAATCATCCTATGATTCATAATGCTGTTATTTTTTTTTAAATATATATTTATATTTTGATAGACCTTAATAGTGGTGATACAATTGCATACAGTAATATAGCAGTTGGTGGTAAGTTTCAGTAGCCCCATGGAAATGCAAAGAATGTTAAAATCAAGATTGTCATTTATTGCCAGTTTAACAAACTTTTAGCTTATTGTTGTGAATAGTCTTATAAACACTGCTTCTTACTTATCAAACTTTTTTATTGTTGCACAAGGCCTTAATTTAGTAAGCTCCTGACCAAGAAATGTTCTTAGTTTGTGTCATGGTTTAACTGCAGACAGCAACCAAGCTCCACACAGCCGCTTACTCACTCCCCCACCAGCAGGCCTGGGGGAAGAATCAGAAAGGTAAAAGCCAGAAAATGCACGGGATAAAGACAGTTTAGTAGGGAAAGCAAAAGCAATGCACACAAGCAATGCAAAACAAGGAGTTTCACTGCTTCCCATGGGCAGGCAAGTGTTCACCCATCCCCAGGAGAGCAAGGTCCCATCACATTTAACGGTGACTTTGGAAGACAAGCACCCTCACTCTGAGTGTCCCCCCTTCCTCCTTCTTTCCCCCACTTTATACCCTGAACATGATGTCACATGGGCTGGAATATCCCTTTGTTCAAATGTGGAACATCCATTTGGCCCCTTTTGACCCCAATATCCCTATTTGTGTCACCTGTCCTGGCTGTGTCTCCTCCCAACCTCCCATACACCCCCAGTCTCCTTGCCATCATGGCAGTGCAAAGGGCAGTAAAGGCATTGGCTCTGTGTAAGCCCTGCTCAGCAATAACCAAAACATCTCTATATTATCAACCCTGTGTCCAGCACAAGTCCTAAACACAGCCCCAACAAGCCACTGTGAAGTAAATTAACTCTACCTTAGCCAAAATTCAGCTCACTTTGGAATAGATATGTAATGCATACTAGGAACTGGTAAACAATGGTAATGAATTTTATGAAAATTTGAAGGAGAACTTTAGAAATCCTTATTGTCCTTGTAGCTATTTTAGAGTTACTTTATTCAGTATTCTGAGACAAAGACATTGACCCCATTGTGAAACCAAACACCAAATTATTGATTTTTTTTTCTGTACATTGATTGTTTATTGAATGTATATTCAACCTAATTATTATATAAACACACCTTCTACAGTATCAGAGATCATAAACCTTTCTGTATCTCTGTGTGTCTATATATAAGAGCGTAGACAAAATATACACCAATCTAAAATTTAGCAAATGCCGTTTGAATTACTTTTTGAAAGTACAAGTCTATTTTACAATGTATACACCAGGGTCTTAAACTCACCGCTGGGCCAAGCTAAAAAGGTAATGTCTGATTGTGATATTACTGCAAAACAAATGGTAGCATGCTACTCTGCTTGAAAACATAATGGCTTTATACTATAACCTTTCACCCTGAAATGATGCTTGAGTGGACCTTAACTCCAAAGTGAACATGCCTGAGTAAATAAAACTGTGGTTTCACATAACAGAGAGATACATTTTTTAGATCCTTTGCTGATTATATTGTGTGAAGGTCAATCTTCTGCCCCATTTCTGAAAGTCAGGTCAGAATAGAGATTTTAGGGTCACTTCTTCAAGTATCTAAGCCATTACAATGCCCTAATAGGCCCTGATAGCTCGTTTTATAAGTTCTTAGCATTAAGCTGGACATTGTTTGGACTCATTTCAAATCCTGCATGTATCCTGCAGGGTTAATTAACATCTTTTTAAATTGATTTTTTTGGGTATTTTGAATTAAAGTGTTTTCATTTAATTTGTCACTATTTACTGTCTTCTACCATGTGTAAAGATATAAAAAAATTATACTCACTAAAGATCTGTATATTGCTTTGAAATGTAACTGTTTAGGATTTTTTTCTAATTTAAACACATCAAGAGTACAGTGTCAAACATGCAGTGGTAGACACAGTTGAATACCAGTACAGAGTAGTTTGGAGCAGAAAATTTTAGTTATACATTCCAATTTTATTTTGCACAGTGAAATTTCAGGTCACTGTCTCCTACTTTGTGTAAAATGCCTTTCTGTGTTACTTACATAATTGCTATGAATCTTCTTTAAAAATGCTGAGATTTATTAATTAACAATTTAATTAGAATGATGAAACAAGTATATAATTAGGCAGCTCATTTCAGTTTTCTACTGGGGTAAACAGAAGCATATCAAAATAATATAATGAATTCAAATTGAAATAAGTGTTTTTTGAGAACATTTGAGGACAATAGATTTGAAAATAGTAGAGAATGGATGAGATTGAGACAGAAAAACCACAAAATATCACTGCAGATGAGAAGCATGTTGATCTCAAAAACAGAATAAAAAAGCCTCCCTAATACTGGACACTTTTGAGAAAATTTTTTTTTTAATAAATGGAAGTAAACTAAAAGAAGTAGTATATTTTCAAAGAAGAGAAATGGGATTAACATTTGAAATTGTAAAACCAGTCTTTCCTTCAGAAGCACACTTCAAATTTAACATGTATTTTGAGAAATACATGAGAAAACATCTTTCCAAGCAGGTTTTCAAGAGTAGTTAACAAATGTTTGGAAACAGTCTTGGCATCACCTCTCTCAACCTTCTGTCTGGACTAGTGTAAAACCTTAATTGTGCTGCAAGGAGCAGCTCTGGTATGTAGGGATTCAGGGTGCAAAATGAAGTTGCACCAGTCATCAGCAGGTACGTTAATTACTCTGTGCATCTGGAATGTTCTGTCACATTGTGCTTCTCTTTGGATCTTGTGAGAAAGTAAGTGTTTAGAAAGGTAATTGGTATGTGTTTCCTCACTGCTGTAAATTCAGAGAGCACCATCAGATTGACCTCTGTGAGGACTTCTTGTTTGGCAGTTGACATGGCAGAGTAGTACTGGAGGTGAATTGTTGTGTCAGGTGTGTTGTATTTATGATATTTTCTAATTTTTTTATGTAGACCATTATCACTCTTCCCTTGTTCCACCATTTCTTATGCCTGCAATAATTTGTCACACTGTTTTTGCTGCACTTGTATCTTCTTTGCTGTTCTGCTTTCATTCCTTCTAAATGGAATCCTGACTTATCTCACGTATGAGAAAACTTCTTAGCTGAGCAAGACCCATATTCAGAAATAGTGCAATATAATCATTAAAATATATGTACTTGCTGTATGTATGGAGACTTAGTTCCAGAATAGTGTGTGTAGGTAAATCTTAAGATTCAACACTGTGGTAGTGGATGGCTGCAGTAGGCATGGTGTCAAACTTCCGAATAAACAGAAGTAGTTGGTAATTTCACAGGTTCTTGCCATTGTGTTGTTTCATTCATAAATAAAGTTGGCTCAGAGGATTCTCCAACAAAGGCTTTTTTTTCTAAATGTCACACCTGAAACCTAGCTGTATTCATTTTTATTGACATGCCATCCATGAGCTTTAAAAAAAACCCAGCAGAAACACAGCTACTTTCATGCACATGCAGCATTGTCTTTTTCTCTATAAGTACACTGGAAGGTGTCAGTAGTATGTAACCTAAAGTATTTTATTCAAGGTCTCCCCCTCCCATTGCCTCTACCCTCCCATGGTGTTCTTCCTGCTACAATAACTCTTAGTCTGCCTTCCCTTACCTCTCTTTGCAGGGGTCATGGTCAAGGGTTAGGAACTATCAGGTCTGTAGTTGCCTGAAGATGGAGAAAGCAGTGATGTTCGGAGCAGTTTATCCATAAAGGTCCAAGTACATATTTAAAGTAAGAGGTTTTGTTGTTTGGGGTTTTTTTATAATGAATGTGGATTAAGACCGGTGAGGACTATATATGTGAAACTGGAGCCTGTGCTTTGTCTTCACATGATTTTAAACTTTGTTAGCTAAGCACATTCTAAAACAAACTAGGAAAGCAACCTCCAGAACACATTAGTGCTTCTCTATTCAGTTAAGTTCAGCTTTGCGATAATTTACTTTTGATCCATTGAGAAACATATCTGAGTTAAGGTGCTTGTAAATGGTAAGTTAGACACTTAATTGGTATTGTACCGCTATAAACTATGCTAATGTATCAGCTTGTTGCTACTAAAAGGAGGTAATCCTGTTCCATCTCTTGTGTCACTCCCAATACATGATCATCTACACCCGTTGCTATGTCTTATTTTGGCTTTTGATACCAATCCATCAGTTGGATCAGCTGGTTGATCTAATGGAAAAACGTGCCCACCTTGACAATGAGTGTTGTGCTTGGTTTGTCTTGGGCTTTTTTCCAGATTAACAAACCTATCTCACACTCCCTCTATCCTCATCATCACAAGATCGACACAAAGAAAGTCATTGTTGTTAATTATTGCATTAAATAAGACTGGAGCAGGTGTAGTATGAAAGCACATCTTTAATAGATGTTTGTTCTGAAACAGAGTTTTCTGATTTATTTTAAGCTGGATGCGACCTCGGCTAACAAGATTAAAATATGAGGCTAACTTCTTCCTATCTTGTTAAAAAAAAAAGCTAGTAGATATCCTTTAGCTTTTTGGGGTCTAGCAGTGTATAAAAGCACAATAAAATGTATTTTTTAACTAACATATTATGTATTTCATTAATAACATATTTGTTATTATGAGAGCAAAATGTAGCTATGAGTAAATAAAGGGAGCAAGCTTGTCTAGTAAGAATAAAATTAATTTTTTTATGGTTACTTTGCAGAGTAAAACTGCAGTATAATGTCTTCCAAAGCAAGAAAATGAATAGGTCGAGTGGGGAACAGCTCCCTGAAAAGACTGAGATCAGAGCATGTAGGCCTCTACAAAAGTCTTTTACTGTTCCCTGTACTCTCCATCTTAATGTTCAAGGAACAAGAGCTAAGAAAATACTATGTATGCATGTTCAGTATTTTTCAAAATGACAATCTTGGCTGTTGTACTTTTAGGGCACAATGAACACTGATTGCCTAAAAAACTATTTTAATGATTCAGCCTTTTAGCTTGAGGTTTAGGGCAGTGTTTTGAAACCATTACATTCATTTTTATTTGTTGTATAACCTAAAATGGATAAACTAATTTATGCTTTTGGTGGATGTAGATTAAGGCATACTTTGTGTCTGGGATGAGGTATGGAACAATAGGGTTAAATGTCTAATTATTTGAAATTATTATACTTACAAATCCCTGAAAGTATGTCTTTAAAATTATGAAAAAAGAATTTTGGTCATTTCTACTCTGCCAAATGCCTCATAGACAGTTTCAAAAAAATCACCCTCTTTACATGTAAACTTTGTCTTTTAGCATGACCATGCAATAATCATTCAAGAAAGAGCAGTATATAACTGATTAACCATGTATAATCTTTCCTACTTTCCACCACAGGATCATAGTTAGGAAAATGCAGAGTTGTGGACTGTTGACATCTCTGTATTTCTTTGGTCTTAATTTCTCTATCATTTTCATAGTTGTGGTTATAATTTTCATTCCCTGCTCTTCTCAGACTTCCATGATCTTTCTTTCCTTCCTCTGGACAGTGGAGAGGAAGGCTCGAGGTGCATTTCACTGGTAATTACTTTAGTGTTAGGAAGTCTTCTCATTATACTAAAGGCTCAGTGTTTGCATCCATTCCTGAAGTCCTGTAGGTAATGATTATTCTGGATGTTTCAATTTATAGAATTCATTATCGCCAGATTAACTTTAATTCTTCCCACTTCTTCTCCCCTCACCCACCCAAATAGGTCTTGGAGGGTCTCCACTTTTCTCAGGTGTGTGAGCCCTGGCAGTGTTCCCTTTGTTGACTTTGGACAAAGGTGTGACAGAATTGCAAACTTGTGAGTCATGCACTAATGTTTGTTTGCTGGGTTTCAGAAGAAGCTGTTTATTTTAGTAGGCAATTTTCATGTGTGAGAAGGTGAAATGTTGAGAAGGCAGCCCCTCATCAGTGGACAAACAATTCCTAAGAATTTAGCTAATGGCCCCCCTTCAGTGCAGAGAATAGATGGCAACAATTGTACTTCCAGACTAAACCAGGAACTACTTGTTTGGCTGCTAGGTGTTAATGCAAATTTGTTCTTCAGCTCATTCAACCCTAGGGCTCCCATCCTTTGATTTAATTAAATGTAATTGGTTACATTGCTCCTCCCAGGCCCCTGAGGTGTTTTTGTTTATTGCTCACTCTTTGCAATAATGGTTCAATTCAAGGCACAAAATGCTCGATAAATAAGAGCTCTTTATCCTGTGTTGGATTTGCAGGGAGATTATTCCCCTCAAATAGTTTGGTTTTACAGTTAAAAGTGAATGACTAGCGAAATAAACTCATTGGGTGGCAAACCTAGCATATCCAGAAGCAAGGAAATAAGAAGGGTAAATTAGATGAGATTAGAACAAGAAATGAAGCTGTAATGTTAAATTAGTAAGGGATTGCAACTGGTGTTGTAAGAGCCATTGACACTTTTAAATGATGCTTCACTTAATAGGATTGCTGTTGGTGCATTAATATATTTTGAGGGTTACTTTTTCAAAGTTTATTATTAAATTACTTGTTTAATTTTATTAATGGAAGGTATGTTTTAAATAACCTACATCAGGTAGCAAAAATTGACCTCAGGAAAATACTGAGCATGTTTTTCTAACTGAAAATAATGTCATATGTGATCTGGATAATTACATTATTCCATTTTGGATTTTTAAAACTGCAATATTTAAAGGCTTTCTTTAAAGGGGAGCTTTAATTCTATTTACATTCTGTTATCTACATATAAGTGCATATGCAATGTATTTAATTGTTTAGAGATGCAAATAGCCCTGACAATTTATATTGTGAAAGTGTCTCTGCTAACTGTGAAAATTGTGCATTTAACTTTACTTTCAGCATTTAAGCACTTATGCATTTAAGCATCCGAGTGGCCTTTTTTGCCATCCCGAGGTGTTCAGAGAAAAAGAATCTTCCACAGTGCTGCTGTCTTTATTCAGCCTTTGCTTTCTCTCTTGAGAACAGATGTATGGGACACAGCTTATTAACACACTCTTTAGTATCACTGAATCACTCAGAGGAGCTGATGGAAAAGAATGAAACTCTATAATAGTCTGAGTTTGATTTCGCAAACATTTAAAGACCATCTAACGTGCCTCTGCTGCTGAACGTGAAGACCACCCTTCCTGTCCTTCCCTCCACACTCCTTTTTGTTCTGCCCTGTCACAGGGCTTGGGCAGTAAAAATGTATGAACAGAAGGCAAAGAGGCAGGGCTGAAAGTTTACATGAAGGGGTGGCAGAACCAAACACTTTGGTCAGCACTGCTGGTGGAGTCTCACCTCTTTCTTTTTCTGGCTGTTTCACGCTCTCATTTGTGTCTTGTCCTGTAATCAGGGCACTCAGGGAGCTCTTCCTGGAAAGTCAGTACAAGCTGGGGGTGAACCTGACCCCAAAATGTTATGAGCAGAATTGTTCCTTCTGATGGCAGTGGGCATTTCAGTGATGCTTGTAAGGAAATGCCCTTTTTTAAATGGTGCATTAAATTTCCCATGTGCAAAATTATTTTATTCTTGTGTTGGTATGGCAAAACCATCAGTCAGTGCCTGGAACTTCCATGAAGACAAAATGGAGAACAAACTGTTAACAGTTGCCATGTCAAACAAATTCCCCTCAGCATCCTGTCACGGCTAAATTATGTGACAGTCAGGTGAATTGATGGCAACATCACTGCGAACAAATGAACCCAAATGTGAGCAGATTTGAGGGACAATTCTGCTGTCAAGAGCCTGGGAAAATGAATCCTAAATGCTTAGCAAACTAACCAAAGGCTTACCTAAAAACAAAACATCTCAGTTATTAATGTCATAATCTGACTGATTGTGAAATAATATTTTGTGTTGGAAAGGTTGTCCTAAGTCAACTGCTGCTAGTCTTACAGAAACTGCAAAGCTGCTACAAATTTAATGGTTTCCTGAAAACATTGGAAAAAAACAAAGGTGCTGAGTCACAGATGTATTCTCCCCATAGTAAGATGATAACCCTCACCTTTCTGATAGGGTGTCAGCCCTGGATTTAACTCTAAATGGATACTAAAAAAAAAATAAATTTAGCTCTCAAACACTTGCGAAGTCCTGTGAAACAAGGTAATCTATTTCACTGCTTTCTTATTCAAGCCTATTTTTTCTGGGTATTTTATTTGAATTTGAAAATATTTACATATATTTTTTTATTTAAATATCACCTGAAGGTCATTTTAAAAGATGTTACTTTTCACTGTTCACATAGTTTACATTCACTTAAGTAGAAAAAATAAGTTTCATAGTCAAAAGACTCTATTTAAAGTTATCACAATGTAATAGGATGCCTCTTGAATATTATGTAAGACCTGCTTTCACTAGGTGAAGTGTGTTTGTATTAATAAAATAATATAGAAAAAAAATCATTATGGGAATAGAAGGCCCTATTCAGAAAAGGTCTTCAAATTTCTATGTGGGGTCAAAACACTTTCAGAACTATGAAATGGAACATAAGTAATATTCCTATTCTTGAGCTGTTATAGACAGAAATAAAATTCTTAGAAATATAACTGTACTTACAACCCACGGCCAAATAATGGCATTCATTCAGCAAAGAAAAAGAATGAATTTCTATTCAAGTCATGGCTAATCTGTACAGCCCCTAAAGCCTGGTACTAGAGCATTGTAAGATGGCATGAACCTACCAAAAAGAAAAATGGATAGTTTGCTGGTTTTTTTTTTTCTCCTCAGAATTTCTAGTTAGTATGTTTTCACTAAAAAGAAAACATTCTTTATTATTTTAGTAGAAATCATGGATCAAATTTATGCTACTTGTTGCTGTATTGTCCACCTCATATATGAAACAAATGGAACGTTTAACATGAATTGTTGTAACATAAGGATATTGGGATTTTATGGAAAATTCAAGTCAGAAACATGGATGTAGATCCTCAGTGAATAGTTCAAATTGTCATGAAATTGAAGCAAAATACTCACCTATCATCATGAGCTAATGTTTTGCATGGCATTGTTCCTGTACAGTAAGCATAGTGGGTTTCCCAGCATTTCCAGGGAAATGGATTGTGGAAGATGTTATGTAGTGAGAGAAGAGGTGAAAACAACAGGTTTTTTAGTGTCACTGTGTGTTACCTACCTCTTTTAGTGGTAGTTGCATGACAGGATTGTATTACAAAACTGGTACAGTAAAAATAGTTTGAAAAACATCTTTTATTGGGACAATTCCTTGTGTAATTGTCATATTTTTCTTTTTATGTTTTACAGAACAGCTGCATCTGTAGTAGACTTCTGTTGGTCTTTTGATATAATGATTATGAGGTAGATGTTCAATTTTTGCCTTAACAAGTTAGATTAATTTTTTGTATATGAAGAAGGAAATGAAAATCTAATTAAAAGAACACAGTGCTGTGTCAAAGACTCTATTGTAGGCAGGATTAAGTTAGAAAGTACTTAGAAAGTTTTTTCCATATTAGTGTGAAAAATTTTACTAGGCAGAGCATGTCGTACCACAAACACATTGACCCACAAACATATGGCTTAGTTTGGAAGGGACCTTAAAGATCATTCAGTTCCAACCCCTCCTTCATGGGCAGGGATGTCTTTCAGTAGACCAGGTTGCTCAGAGTTCCTCTGATGTGTAGAAGCAATGGGGAAGTTTGTGTCCCATTTGTGGTAGGCTGGCAATTTATCAGTCAAAACATATGGATTAATATCAGATTGTGGCCTACATCAGAAAAGTAACTAGAATGAACTCACTTACAGATGAAGAATGGCAGGGGGTGTTGGAACACAGTTGAGTCTGTGCTGGAATATTAATTGCAGATTTCCTGAGTTGCAAGTATTTTGCTGTGGGCTTTGTTTTTTCGCTATAACATCGCATTAGTGTGAGTTCACGTACTGTGGTGATGAGCGCAGTATAATATAAGGATTAGATAGGAGCTGAAATAGAGCCAACTGCTGGGCTCTGTTGATACAAGTCTGCCAGCAATTGCTGTTCCTATACTACTCAGTTGTAGGCCTGGATTTTCAATAGAAGTGTCAAACAATTTGAGTTTTGTACATCAGTGGGGAAGCAAGTTTGTTGAACTCTTCATATAAGTCATAGGTTTCCTACCCCCACCTTCCTGTCTTCTGGAGAAACTCAGCTTTCACCTTGATTTCTTCTTCTGGATTTGGAGGTATAGTTTGTCATTGGAAGAACATTTTTACTAGCATCACCTTTTGTGAATATTTCCACCATTCCCTCCTAGCAAAGGAAGGAAGGGTTGCTCTATTGGTTTTACTCTCAGAGGTCCTGCTTTTTAGAGGTGTACTTGGAAACATTCCTATATTAGTATCTGTAATGAGGCATATTGAATTGATAAGGGGTGATGCTGTTGCTAAGAGGCAGTTGATATTTCTTACTCTATTAGCAGAGTCTGTGTAGGGTTGCCATTGCATATGTACTGTTTCCTTTCCTTGGCCCAGGAATGTTTCCAGGAGGGTTCTGAATCATATATATCCTTCTGGATCACCTTGTTTCATTGCAAAAGCTCTATATTTCCAGTGTCTGTTTTATCAAATGGAAGTATTTGTCACATGAAGGCAGAGGGAAGTTCTCATGAAGTCTTTGGAATGGGACATAATACTTATTGAATTGTATGCCAATAGACCCTAGATTTACTGTGCCAGATGGCAATTGCCAGCCTGATCTTCACTGTTTCATCTACTACTTATTTTGTTTTTTCATTGTTTTTGCCTGCAGCCATTGGGATTTGAAAATAGACAGGCTCTACAAGTACACTATTCGAAGAGTTAACTTGCTCTTGATGTGGCCAAACAAATGCTATAGTTGGGGCTGATAAATGATATTCTTCAGTAATTTACTCAAGTAACTCGCTCACTTGCAGAATAATTCATTTTAATGGGAGCTAGTGTTTTATTTCTTGAAAATCTTGTTAATAATTATAATATTTTTATTAAATAATGAATTGGTGAAGAAACATGAAATATTTAAAACATGAAAGGAATCAATAAGGAATATAAGCTAACTTTTTTTTTCTTCTTAACCCTATAGGGAGATCACATCATCCCTGTAAGATCTGTCAGTCTTGTATAATTTAATTCATTTGGATAGGTCTCTCTGTTTATATAAAACTAAACTGAATGCAAACAGTGTCACTGCTGCTTTCACACTTCTCCTCACTGTTCTATTCAGCATCTTAATTCTAAAAAAGTAAAATTTTCAAAGTATTAATTATGTTCTTTAGATCAAATGAACTGGAAAGTTCTCTATGTAATGTTGGTATTACTGCCATTGCTATGTTATGAGATCAACATTGCTCTTAGTAAATTCTTCTTATATGTAAACATCATTAAACCTTTGAACAACTAAACATCAACTAATGAATTTACATAAACACTGGTAATGAACAGTTATTCGTTATTTTGCATCTCTGCAATTTAGTAACAGATTTTCAAGACAATAGGCAATTTTGTAATCTTAATTTTATAAAACCACTAGTATTTTTTGTCCCCTTCAACCATTTAATATGTAAATTAGGTATTCTCAAGCTTAATGTTATTCATTTTTATAAAACAAATACATCATTAATCTGATTAAGTTCTTGGATGAGAGTGCTGTCCTCAGATCATTGTGGATCATTTATTGTTGGGCATACATCCAAAAAAATAGATTCAAGCATGGCACTTACAGTCTAGGTTTAGCAGAACTGTTGAAACCCTTAAATGGCATTTTTAGAAGAATGAAAAAGCAGTGCTTACTTGTAACGGCAAGCATTATGCAAAACTTAGCAACACTTCTTATCCTTAACTGCAGCTCACTGATAATAATTCAGAGCTTAGAAATGATGTTGTTCTTTGATGCATTTTAAGAGCATAATATAGTAAAGTGAGCTTAGCATATCCCAAATCCTGTCATTATTAAAGCGTGGTGATCGCCATGAGACGTGTTGTGCTAGCAGCACTAACCACTGTACATCTGCAGACCCCTGTTTTTCTGAACCCTGAAGGTGGCTGTGGCTTTCATGTCATCTTGAAAACCACAAGAAACACAGTTATTGACACAAATTCTGTGTATGCCCTTGTGAAAATGTGGTGGAAGAAAATTGACAACTTTTTACCTGTAGTGAATTTGTGACTGCTTGATATTTTCTAATCACTGCTGTTAGAACTACATTGTTCAATGTCAGATCAGATTGTAATGTTCTTTAAAATTTCTAGATGATTGGATTCTTCTGTTTTCCTAATGTGAAGTCTATTAAAAAGGAGCACCATAGATGTGTGCTCTAACAGCTTTGGTAGAGGCATGAAATGTGATTGCATTCAGCAGTAGCTGTGCAACTTCATTGGCTTCTAATGACTGTTTTAAAGAGAATAAATGTAGAAAATAATAATTGGTGATGTTGTTACACAGGAGGAAATAGTTTAAAAGTTTTTATGTGAATTTGTTTTAACAGAAGAACAGTCATAATGTCTTTATAAAGTGAATAAATGGATGTGACTCAAAATAGAATGGTTCAGTGGATAAAAAAGAACAATTTTTCAGTCATTGTTCTGTTTCCACACTGAAAACAAAACTATCCATGTTCTACAAAAGATATCTAGCAAAATTAAGTTTATATAGTCTTGAAACAAGATTAATTTTGTCAATAAATGAAGATCTATCATTTGCATTTATATGTGAGGGATATGAGACTTCAAGTTTCAAGTGGAAACTAAGTTCCATATTTACTTAAAATATTCAGACAATTACATCAAGTGTACTGAAATACAGCAAAAATTGTCATAATTAGTAGGGTACAGGCCTAAAGATAATGCTCATTTTCTAAAATGTGACAACAATAGTTTGTTAGTTTTGTGGTTCTGTAAAAGCATAGTCATTCAAAATGCCAATGAAATTCGACCACTTCTGACAGTACATGCACTTGGAAATAGTACCTGTATATTAGAGTAGCTAGATCTTTAAAAAAATAAAAGAATTAAATATGCTTTCTGTAATGCTTGAACTTTTTTTTTTTATAATTTAAAATACTAAATTTTCCTTTTTAGTACTCTGTAATGAAAGGATTGACTAATGAAGCCACTTAGAAATTTTATAGCTAAAAATACCTTCCAAATGGTTAATCTTCTAAGAGTTGGTTCAGGGATATTTAATATTCCAATTTGCTGCATTTTGTCTTTGAGACTATTTTAAAACTAGGACTAGAGCTTATAATATTTTAAGCACTATTATGATATTAAATATTTCTCACTGATGTAGGTGCAGTACTGCACATAATTCAATGTCACAGTGTCACTGAAGATTAAAAGGATGTTCTGGCCCAGGGTGAGTGCTTTATAAAATTTTATTCTTAGGCTAAAATATTTATTATTTTAAGCATTTAAAGTACATTTTTTTCCATTGTCATTTTGGAAAAAATGCCAGTTTAGCATAGAAATATAAACTAAATAGATTTCACTGCATAAATGTATGTCCTTTAGATAATGAACCAAAAAGACATGATAGGAAGAAATATGAAGTAATAACAATATTAATTAATAACATCAGTAGTTCTTAGATCTCTGGTAAAGTCTATGGATTTTTGCCTCCAGATCTCAGTTTTGTGATTGAAAGATTTTTTTATTGTCTACAAAAATGGAAAACAAAAGCTCTTCGTTTCTGGTGCACTCACATGCCCAGTTTGGTGTAGTACCATGATCTCTTCTGTATGAACCATCTTCCACTTGAGCTGTGACTGGTTGAAGCAAGTTTCTTGTGCTCTCACATGGTCAAAGGAAAACTCAAGGCCTGTCCCACTGGTACCCACTGAGGCAGCAGCAAATTAAGTTCTTTTTTCCCTAGTAGAAAGGGATGACAGCAGCAAGGGTACATCTGCTACATACACCTTCTTGGATTCTTTTGGAGAAGTCATACCTCTGGTAAGGTCTGAGAACTGTGAACCAAGTGAGGCTCTTCCAATGTTCCATTTCAGACTGTGTTTATTTTTAGTCAGTTACACTCACTGCTAGTGCTCACAGCATCACTTTAAAACCATAATGCCTGTGCTGTGATGTGAGAATGGCTGACTACCACCAAAAGGTTTGAGCCTACTTCCATCCTTTCACCATTTCGGATTTTTTTTGCCCCCTAATTAGCAAGTTTGGAGCTTGTTTATTTGAATATGTTATTGAAGATTTTATCTCAAAGTTTTACTTCAGTTGTGAAAATTAACACATAAGACCAAGATTAGGAAAGTTCGACAAGGGATCTTCTAAAATAAAAACAGAGTTTCTTTTTTGTATTGGAAAGGATTGCCTGCTGTAACTTTAGCGGTCTCTTGAAGATCTGTTGAGCATCTCTTGGCTTAGCACCACTTCTTTCTGCTGGTTAATGACTTGTAGTGCAAGACTTTTTACAGCCTGGGTTGTTATCTTGCCTTTTCTCCCCACCTCTTACTCACTATATTCATAATTATGTGGAAGTCTCTGTTAGTGAAGAAAATAGGAAATCTTCCCCCAAAACATCTGGTGAAACTAAGCCTCTTGACATTCATTAGCACTCCAAATGTTTCCATAAACTGTTGTATCTATTAAACTCTGGATTGGAAGGCTGCATTAGTTATATTGATACCTTTGCACTTATATAAAATTGGCATGACCTTAATCATTAAAACCTAAGGGACAGCTTAAAGTTCACGTTTGTTACTACAATATATTGGTTTTCAATACTTCCTTATAAACTGACTGTGAAAAGGAAATGCTTAAAATAAGACCAAATTTATAAGCATGTTGGTGTGGTCTCTTTCTGATTATGTCATTCAGAAGCACTGAAGAAGAGCAATTTAACATTTTCCTGGAGGAAGAGTGTTCGTTTGGGATTTTAGTTGTAGGTTTTGCGTAGAACTGCTCTTTGTTACTCCTGTACCAAATCTGTACATCTCTTGGTTTGTAGTTTAACAGGTTTAGTCACCACACTTGAAAGGCATTATCTTTGCACTGAGGTCAGATTAGAAGAAAAGGTTGCTCATGCAGATCAGGCTGCTCTGACATTGAACAATGAAACTTGCTAGCTTGCTATTCAGTTTAGTTCCTAGAGCCTATATTTGCTTTACAGTTATGTTTTCTTAGATGCATATAACAATTTTGGCATAAAATAATTTTATAAGTGTTAACCTCCAGCACTTCTTTCCAGATTATGCAAATGAGAGTACAATTATTACTCTGTGAATTTTCTATACACAGTAAAATTACAGACATGTTTTCATCTTTAAAAGAAGAAAACAATGTTTAAGCCAATATAAGTGTGGGCTGCAGAATGATACTCAGTTTTTTCTTGTGGGTCAGAAGGAGTTTTGTGTTTGCCAAGGTATGTCTGTTTCAGTAAAACTGTAAAATTATAAAGGAAATGCGTGTTTGAATCTGGTATTATAAGTATGATAACTGGCTTATCAGTGTTAGGTGCTATGGCCTGTTTCTAAATTTTTATAACAAAACTGTGGAGCCGTATGTTAGAAATCTAATTAAAGAAAGCAGGTTTTAGGGCATATCTTGTCTATTAACTGACTTTTACAGACAGAATGTGCTCATTTTGAGCCTCCATTGCGTTTCAAAACTGAACCTACCAGTAGCTACTACTTGGAAAATGATATTTTTGATTTATTTTTGCTACATCTTAAAACCTTTTTTTTTTTTTTCTTTACCGTAGCAGTGACTTCCTGCCCAGTACTAAATGAAAGCCTGTTGTAATCCTGGCCTGTGAATAGCTTGAGGTTCAGCATTCTTCCTCTTCTGTGTCAGGTTCTCTGTCCCCACCACTGTAGAGCATTCTGTTTTATAAGGGGTAATGAATGGTGAATTGTTGATCTTCTGAAATGCCCCATTGGATCTTTCTGTTAAGAGCTCTGCCTTGCTGGAGCTGAAGTCCAATGCTTAGCATTTTGTTAAGTTTAAGGACTGTATTTATGTAAGGCTAGACAATATCTGCTGCACTTGATGGTGAATTTGCATGAAGAGTGTTTTGCTGGAGATAAAAAAAATTTACCTTTCTTTCTTTGCATATCTTATATAGATTTTTTTAATGTCTTACCTATGCATTTATATATATGTACACAGTTTGAATTGAACATCGTATCTGTGGTAAAAAATACATTATTTCAATTCTTTCCTCAAGATTTTCAATTATTACTGAGGAAGATGTGATTTAAGTATCCCAAAAAATAGTTTGCTTCTATATTGCTAGAATATAGTCACAGGAACGACTGCACAAAATTTAATTTTAATATGAAAATTTTGATTGTATTTGGAAAGGTTTTAACTGGTTTTCAGTGGGAAAATCTACTTGAATACTTAAAATAATTTTAAATTGCTCAGAATTTCAAATCTTCTGAAGCAGATGCACTTTGGACTTTTATTTTCACAAATTGTTTTCCGATTTCTCAACCTGTTACGCTGCAAGAACTTCAGTGGGTCAAGTGTCAGTGCTTCTGAGCCTGCCCTTGTTCATAACAACTGAAGACAGCTCTATTTCTCTGGGACAATGAAGCACATAGTTTTCAGGATAAAACTTGCACAAGCTTGAAATGAAGCATTTGTGCTGCATGCTTCTTTAACAATGGAAGAAGCTAATTTTAAGAGAAATGATTGTTCAGTGTATACCAGCGTCAGCTTTTGCAATCACCTATCAACAATGACTAAGGACAAGAAATCACATGCCCATGACAGACACAAGAAGAACAGAAAAAAACCACCCTGAAACCCAAAGTAAGAAAACACCAATATGATGTAAATTGGAAAATGGAAATAAAACCTAAAAATTTGATTTAAGTTCTACAGCACGTAAGTGTAGGTAGAGATATATACGACTTCATTATATGCTAAACCTCCTGTAAGTTCAGACTATACCTGATTCAGGTGCAGTTATTTCCCACCTTCATCTGTTTTATGGCTTCATGCTAATCTTGATGTCAAATACAGTAATTACGAGGCTGCACATTTAGTGCCAGATGATCTGCTAATCTGAGTTTTGTTTTGGTAGAGTTAGTTTTCAACTGGATCAGCTCCCTAATCCAACTTGCTGAGCAGTTGCATGGGAAATGTTGAAGTATGCCAGGAGAGAAAAAGAACAGGACTGCCCTGTTTTAAAAGCAGGCCATGCTTAGCACAAATTAAGTGCAAATAAAACTTTGCATCTCCATCCTAAGTTGTGAAAAAATCAGTAGATAACAACTAATTTGAACCTGAAAATTTTGAGTGGGATGCAGTTTGTGTTATTACTTGTTCTTGAGATGTGTGTTTACTGCTTTAATTACAAAGTTTTAAAAGTTTTGCTATTGTTTTTTTTTAAATCCATAATCTGTTAGTGGCTATCATTATGATGCCTTTTCTTTCTGGAAGTCCACTTTTTCAGACTTAAACAGTTATGAACAGCTGAATATTTAATAAGTTGCTGTTGCAGAAGGTTTTCATGAAGGCTTTTTTTAATCTTCTGAGCACCTTTTTCCTCAGTCCTTTTTTGTATTTTCAGCTACACAGCAACTCAAGTGCTGGAAGATGTTCTTTCATGAGTTGATGCAATTTACTAATACAGTAGAAAACATAACAGTGTTCTGCATATTCAATAAAGTAGCTAAAGGAGATGTCCAGCAAGTACCAGCTTGTATGAGCTAAGTGCGTGTCTTACAGGACCACGTGGCTCAGAGGAGGGTAGGGGGCAAAGGGACGGATGGATCTACTCTCTTTGATGTCAGGGTGTTATTATATCAGCTCAGTGAATCAGACCACTGTGATTCCTGTCAATTCAGAACACTTAGTTTGTGGTATATTGCAGTATTTTGGGTGTTACTTGTACTGTCTTCTCCTAAAGATCAGGTATCTTACCCTTCCTTTCTGTTGTCATCAAGTAGCACAAAACCTATGAATAAGTCTCGTGAATAACTATGAAATATATTGCAGTTACTTTGAAGTAAATAATAATCCTAATTTATTGTTAGAAAACCACTTGAGAGGATTCCAGCCACTCCCTTTTATGGAAAAAGATAGAAGAAGTTTTGTATTGAAAAAGAGAAAATGATAACAAATTGTATTTAAAAATACGATTTTACTTCTTTAAAATATATCACAGTTTATTATTGAAAGTATTCAGAAGAGATGCAAGACACAGCAAACATTCTTTACTTCTAGATAAGGGACTACAAAAAGGTCATAAAGCTGTACGTAGTGTGACATTGATAGCAAGTGAAGGACAGTGCAGTGTCTCATATAATCACAGCAACATTTCTCTTGCCTACATAGAGTCAAAATTTCACCTAAAGTATTGAAGATCATCATGATTAGCTATTGTCACCTGTCCTAAACAAGTCAGAGAATTTGACTGAAGTTTCAAACCTAGGATAACTCATGATACATGGTCAGGCAAATTTTGCTTTGTCAGAGGCTGTTACCATGACTCAGGTGGTGTTGGGTAACTGGCTGTGATGCAGGAATTTGATTGAGAGTTTGAGCCCTTAATAATATCTTTATGAATTGCATAACTTCTTGATGAATTGGTATATGGCTCTTAGAAAGATACATAATTTTTATTTGAAGACTCAAAGAGATGAATAATAAACTTTCTTGTCATACAAATCTTTCAATTATCTAATTAAGATGAGCATCTTATTTCTAATCTAAAGTTTTCTAGTTCTGTATTAGACCTTTGGATTTTTTATTACTTTGGATCTAGTTTGCAGACTGTTTTACTTTTTTGCATTTTCATAGGCCCACTTTAACCATTAGTAGTTTTATAGTTTTATCAAGTATTTAAATAAGAATAGATGCCATCACAAACTTTTTTCTGTCATAGCTGTTTCTGTTTACACTTAGCACTTGAAATGTAATTTAACATACCACTATACAATATATATATAATTAATATTTGTATTATTATTCGTATAGTTTTAAAGCTGAGATAGGATTTTTACTAAGTCTCTCAGTACTTTCATTTACAAAAGCAGAGATTTTCTTGTGGTTGAACTTATACTTTAATTAAGAAGAAAAGAAAAATTATGTTCAGGTTGCTTAACAAGTCTTGGTAATTGTTCTCATTTTCCAGAAAACAAGTTAGCTAACAGCTTTGGGGTTTTTTTTTTCCTTTTTACAAAATATTTGTAAATACAATATTTGGTTTGTATTTTCCATTTTCTCACTAAAAGAAGTAGGGAGTGTGTAAAAGGAAAGAAGGTAAGGTATCCTTACCTCCACCCACAAAAAGCCCACTCACATGGAAAAAGAGAAGCCAGAATAATCTCAGAATTTCATCAAAATCTGAAACATGTACTTTTTTTTTATCCTAAAAGAAGTCAGTACGTCCATTTTTTGGACAACATATATTAATAATTTTTTTTTTCCTTGACTGAAGAACATCCAAAAAGACCACAGTGAGTAAAAAAAGATTGGGTTTTACTGTGTCCTATTAAGTGAGCTGCTATTCTTGCTAGCACTGATAGCACCTGATATGAAAATCCCAGCTTGCAGAATAAGTCTAGTGAAGGAACTTAGTTTTATTTGTTTATCTTTTGCAATTTTTTTTGGTCAATTTTTAATCTGAAATTTGGTGACAGTGAGGTCATAATGCACTTGGAGATCTAGGGTAAGGTAAGAATATGCTGTGGAGAGAAACACATAATGTACACTGTGCTTTTAATTATGTAATTTTTAAATAGATTTCATAAATCTTTTCTTTAAATGCCTAAGAGAAAATTCTCTCTTACCATACTTTGATAATAGCTATAACCCTGCAGTGTTATGTGGGGGGATTTTTTGTTGTTTGTTTGGGTTAGGGGTTTTTCATGTAATTTTTAAAAAATTTTCATGGCATTCATAGCAAGACGTAAGCTGCAATTAATTAATATTTGGTCTTAACAGCTGTTCCCTGAGCAGAACAATATTTACAGTTTTCATACCAGTTTTGGTAGAAAGCAGGTTTTACATAAGTTAATTTCCCTTTACAGATGTACTTCAGTGTACTGTGTACTAAATTTCTTACCCCTAAAAAGTTCTGTTTTTTATTGGTTGTAAAAGATTTTTAACTAAGAGGAAAAAAATGTGAGTAATGGTGTTTTTAAAGAAAATATCAGACTCTGTGATAACCAAGGATGTGCTCAAGTGGCATGAATACTTCAGTTCCAGATGGGTCAGCTTCAGGGGTCAAGTTGTGAAGAGAAAGCCATCACACACACTTCATCAACACCGTGGAATGAGAGACCAGTGCATTTACTGAGCAATGGATTTCCAGTGAGCGTATAAACTAATTGGTGGATGAACATGCCCCAGGAGCAATGATTTTAAGGTCATAGCAGGCTCAGTGAATTGTGCTGACTTACACTGTGTCTCAGTGATAGCTGATCTTACCAATGAGCAGTTTAGAGGCATTCAAGCCTGAACTCTTTTCCATGTGCCTTGAATGGCATGTCAGCGGTCACTGTTTCTGACATCCTTTATATTTGTCCAGTCAGCTCTAAATCTTTAGGTTGGGCTTCAGCGTACTCAGGAAAGAAAGGAGAGAAGTGATTATTTTCAGTCATTGAGTTCTGAAGATCTTAGTGTTAATTATGCCAAACACGGTTCGTTCATCAACAAACTAGAAATGTTAAAGAGAGAAGAGAGAGGGAACTGGTATTTTTGGTGATCAAAAGTATCCCAATTATAACTTTCTATTGCTTAGCTTTCATTTATTTCTTCTCAATAATTCTGTATCCCCTCTTAAAACATTAATTAATCAGTAAATACTGATTTTTATTTGACATGTCAAATTTACAAGCTGAAAAATTGCTGTAACATTATTTAAGAAATTAAATAGTAGACAGGTCAGTCATATATCCCTTCCCTGCTAGTGGTACATTGCTTCTCATGTGCAACATTTTCTTTTGTTTTAGATAAATGTTTATTCGTTCTTTGTCTACTGTGAGTGCAAAACAGAACCATGCAGAAGTCCTTTAAAATTTGCAATCAATTAAGAAATGCTACAGTAGCACTAACTCCCTTTTTTTTGAGCAGAGAGGAAACCCTATTTTGTTTTTTGGTTGTTAAGGCTTTGCTGAGAGTGTTTTCTTTAATCTTAATAGTAACTAAGTAGTTTAAAAACAACTCTGTTAATTTTAAATAAAATTCAGCAAACAGCCTATTCAGCATTGTCTATGAGCATGGACATATGTTTAGTGATCCTTATGAAGTAAAGAAAAGTAAGAGTTAATGTGCCTTTGGCCTTAGCATTTAAAATCTAGTAATGATGACGCTCATTCAAAGTAATTTTTAACATCATTTTTAGAAGTATTTAAGTACAATCATTTAGTTGTAAGTACTGGTGTATATATTTATACATTTATGTGTGTGTGTGAATTAGATAGCATGTACAAATATGTGGATTCCTTGAGAATGTGGACTGAAAATAGTAACAGAATGTTGTGCTATTAATTTTTGAAACAATCTATCTTCTATACAGTGTGAATATATGTGAATCTTCTTCATCTACGAAACAACTAACAACTGGGTATTCATCACAATTATTTTTAAGACAGAAAAAAGCTTGATTCCATCATTTGATGTAAATAGTACGATTTGAGTAAAGGAAATGGCTTGCTATGACCTTCCTATACAACCTTTGTTTTCCTCAAAGTCCTTCCCTTAGACAGTAAGGAAGCGACCACAGACAACTCTACCAGTATGAGTTAGAACAAGCAGTAGGACTGACTGATAGTCTGGTACACATGATTAAAACTTTAGAAAACTGATGTGCTTGGCGTTTACTAAAATATCTGTATGCAAATTCCTGCCTACTTTTATGCAGCTGTATACCTGTATAGAAATTTATGCTATTGAATAGAAGTCCAGATTTACAGGATTCAGGTTTAGTTCAACAAGTCACAGAACCTTTTAAGTAGATTATATGTAGTTAACATAGACCTTGAATATTCTTAACAGTTCTTCTCGGATTAACAGAAAACAATCAGAGTTAGAATCAAATATGGAATTAGTTTATAACCTTGCTATGTGTATTAAAGGAAGCAATATTGTAATTAAAATGCAGATAAACATTGCGGACATCTCACATAACTGTAATAGGATGTCCTCATCATATGATTTTGCTTCATTATACTCTATTACTTTATCCTCTTGCTGTGTCTCTGCAGCTGCTTTGTTGGAGGATATCAATATTCAATTACAAAAATTAAGTAATCAAATCAAATTTCTTTAGTATTTGCTACAATGACATTTGAAATAAATACTGTTTCTGAGCAGAACCAGAGCACAACTGCTTCAATAACTAAAAAGACAAAGTGCAGACTTCGGCTATTGTGATAGTTCTTTGGTGGTTTGAAAACATGTTAAAATATTAATAATTATGCATCCATTTTAATATATTAAGAACATTTTAATATAATGCTGGCTGGAAAAACAAGGAGAATTATCTAACAATCTCTTTCTTATTCTTAACTATTCAACTAAGTAAAATGGGAGTATTTTTCTGTATGCTGTTGTGTATCATATTCTATTTTAACTTTTGGGTTTGTAGTACTACTGTCTCTCCTGTGAAACAAAACCAACATCTGTCTGAGGTATGACTTTTCTGTGTAATGTGATGATGATGGAACTAGACTAGGTTGCTCAGAGCCCTATCCAACCTGGCCTGCAACACTTCCAGGAATGGGGCATCCACAACTTTCCTGTGCAACCTGTTCCAGTACCTCAGCACCCTCCCAGTAAATAATTTTTTCCCAATCTCTAAGCTAAACCTGCTCTTCTTCAGTTTGAAGCCATTCCTCCTTGTCCTGTCACTATGTACTCTTGTAAATAGTCTTGCCCCATCTTTCCTGCAAATTCCTGGAAGGTCACCTGGAAGCCCTCTCTTTTCCAGGCTGCACAATCCTCATATAAGAGGTGCCCCCATCCCTTTATTCATCTTGGTGGCCTCCTGTAAGCTCACTCCAAGAGGCTGATGTCCTTCCTGTTCTGTGGACCCCAGAGCTGGATGCAGCACTGCAGGAGGGGTGGTTTCGCCAGAGCAGAGCAGAGGGGCAGAATCACCTTTCTCAACCTGCTGACCATGCTGCTTTGGGTGGTGAATATTGACAAGAAGAATGTGAAGGATTCTATGGAAATATCTAAAAAAGGACCTGGTAATGTAATGAGAAATACTCTTCCCCACTTCACTATGGGGGAGAGCATTTTTTGAGGAGGTTCTTATGAACTAAGAAGAAAGAAGCATGACCTATGCTACAAAAGTCTATGGAGAGATTGAAGGGTGAAAGTGAAAAAAAAAAACTCCTTTCAATGTAAGCAGATGAAAGGTATTGGCATATTGGTAAATGCTGTCCCTGTAGTAAGGAAAATACTGGAAAGAGGTGAGTGATAAAGAAGGAAAGGAGTTTTAATAAAATAGTGACTTGGGCCAAAAAGGAAGATGGATGGAGTTGTAGCCAGACATGGGACAAGTAGAGTGGTATAGAAGGACACCTAGCATGAATAGCAATTGTGCTTATATTTGCTGTCTTTGAGAAACTCAAATCTTACATTACAAAATGTCCCTTACCTTGACCATCCCCTCCTCTTTTGTTCTCTTTCCATATATGTATTTTTTTATTTCTTTATTCATAGTTGCCAATACTTACAACAATTTCTAACTTCTGTGTGTATTTTAAAGATGGCATTTATGTTATTTCCTTCCAAATTTGATGTTTGTTATTTTTGCCTATTGTCATTTGTAATATCTTAATATCTGTTTCCAGAGGCTTCTCTGTTATTTCACAGAGTACACTGTGAGAATGGATGTGTTCACAGTGTTTTCAATAGTGAACAGAATTCCCCAGTGAACATGTGCTGCCATTTTGGAAGGAGTTATATGCAGTCACAGAAAATATTACAGCAAGTAAATAGATAACATCTCAGACCCTAAGAGGTATCCATCTTCCGGGTATATTGGAAAATAGGAAGAGGTATTAAATTTTTTTATCTCATTGTAATGAACTTATAGTATTAGAATTTAGATAAATCCTTAATTTGATTTTATTAAGAACTTTTCTGTGCAAAAATGTTAATGTAATTGAAAGACAGCATTTACTAAAAGACAAAGACCAACTTAAGATAGAATCATAAATGGAGTTCTTTTAAATGCCAAAGGGAAAACTGGAAATAATTCATAAACAATTTTATTCTGTGTTCTAAAAATCTAAGTGCTTTTCTGTGTTACCTTATTCTAAGTAAATCTTGTCACCCGGTGCTATGTCCCACATTATATAATCTTTCATTTTATCTTTTCATTCTATCAAGGCACAGCATACCTAGCTAATCCATCAGAAATCCCTTTCCTTATCAGTCACTCAAGAATGGTTATACTGTACAGTATGACAGCATTAGACATCACTTACCTTCCTAAACTACAGATTACTTGGGAGAAAAGTATTTTTTTTTCCTGTTTGAGGATGCCTTGACTGTATGTCAACTTCACTGCTTTTTTCCTTGTTTACTGCTTTTTCCAAAATGTATATATCTTTCTTCTTTAATTGTCATACCTATTGCTATTATTTTTCTGAAAAATTTTGGATATTCCTATCTTCCTTTATTTTTTTCTTCAGCACAGTGATTTGCAGGGTAGTCTACATTTTCTGTCGTTTAAGATAATTTCCATCTTCATAGATGAGGAGCTTTGATAATACGTTCAGATGTATCAAAGATCAGAGGCCTTGTACACCTTGACAGCCTACTTGAATGGAGTTTTTGACACAGTAGATCACAACTGCCTCTTTGGAGGTGTTGTAATATATTGTGTCATGTTTTACTGTGGAGCTGTTAACACATGTTTGACACTAGATACTCCAGGATTCTCACAAAATGAAATACCACATAGTACAGAAATATTTGTTCTCATTTGATCCTTATGTTAAGCCAGATGAGATTTCTAGTATTACACCCTCGATATCATGGTGGATTCTAGACTGATTATAAGGCATATTTAATGGAATTTGCATGATTTTGTCATAAGAAAACTTGTGCAGTCTGTCATGCTTGTTAGTTCTTTTTACCAAGAACATTGCAAGTAGTTTTACAGACGTGTAATAAATTTTATGTTTGTTTTAGATAGCTCTATAATCATGTGGCAGTTACCAAGTAAAAAGGGATGAGTAGTGACATTCCCTTCATTTGTTAGAAATTTGATTTTTGGAAGAAATATTTGGCAAACATTAGGCAACCTTCAGACAGCATGTACTTGACTGGTGACAAGTACATGCTGGGTATGAAGATAGGTAGCTTCAGTTTTGGTTTCATTTAGAGGCCTAGCACCAAAAAACATGGCCGAGGGCCGTGCAGAAGCATATTTAAACCAGGTATACAAAGAAAATTTATATCTGTTATAAATTTATGTTAATTTAATTTAAAGAGAAAAATAATGTGTAAATTAGGAATTATTGCGATCTGAAGGTCAATTTAACACACTGAGTGTTGCAAAGATTATTTTACTGATGCTGGCACAATGGGGAGGATTTGGGAGGTATCGGTGTTTGTACTTGTGAAACTCGCTGCAGTTGAATTCTATTAATAGTTATGTTCAAAGGTTATATTGTTTTTGCATGTACTTTTGTGTGTGTGTGTGAACACTTATGAGTACATCTGCACTGCTTTGCTTGCTCTTGATTATCTTAGTGCTGAATATCTCAGAAATTTTTTATTAGCAGACTATTTATATAGAATCATAGAATAATTTGGGTTAGACGGCACCTAGTCCAACACCCCTGCAATGAGGGGGGGCACCTTCAACTAGATCAGGTTGCTCAGAGCCCCATACAACCTGCTGTTGAATGTTTCCAGGGTCTGGGCATCTACCACCTGTCTGAGCAACCTGTTGCAGTGTTTCAACACCCTCATCATTAAAAAAATTCTTCCTTAGATCTAGTCTAAGTCTAGCCTCTTAGTTTTTATTCCTTGTTCTGTCTCAATAGGCCCTGCTACAAAGCTTGTCCTCATCTTTCTTGTAAGCCACCTTTAGGTATTGAAAGGCTGCAATAAGGTCTTCCCAGAGCCTTCTCATTTCCAGGCTGAACAACCATGGCTCTCTCAGCCTTTCCGCATAGGAGAGATGTTCCCTCCCTCTGATAATTTCTGTGCCCTCCTCTGGACTTGCTCCAACAGGTCCATATCCTTGTTTTGTTGGGTCCCCAGAGCTGGATGCAGCGTGGGGGGTCTCACCAGAGCAGAGCTGAGGGGCAGAATCGCCTCCTTCACCCTGCTGCCCACACTGCTTTGGATGCAGCCCAGGGCATGTTTGGCTTTCTGGGCTGTGAGTGCACATGGCCGGGTCATGTCCAGCCTCTCCTCCACCAGCACCCCCAAGCCCTTCTCAGCAGGCCTGCCCTGAATCCCTCCATTCCC
This sequence comes from Climacteris rufus, assembly GCA_013398175.1. Lineage (NCBI taxonomy): Eukaryota > Metazoa > Chordata > Aves > Passeriformes > Climacteridae > Climacteris > Climacteris rufus. The sequence goes on along the minus strand of VZRZ01004756.1, from coordinate 1,775,280 downwards.
CAGCCTGTGTTGATACTGGGTGTTGCCCCAACCCAGGTGCAGCGCCTTACACTTGTTCTTGTTAAACCTCATGAGATTCCCATGAGTGTACTCCTCGAACTTGTCCAGGTCCCCTCTGGATGGCATCCTGATCGTCAGGTGTGTCAACTGCACCACTCAGTGTGGTGTCATTGCAAATTTGCCGAGAGTGGACTCAGTACTACTATGTCATAGATGAAGATATTAAATACAGTCATAATTAAAATTAATCATTTTTTTCCTTGATGCTGAAAACCATCCTGACAAACTTCTAACATAGCAAGTGTTTTGCAGCTGAACCACAAACTCTGGAAAATATTGTACTGGAAACTGAGGAATGATATAGCCCAATGTTGCTATGTAACCACTGAGTTGCATCAGTGGAGTTCTTTTCTTCCTAATCTACAAAAATAATTTGTTTTCTCACAAAGCAAGGAAGGTATAGAGCTTTATACACAGTGTGTGGTTTTTTTGTTTGTCTATTTTTCTTTTCTTCTGCTGGGTTTTTAAATGAAAATAAGGAAGTCTATAATCTGGCCCTAAAATTCATTATTTATATTTGCAAGTCATCAGATCTTGTTTTAGTCTCCTTTTTTTCTTCATAGCTGTGAGCCATTCTGGCATGCCTTTATGTTTATGACATCCTGCTGTGTAAGGATATTTCGACTGTGCTTTCTAGATACCTTTTTATAGGTTTTTTTTTTATGATATGCTAAATTAGATCATGAGCTATTAAGACAGGTTATGCATTTGTTAGTTTAAAAACATCTCTAATTATTTCACCCTGCTAAAATATTACTGCATATATGCTTTAGGCATGATTTCTTTGCTAACAACCTATTATGTATTCATAGGAGCAACAATACCAATTCATAGCATCGGGAATATTATTTAATTTGGCAAATAGAGTATTTTTATTATTTGTATGTTGTTTAGAGTAAATATATCCATGAAAGCAAACAAAAGGATGAATATACTGTATGGTCACATTCAGTAAATCTTTTGTTTTACTTTCATTAAGGCCTGATTTAGCTGAGTACAAATGGAAAATCTGTAGTAGCTTTAAAGTAAAATAAAATTGGTTTTGATTCAGTTCAAGTCAACCATCTCATTTAAAATTAGCCCAGAGGTCTTGTAAAAATGCTAGTAATCTAAACATAATAATGCACATTGCCCAATTGCTACTGTATATGATATAGGTTCAGTGCTGTAATGCTTTGACAGCCCATTACTGAATGTAATGAACAGCTATTTTTAAACAGAAGAAATTCAAGTTGACAGCTTGGCAATGAAATTCAGCTAGTGGCATAATTTTTGTCGTCTTCAGTATAGAGAGTGGATTTCAGTTTTGTTTAAAGAAATTTGTATCATGGACTTTATTGGAGCAAGCATTTTTTGCTTCAGTTTACTAAATACTTTTTGAATTGCTTGAACTAAAGCTGCATTTTGTCAAATCTTGAAACCTGCACTCCTGTCACAGCAGAACATGCTCTGTGAGAAGTCGGTGATTAATAAAAATAGGCTGAAGTCTTAAGGAAGAGAATGTACTGAAATTGAATTTATAATCACAAACTCACTTTTTTAGTAGGTGAAAACTGTAGCTCTATAAGCCCTTCAAGAGGGATTTAAGTATGAGTCAATAGGAAACTAAGAGAAGGGACAGAGAAAGTAGCTGTCAAATTGCACGTATTTTGTGGTAGAAATCTATAAATTCAGGCCAGGCTCCCATCTATCATTTTCCTTATCTCTGTTGGCTACTGCATTGGGAAGTGAATAAGATTCTGGTTTCTTTCTGTGTGTATGAAGTGTTCTTTGCTCAGGGCTTTCTTAAACAGCCTGCATTAACAGCATGGATTGGGGTTTTTGGGAAGGTTTCGGTAGTGAGGGTGCTACAAGGGCAGCTTCTGTGGGAAGCTGCTGGAAGCTTCCCTTGTGTCCGACAGAGCCAGTGCCAGTCAGCTCCAAGATGGAGCCACTGTAGCCAAGGCTGGCCAGTCAGCAATGGTGATAGCACCTCTGTGATAAGGAGGAGGAGGATGCTCCTTTTGCAGGGCCTAGCTCTTGTCCTCCTTCTGTTCCTTTCTCTTGGATTGCTGGGATCCAGCACTACTGTGCTATGATTCTCACCACCTCTTCCTTCCTATTGAGTTTACTCAACCCCTGATCAACTGAGTGCCGTGTCACCCTTTTGATTACTTTCATGTTGCCATTCACTCTTTTCCTTCCAGCTTCTTCCTATATCCATTAGCCAGAGCTCTTACCAGAGCACCTTTAGAAGCTATATTTCTGTTCTATGTCCTGTAAGTACACTGAAGTAAAAAACAGATCATATATGATCCCAGATATGATCCCAGATTCAGTGATTTTAATCATAGTTGTGGGATAGACATAACTCTCTATTTCTAAAGTTCTAAAAATCATCCCATATCGTTTCCTTCTCTAAATTACTGCAGTAAAAAAATAAAAATCTCTACTACCTCAAGAGTCTTCTAAATTACTTCTTATTTCTGCCGACTTCATCTCATTTTCAGTTGTTAAATCCATTTCTCTGTTTTCAGTAATCTCTGGTCCCAATTCTTATGCCTTATTAACACTTTTCTTTCTGCATTCTACAATACATCCAATCTGTCTGAAATAATTACTTTCTTAAATTGATGCTTATTCTGAAACAATTTTTACTATGTGTTATGACCCTTATTTTCTATCTTTCTATTTTCTGTCTGCCTCTGTATCCCAGAGTATGCACAATATACTGCATTTTCCTGTTTGGGTCTACTGTTTTTCATGTTATTTGGTTTTAAAAGGCTTATTTATAGAAGTGGAGTAACTGTATCTTGTTAGGATGACATCTATCTGACATACCTGATTGCTTCGTGTAGAGACAGGTTCTCTGGTGCCTGTGGATAGCTTGTATGAATGCCAAATACTCTTGAACAAAGCAATTGTGTTTTAATTTATGGATTATTATCCTTAATTATTTGTTTTTATGGATTATCATTCAGAAAAGTGTCCCCCTCCTTTCAGAACAAGTGGGATATATCTGGTATTTTCTTATTTTGAAGAGTTTGTGTCAAGGCAGTAATATCAAGATACAGGATTCCCAATGTTTTTCCAAGGTAACATGCAATTTCTTCATTTAAGTTATTTTTGAGAGGTGCTGGTATGGTTTTTTTCATCTGCGATTTTGCCTGCTGATCACATAGGATTTTCACTCTGCTGTGACAACCTGCAGAAGACTGTACGTTTGTCCGACACTACTTTCCAAGAGAAATCCCCATGTGGTTTGTTGGAAAAGAATGCTGAGGAATGCTTGGTAAGAAGGGGCCTAAGACACAGCCAGAAAGCTCATTCTGCAGAGTTAGTTTATCAATTCCCACAGGGTTTGGGAAGAAAGGGCAGACTGTTCCAGAGCTATATAATAATTAAAGTGGCATGTGGAGATGATTTAATAGGATTGTCATTAAAATTATCCTTCTGTGAAATGCCCAATAAGCTCCAGCTAGCCTGTATGACTTTCTTTTTCTAATAGAAATTTGGTGTGAAATGTTTTGAATCTTTTGAAATTCAAGGAAGGCTGGATTTAATTTCTCATTTATTTGTGCATACAGGTTAGTAATGATGACAAAACAAACTTGATAGTTTTTCTTCCTTGACTCTATTTTAAGCACTAGAGCTCATACTCATTTTTTTTAAATGTTTAGAGATCTCTCTGACTCCATGATATAATGAAATCACCATGTTAGTGGTTGAAAAAAAAGTGAAGGTCTTATTTTGCAATGCATCTTCCTGTGGTTCTCCGTGGGTTAGGTTTCCACATCATGTGGAGTACTACAGTGTGTACTAATTGGCACCCTTGTTGATAAACTCAATTCAAAGTGCAGGGATTAAGAATCAAGTTGCAACTTCCCTGAAAAAACAATCTTACAAAAGAATAATTAACTGGAAGGCTGTGTTGACTTTCTGAATTTGTCCTAGGTTTTCAGGATAGTGAAACATATATTCCTCCTTTTTTACATTCAAAGGCGCGAATATACTGTGTTTAGTCAGAAACACATAGAACAGATTCCCTGGGAATTAAACTACTTTGTCTCTGAGAGATTCATTTTTCAATATGAGAAACATATTTCAATATATGGCTGAATAAGTGGTTCACTGAAGCTAGTTCTTAAAATAATTCTCTATTTCATCAGAGATTAAATGATGATGTAGGGGAGATTGTTCTAGATATCTGCTTATACTGCCGAACCCTTTTCAATGGAGAACTATAGAGGTTTTGATTGTGAGACTTGTAGCTTATTTAGGGTTTAAAGGTCATTTAGTAATACCTCACATGCTGTAGCTTCTGGTGTAGAAGAATTTTTAAGTATGTCCTTAAATTGAACTACATAAACAGTTCCTTAAGGTTTTGTTAGTGTGACATAAACAAGCACGCCTTTCAAAGCCAGTAAAGATTGACCAAGATTGAGGAGTGGATGATGTGGTCAACAAGGCAAGTGAACAGGGTGTTTTCATGCTCCTGAGCAGCAGTGCCTCATGACCAATGACTGAAAGTATTCTGATCAGATTTTAGTTTTGCCCTCTCATCTGAGGCAACATGTAATAGCTCCACATGCCTATTAGAGCCTGTCCTCAGAGGAACTCAGTCCGTGAACTCAGTACTTCTTAACAGGTACCACTTGACTGAGTGGCCTGGCTTTTCCCCTCCTTTTTCCCATGCCAAGCACCAACGTGTTCATGATGTCCATCGCAGGATGTGAATGGGCTGAGTGGCAATTTACTCTGAAGTTTTGGTGTGTGAGGGAAGAAACTAAAGCAAAGAATAAGTGAATAAAGAATCAGAAATTAAAGCACCTAAAGTAATTACATTAGTGGTGTAATATCTTTTAAACTATCAAGTGTGCAAAAGCCTTCTTTGAACTTACTTTGTTTTTCTTGTGAACTCTGTTTTTCTAAGTAGAGTCTGTGTTTTTACCCTTCAAAACCTAATATTCAGATGATGTCTGTTCTTGTGAAACAGTTTCTCAATCGTTCTTTTCAGCATCCACTGTAATCATAGCCCAAATCCCTATTATGATGGGCACATAACTCACTCTATTTTTCTCTCCAAAGAGCAGATACCAACACTGCTTGATAGCTCAGCAAATGGTGGTGCTGGAGGACTGCTGTCAGTCTATCTTATGCTGTACTTCTACTAATCTATCCCAAAGTAATTTTACTGCTTCATTTGGCTCTTCTATAGACTAAGTGTGGTTGTTACACAAAAGTGTCTTCATTCTGTTGAAAAAGATTATAAAAACATCTGTGGCTGGTTGTAGGTATTCAGAACAGTGTCATATTCTGAACTAAATGTTATTATTACAGGGAGGTCCTTATTTTCTCAATATTTTGTATGTGTAGCTGCAATGGAGTTACTCCAGAGAGTATTTACAGACATCATTTGGCCTGGTGTAGTTCAGTTATTTTCTGCTTTTCATTTTATTATTACTTCCCCTTCATTTCTTATCCATGAATAACAACATTCATTAAACACTTTTGAAAGCAGTTTTTATGTTTTGAAGGACCATAGTCTTCTGAGGAACAGTAATTTTAAATACCTAGACTGCATATATATATTTTAATTCTACCCAGAGGAGGGGAGTGGGGGAACCCTTATAAAAGAATTGGAAGTCACTTGCAATTTTGGTTTCCCTAACGTTTTCATCTCAGGCTAACTTAGAAAAATCTCTTAAGTGTTCTTAAACTGATAAAGACACTAACTTATAGCTGCTCATAACACATGAGGTTTCAAACGCAAAGCACAAAATGTAATTCTTATATTCCTATTCTGGCAGCCCAGGAGCAGGAATGAGTATTAACAAATCTCCTGCTTATATACCTGTCCTGGAGGCTCACTAGAGTAAAAAGAGAATTGCTCTATTAGATTAGAGACCAGCCAGCTTCATGGGATTCCCTGTGCTGCAGGAGCGCTATGGAAGATGAGGTCTTCTCCTCAACACACGTATCCTCTAAATGTGCATACATTTTTCAAGCTTACTGTCATTTCCTCATGCTTACTTTTCCTTTCTTGACACAGAGTGAGAGCATCAACTCTCTTTATTAAGAAATAACAACCCATTAACTAGATTCCAGTCAGGCTTTTGGGTAACCATTCTGTCATTTATTAATACTGGATGGGAGGGTAGAAGGGGCATTGTTCTGAGGATTGTTCTTTCAAAGTTTTTGGCATCATAGCATATTTAGTTTTTTGGCTGATCCTTTTTAAAACGGTAAAATTATGTATTTAGGTGCACATTATAAGTATGGATATTATTGCGTTTTATGATGGAAGTGGAAATATGTCTGACTCTTTGGGCAGTCTAACTGGCTGACCATATATTAAAAATGGTTGACATTACTGTCGCTTGACCAACATTTTACTCTTGGGTTCCTGTGCTCTCCTGTCCATGCAGCAATAGGGGTTGATAAATGCCTGTTTAAAGCCAAACTCAGAAGAGCATTATGTTTAATTTAATATCTGTAATGACTCTTTTTGCTTTGTTATGCTCAACTATAATTTGCTTGGAAAATGCAAAAATTGAGGCAGTTTTTAATCTACATTTTGTGAAATAGTGTGAAAGGAAACTATAGAATCTGTTCTATAGTTTTCTTAATACTGTTCTGTGACTGTTGAATATTCACGTCTGTTTTTTGCAATAATTATGTTTTGTGGCCATGTAGTTTGCTGTGCCCCGAAGCTTGTGATAGCTTGCTTTGTTTTCAAAGATTTTCTTTTAAGATGATTATACAACGTGTGCCTCTAAGTTTCCATGGGGTTTTTTCTGTTTCGATGTGGTGATTTCCCAGTATTTTTAATCTTAATGAACAGTGTTCCATTAAAACAAGATACTCAGAATGTTTTGCATGTTACGATGCTGCAGTTTCCTGGTTTATGAGCAGAATCAAAACAGCATTTAAAAAAGATCACACTGAAAAAATAACACCCAAAACAGTCACAGCCTATACTCCACCATTCACAACATTTAATCAGCAGTCCTTTTAGCTAATAGAGTCCTAAGTGATTTTTCTTTCCTACTTAAGGCCATTCTAGATATGCTCACTAAGTGGACCTAACAGTACCAGTATATTTTATGTTAGCAAGTCATGATAGAAAAGTGCTTGAAGTTCAGGGGGCATTTGTCTCCTTTCTCACAAATTCATTTAAGTACCAGTCTTGCCATAGCTTTAACTGGGGCAGACAACCATACAAATGACTTGAGATAAAATGAAAATAATGGACTGAGCTAGGTGCCGGGGGTGGTAGTTACACTGCATGCACATCAATAAGCATTGAGTGTTATTCTATGCTAATGTAAGCCTGATGGATCAGCTTTCGCTTTTAGCCTAGAGGACCATTAAGCACTAGAAGCTGGGTCAAACTGATATAGTAAGGCAGACGTACCCTAACAGTTGGCAACAGTAGTTAACAAGCAGTAATTTGCTATGTGTGAGACTAATGTTGTTTAAAATCTTCATGATCAGAACAAAGATCAGAGAGAGGATAATGCTTCTTTGTTTAATATTCTTTTGTAAACTCGATTCATTTGGGGAAAAAACCTCACTAAGATGCAAACATGAAATAAGCCTTGAGCAGTTCTATTGGAAACAGTAACTGTATTATTTTATGTTACAGAACATTAAAGCATTGCGTATGATTTTCAAAAAATTGTAAGGAAACTCTCACAGGATAATTTTGCATAATTGAAATACATGATGGATTATTTTATTTCAAATTAAATACAGTTCCTAAATTGTCTTTGTAGCCCTGAAAGTATTAAAATAAAAACCAAATTACTGAGTTATAGAAATAGTTTGAAGGTAAATTAGAAGCAATAAGATTATTTATGTAGATCTGACTCTGAAGATAATTTTGTCCTTGACATCACAAGAAGATTATAATAAAGCATTCTTTTAATTCTGTTTTGCTTATACCTAGACACTGTTGCCTCAGATACAGATACTGTTTAAGTAGGTGGCCAGTTATAGCTGAATATATATCTAGATTTAGAAGTTGTTTTCCATCTGTTCTGTAAAATATTTTTATGCACAATTTCAGATTTTATTGCATGTGTAGAACTGCTGTGTGTAAAGCTTTTGATAACCAAAATCACATTGGCTATGCTGACGAATATTAGCAAAAATCAATATAATGTGTTAAATAAGGTATATCACTGTTACGTTTCAAAGGCATACTGTGAAACTAGGCTGTAATTGGTTTAGGCTTTGATCTTTTTGCTTCAGCAGTGTGGCCTTGTGCACCCTCAAGCTTAGCTTTGTTGAGGAATATTCACAATTTATGCTGTCAGGGACACAGTTTGTGGTGCATATTGCTTTTAGTCCATCTTCTGTTGGGAAGCTTTTTTTCCTCCTTGCTGATACAGCATGTCTTGGTGGGGCAGGATGAAGTGGTGCATTATAGTAACAACCTTTAGGAGACTCCTTTTCCTTGTCAGGAACTATGGAGCCCACTTGCATAACAGATACACTGTAAGATTGCCTAGTCCACTGGACAGCTCAAATGATGTCCAAAGAAATATGTGGGGCGTTAATGTATCTGAGTAAGAAGACATGGTTTCAGATTTTCTGACCTTTCACCCTCATGTTACTTCTGTAGTACAGAAGTAACTGCTGCTTCCTATCTCAGATCTGGAAATAAAAATTTGTCTATTTCAGTCCTCAATTATCATATTCCCCAAACCTGTAAAAGATTATTTAAGGTTTAGGGACATAAACAATGTGCAAATAAGGGTAATTTGTTTTCCCTTCCAGTTATGTAAGAACTACTTGTGTTGGGCTATTTTGAAGCTTATGAAAGAAAAGTTAGCTGTGTGTTTTGTTTAAAACATCCTTTGGACTGTTAGCTTTTACTTTAGTTATTATTTTTTCTAGTTTTTATATATTATAATTATGAGCTTTTTTCTTCATTATGCTCTTGTATGTGTGAATTATTTTTTGGTTATGTCATAAAGAAATTCAGCACAATTAAAAAGATAAAGCTAAACCAGCAATAATTTTTTTTTTACTCCAAGCAAAATTTGTGTTTGGAGGGTTTTTTTCCTTCAGTGTCTGGCTAACCTTGATGTTTTATGTAGAGGTATTGTTTGAAGTTGGTTTGGTCTAGCACAGTCTTATTGATTGAAATGTGTTTACTTTCCTGACAATGAAAATAGGAATTTATCATTTAGCTTCCAGTTAATTAGAAGAATATTTGCAAAAAATGAAAGTTATAAAACACACCTCAGTTCACAGAGAACATTAAGGGGTAGTTAGTTTTTTCTTTTTTGAGGAATTAAAGGAAAAATGCTATACTGAGATAAATACCTGTTAATCTCTGATGTCTTCTTGTAAAAGCCTAGAATGCAATACTTTGACAAAATTTTAAGGAAAAAAACCTCAAAAAACAAGGAATCCTCAAGGCTTATATTTTATATTTCCTATTGTTTCTAGGGCACTAGAAAAGGAGAAATAATTACAGAAGCACTGGACAGCCTGCCTGTGATATTGCAGGATCTACAGATACTTTTTAAGGAATATCTCATCTATTGTTAGTAGAAAAATTTCAGGAAGTCTTAGATAAAGGATGCAAAATAAAGGAATTTGCATAAGGGATTCGTCTGTATGACAACTGTAGCTGTTTTTGCATTTTCTGAAGCGTAACAGCCACAAGCAACAATTTCAGAAAACATTTAATGCCCATTTAACTAAAGACAAGATAAGTCCACAGTATTTCCTGTCCAAATTAGCATCAGAAGGAAGCACTGAGTAGATTTCTTCGAGAATCTAATGAAAGGAGAAAATGTAGATTATTTGCTTTGTCCCTTTCTAACTAAAGCAGCTTGGCAAACGTGTTCATCTTTGAAGAAGCCTATGGCAAAAAGGAGGAAGACCATTTTGGACTGTTTAGTTTAATTCTCTCAGGAGAATTGCTGGCAGAAACTTCAAATGATCCTTTATCCACTCAGGCTGCACTTGTGCCACTTCACTTGGCCCGTGATGCATTGACTTTTTGGCTTGACTTTTCAGCTTACCTCAGCTACCTTGACAGTAGTTGGCAAAATCAGCACACTAGTACAGGACCATCCACTCAAATTTAGAAGAGCCTGAACTTGCTGTCCACAATGTCAGAACAGTTTGGAGAATTAAGTATATTGTGTGTTGTCTCAAGTAACCACCAAGACTGCAGCCACGTTGAAGAACTGAAGTCTTTAAGGTTGAGAACTGCCATGAGAAAGAGAGACTGGAACCCACTGTCTCCTTATTTACTTAGATCCCAAATATTTACTGGAAAACTAAGGAAGAAATTTCTCTGATCAAAGATGCCAAGTCATATTCACATTTTATTCCTGAGTAAAGAATCAACTAAAAAAACATTTAAATCAGACCCTTTGTGGAATGGAGTGTGAACACCCACTGTGAAGAGAGGTAGTCTTTCCAAGGGGGAGATGGTACCAGGTGAACTAAACCCACTAATGATATCAGTTCTTGTAAACTTGAGCGAGGGACAACCTGCTCAGGAAAAGGGCTGAGATACTACAGGTGACAAAGCTTATTAAGATTATATGTACTGATGGGGAATTCCAAGCATATACCTAACTTGTCATTCCAATATAAATTGGTGACTGAGTGAATTGACTCTGGGTCAAATCTCTCATTCATTATCATGACCTGTTGTCTTGGTGATTGGCTGGGAACAGACTCGAAGGCGACTAAGACTCTTAGGACTGACATAGAACTTTGGAAATTGCATCCTGAATTACCCACAGAAAGGAAAAGAAAGTGAAAATGCCTTTGGATATTGTAGTGGAAAAAAAAAGGTTGGGGCATAGGAAGAGCTTTTATGTTGACCTGCAGTATTAACATATTTTGAAATTGTGCAAGGAAATGCAGAGTAACTCCCACCATTTTACTCTGATATCAATGACTTCCTAATAATTTGGTTTCCATAAAAATGAGAGTTGTTTTGGAAGGCGTAAAAATTTTTATCTGGGACATGCATGTTGTTATAGGAAATCCAGGTTAAAAGACAGGTTTTTTCCACTTTTAGTTAACAGAAGAACCATAAGTTGTGATGGCATAGCAAATATTAATTGAAACCTATGAATTGTTACATGGAAACAGTATATCATAAATTCAGAACACTTTATTTTTATTTAACAAGGATTTGGAATATTGTAGTAAAAGTTGTGGAAACTATTCACTCTTTCTCTTTGGGAGAGAGTTTTTCGAAGAGGAGGATATGATACGTTAAATAAGCATTGTGGCATGTAATGTTTAAAATGGGATGTTAACATAATGCAAGTTTGTAATTCTTTATAAAAACTCTCTTCATAAGACATTTAAAATACTGTTTATTTTTAAAATAGTACTGTAGATCTGCAGTGCTTGGCTTGATATTTTCATGTAAGGCTCTACCTTCTAATAAAAATACAGTTTTAAAACTGTTTATGTCAAGTGCATTTAAAATTATGATGCTACAAGATTCCAGAATTATGTTGCTATGAAGTAGAAGTACGGGGTTTTAATAATTTTCTGAAGGTCAAGAATTTTAAAAATTGAAATTATTTACATCACGGTCAATGTGGTTCTCATTCAGCTATTCATATTTTATAGTCACTTGAAGAGACCTGCAGCATGAGAGTGTAATGTTAACAATGTGCGTTTTCAGTCCATTTGGTCTTTTAATAATTTTGTGTGGTATGTTAATAGATGTAGTTTACTTTGAATGTGCTTTGTGAAATGTCCTTAAGTAAATGGAGAGATTATAGGAAATAATTGACTTTGTGTATTGTATTTTTTAAATTGTTTTGTCTCTTTGAAGATACAGGGCTTCATGATCACATCAAACTATTAGTGATGACCTGTTCTTGTAAAGTAAGTCAAGTAATCATATTCACATTATTTAATTACATGATTGCAATAGGAAAATAAGAGACTACGATGGCTATGGGAGATGTATAACAGGAAGGGAAATACAATAACTTATGGTTTCCTGAAGACTGGATTCATATTAAGTTCAATCAGAAAAAAAAAAAGGAATGTTTTAATGTATCAAGATAGCAGGATTTTAGAAGATATGCAGAACTGTTGCATAATTTTGCAGAATTGTTAGGTTTGGCTTGCAAAAGTCCAGGTTTGGTCTGCTTGTTTTATAAAAGCAAGACAGGCAAGATATTGAGAGGGAGATAGATTATTCAGACAATGCTGAATATAATTAATTGTTCATACCTATGAACTATAATTCACTTAAGGGCATAGAAATAATATTTTAAGTTATAGTGTTCATGACATACTATATTATTGAATGCTCAGGTGCCAGGTTCCCCACGTTTTAAGCCATGTATTATTAGTGATATGCAAGCTACTAAAAGTAGAGAGCATTATCTGTATAGTCAAACTCTTTTCCTGCTCGTGAGCAGACTAGATTGCAGCAGAAAGCTTCTGCTCTTGCAGCTTCCCCGCCTTCACTGATTAGGTGCCAATGCAAATCAAATTTAGGATCATTTGGTTTTGGTAGTAATCTCTTCACTGTGTGCTTTATATCTCTTTTTTTCTTCTTTACTTGCTCCCACAGCAGCAATGAGTGCAATAACACAATTACTTACCTACTTCCTGGACTAGCAGAAGTCGCAGGCAGATGGAGAACAGCCAAGCTGAAGATGATTATATAGTAAACCCGCTGATCTCTATAAGAAATGTCCCATAGGACAGGGCAGTATGATGAAGATTTAGATGATAAAAACAACTAGAGGATAAAAAATGGCCAAATGTGACTGGGTGACTTAATATAGGGTTATCAGAAATAGAACAGTTCCTATATAGTTAAATATAACCATCTGTTTTTAAAGGGAAAGAAATTTTCTAGTCCTCATGTGATTCTAAAAAGGTGTTTCAAATCAGTGAGAATACCTAGTTGCAAGGCTTGTGAGATTGTTCTTTAAAAATAGTTGGTTTGGATTGAGTAATATCTGGAATGGGTTTTTGGACTCCCAAATTAGAGAGAAGTCAAGATAACAGGTCCAAATCATGAGTTACTACAATAATGTAATATTTTAAAGCAATCTCTATTCCTGAAACACAGGTGAATAGAAGCTTCTATAAAATTATGGGTATTACTTGTACAATAGTGTTGATTTATTTGCTAGATTTCTCTGCTCTGCCCAAATAAACAGCAGGTTGGGAAAACAGATTTTCTTTGCTTTGAAAATTAAATTTATAAACAGAATTTTCAACTTGTTTCTTTTCCAGCCTGGAAGGGACTTAATTGAATAATGATAATTAAAACAAAACACCTGTGGGAGAGAGGAGAGAACATCATGCTTTGGTGTCCCAGCTTTTCTGTTTAATTTTAAAAATATTGATGTATTTGACCAAGTGAGTTACTTACTTTTCGTATTTTGTGCGTGTGTTTTAATGCAAGCTGGAGAGGCCAGGGTGTGGTTCCATGACGTTATCCTAGTGGAAGAGAGGAGAATAGAATCTTATGCCCCCGTTTAGTGATATCACGTGTATCAGCTTCATGCAGGGCTTGGTCTAAGTGCCTGCTGCTCTCTTGGCCGCTTTGCTGGCCTGATGCTGCTGTCCTCTGTCTAGTGTTGGGCAAAACAGTTATGTGTCTGTGGCGTTTGTCAGTGTATTAATCTAAAGGAATAATACATGTGGTTTTAGGGAAGGGGTGGTTGTGATTTGGTTGGGGTTTTTTGAGGGTTGGGGATTTTTTTGGATTTTTTGGTTTGGTTTTTGTGGATTAGCCTAAATTGATGTTGATCTACAACCCAGAATCACCAGATCTAGTGGAGGTGTAGTAGTTGGAATGTATTGTTTGCACCAGGAATGAGGAGGACAAAAAGAGAAGAGGCCTCTTCTTTGGGCAGTGAACCACCATTAGATTGGATTACTCTACATCTCAGAGTAGTTTATATCCCTGAAAGTAGAAGGTCTGCTTAAATCAGCAGACCCAGGTTCATGTTTGCTCTGATTCAGGTTGAGAAAAGCCTCAAAGCTGGTGAGACCTGACAGTACAGTTAAGCAGATCTAATGACTTAGCTGTGCCCAAAGGGAGCTCCTGCACACATTTGTACAAACTCCCACCCTGACTGCATTTCTACCACTTCTCTTGCCACCAGCATGGCCACTGTTCTGACTCCACATCCAGCTGTTCTGGGGCAGAAGGTGGGTGGGGACTGTTAATTTTATTTTTTTTTGTGTGTTCTAAACCTAGTCATAGGAGAGTCAGTCATGGCATGACTTTGCATTTTTGTTTGCTTCCAAAAAGGTGGGAAAAAGTGTTAGCATAGAAAATTAATTGATTGTGGCACAATTAAATTAAATTTTAGAAAAAATGGGAGGCATGGTGGAAGGATAGCTTTTCCCAACACTGAAGGAAAGATTATTTCTAATATTGTTCCCAGGTTTTCAAGCAGTGTTGAATGGCCAGGTATATGCTCATGTATGGCTTTTTACAATATTTCAGTTTCCTTGTAGTTCTATCATCATTAAGCTCTGGAGGGGATATATAGAGAACAAATTGTTCTCTTGTTTGTGCCAGTCAAAGAGATACTGGTGTTTTAGGAGCATCTCTCAGTTTTTTTCTCACGTTTCTTTCCTGCCTTTGTAATTTCTTTTGGGTACTGAGTGTTTTGAATTGTAATTACTTCTATATCAAACCTCAATAAATACATCTCTGCTTTGCAAAACTCTGCCTTTAATAATATCCCTGTTTTAAGACCTTGCTCTTAAATTATGTTCTTTTTAATTTGCTCTAATCAAACCAATAGCAGAGTGGTATATGCTATTCAATGTCTGCTTAGCTTTAATCTCCCCATTGATGCTATTCCTTTTGGAGAGCTGTGCCCAGTATATTATTTATTTTGATAATGTGTTCTATTTTGACAGAGTGAATCTCTGTTATGAGAGTCTCTTTGCTGTAATGTTACTTCACCTAGGCTTCTAACTACATTTTGTCTAGTTTAAATTTGTCCTTTTGCTCTGCCATTAATTTTGTTACCCATGCCAGTATGTCAGACTTTGAAGAATAATGCCTTAATGTATTCAAACAGAATTATGATCCCTGAGATTAAATGTAGAGGGGATAGAGGCTGAAGAGAGAAAGGTGACATATTTGTAAAACTGGATATTTCTAGTTTTTCTACTTAAAGGGTAGGAAAACTTACTTTTGTCTTCTTGATTAGTCAACAAAACTGCACTGACTTTCTGCACAGTTGCTTGCTTTTTAAGTAAGTCAGATATATTGATTTGAAAAAGCTAAACAGCAAATGTTAGTGCTTTTTTAGGGGTGTGTCCGTATGTTTGTGCATATGTTAGTGACTCTGGTATTACTTGTGACTTTCAAATTAAATGTATTTTAATGTTTTTCATCACCTTCTTTGTAAGGTTATTCTGATGCAACATAGGTGTGTTTGATGAAACTATTGCTTAAACAAAGCTGATCTTATCCTACTTAAAAGTTTCTCGGTTTTATTTCAACTTATGCTTTAGATGGCAACTTGTTTGGCCCTGGGCCCACTAATACATCACAGCAGGTAACATTGTGCTAACAACAAGGGAATTTTTGTTTTTCTGCAAAATTGCATTTATTGAACTGAATTAAGAGTTCAGGGGCTGCAGTTTCCTATCTCAAATCACCTTGCTACTACTTAGACTCCAGGCAGAAGTTGGAGTTCATTTTAGGAAACATGAAAATGCTTTTAAAGGGATGACTTAGAGGTAAAACATCAACAAAAGTGGGGACACCTGCTGTTAACAAAAGTGCCTGCACGTTTGTCAGACCTCCATCCCCGGTAGAGGGAACCGTGGAGTGAAATCCTGACCGCTCCTGGGGAGATCCCATAGGTGGCAGCAGTCACTGCAGTTTAGGAGGTTAACAATGGAGCGATTTATAGGTACGAGAATAAAGATGTCATAGTTCAGCTAATGGGATCTTTCTCCGAAAAAGTGCTGCTCTTTGAAATATGATAAGTAAGAAGAATGCCACTTACTTTTTCAGTTGGCTCTTAAGGTTAGACTGGTTCTTTGTCTGTAACTTAAATTTTTAATATTCTTCCTATAGGGGGTTTAAAGGAGCCAGAATTT
The DNA here is from genome assembly GCA_013398175.1 of Climacteris rufus. NCBI lineage: Eukaryota > Metazoa > Chordata > Aves > Passeriformes > Climacteridae > Climacteris > Climacteris rufus. Next base: position 1,759,137 of record VZRZ01004756.1, on the reverse strand, counting down.
TATAGTGCCATGCTATGAAATACAGCTGAACAGCCAGAGGGAAAGACCTGATGGGAATTAAAAAAAACAAAACCAACAACAACAAAAAAACCATTCTTGTTAATTTCAGTGCTGGAATTGTAAATTCTGTGTTACTGTGCAAGCTTTTGTCTGATAATCAGTAGATTTAGTAGTGCAAAGTAAAGAATGTTTCTTTGCTTTTGAGAAGCCTGGCTGAAAGCAAGTTGTTTTGCTAAACTAAATGTATATTTGGTGCAATATTTATTAACATAATTGCTATACTTCAAATTCTCTGCTTGAAGATGCCTCAGAACTGAGGTAGCATATTCATTGAATCATTTTTGCTCTCTAGAGTGAAGGAGAGAAGCTTGCCATTTGAACTTCATAAACAGAATAGCTTAGTTAAATTACCCCAACTGAATTAATATGTGCTGCTTGTAAATATATTTTCTTGTGTATGCCATTGGGCAAGTAGCTATACTGTTTTCATTTTTAACTTAACTCCCACACCTTTTATAAGTGACAGGTGAATTGAATTTGATCTCTTCACTTCAGAAGTACCACAGCACAAGAAATTTAATGCCTTGCTGCTGAAAAACGAAGAGGTTGTTTTTCTTTTATATTTTTATCATGATAGGTATTTTACCCAGTAATTTTTCCAAATTGTGTTGAAAAATCATTGAAGCTACTCTCCTACTTGTTTTAAGAAGAAAAGAACAGAATCACCTCCCTCATTGTATAATTTCAAATAAAGTAGTAAGAATTGGACTTTCTACTATGACAATAAAGCAATAAATAAAAATTGTTTACTCCTGTATTAGTATGTATCCCTTTTTCTGGCTGAATGCATTATTGTACCGTCCTACATATATAAATGCATTCTTCCCAGATGGAACATTTGCCTAGCTAGCGTTTTTCACTGTTAAAATCTTCACCTGTTCTCTAAGACATACTTCCATTTAGATGCTATATTCTGTTGGAAACTTATCCCTGTTGTAGTTTGTACAATATCACTGGAAGATACAATTTCATAGATAGATATCATTAAATCCCTTTTACACGTAAGAAAGTAAAAATAAATCTCTTTTGTTCTACGCTTAACAGTCTTACTGTGCTTAGAAAGTAATAAAATTAACAGCTTAAAATATAACTACAGATTTTGGGGTTTATTTTGATGTTTGATAGTCCTATGTTAAATCTATGGAAAAGAATTTGTTGTTGTCTTTAGAAAAAAGTAGGGTTTTTAATAGGGAAGTATTGCTTATTTTTGTATGCACTGAGACTTTCAGCTGGTGTGTTTCTAAATCACAAGTGAGATAATAAATGATTTCATGTGGCCTTTGAAGTTCAACTGTTTTCAGTGAACTGTCTAAATAGAATCATTCATCAATCAGGGGCAGAATTAATATATAGCTTTGAAATAGTCCTAAAACCTCTGAAAAATGTTTTACAGAATGCGACAGGACCGAAGCAATTTATTAGTCAAATCTTGTTTGACATATTTGTGGCAGTAGCTTTGTTTGGCAGCCTTCATGGGCCTGCTATATGAATCAGGTGAGCAGGATCAGAACCTCTCCAGGGTTTTTGTCTTCTTACAGACTGTAGCTGTGCACACAGCATTCCTCTCTTACTGAGACACAAAGGGAAAATTGAATTTTAAAAGTTTGAAATGGTGAATAAAACTCTACAAATACTCAAAACATTAATTAATGTTTTGAAAAACAGCTTTTCTTCCATGTTGGCAATGACTACAACTGGCAATATTTTAGGGATATTTACTTAATTTTCATTGATTATTTTTTTAATTATTCTTTTTCATGTTGTAAATTGTTCTTTGCTAAACATTATCCAATAATTACCCAAATAAGCAATGTTATGTAAATAAAAAATTGATCCATAATTTCCAACAAAATACTGATTTTTTAAAAATTCATCAGTATAAGCAGTGACAAGAAACAAAATAGTTGTTGTTGTGTTCTTTGTTCTTTATGTGAATGTCAGTCACTCACTTCTCTGCATCTAGGAGAGTTTTAGTTTTGAGAACTACACCACATGACTTGAAATCTGCAGAGCATTGAAAACTTTTTGGAGAGGTGATGAACACTCAGCTTATGTCAGTGTAAGCAAGCAATTTGGCAAGTGGTAGCAGATCATTAGATCAAAGCAGTTGGTGCTAAGGCTTACATGGTTGCACAGTAGCAGTCTAGGTTAGGGATCCTACCTCCAACTAGTTTTAGTTTGGACTGTTGGATGAAATGCCCTCAGAGGTGTGATGTGAAGTTGTTCAAGGAACCAGTTACTGGTTTGGAACCCTGTGTCCCTATTACAGTACATATGATGCACACCTAGAGTGGAGCTTCCAACTGAGCCTTCTCTGGAAAGAATCCAAGTGAACACACCAAACCTCCTCCGCAAAGGTGACACCAGGGCAGCTGGGAGGTTCAGTTCATTTAAACTGGTGCTTGTATGGAGGTGCAGCCTCAGAATTCCCAATGCCTTCAGAGTGCTCCACAGGACTTGTGATCCTTTGGAAAGTACTGGAAGGGAAGAATTGTCACCTCTGCAAACTTCATGGAAATCAAGATACAGAAGCCCAAGATGTTAGCATTACTTTCGAATTTAACTGATAAATTTCTGAAAATTTGTACAGAGTACTATTGTGGGGATGTTACATAATTAGATTCAAGTGTTATGGTTGCATTTGTTATACTTTTAAAGTATAAACCCAGGAAAGACTTCAACCACTTTACAAGAATGGATGAAGTACTATTTGAAGTATCACTGTAAGTTAATTTAGCAGCTTTTTGCCGCTTTTGTTTTGCTTTCATAAGGTCCCTTACTCTCTGCCCCTTCTTTTTCACTGTCAACACTTTCATGGGTTTCAGGTATTCCTCATTGCTGTCACTAAGTCCAACTTCATGTGCCAAAGGTGTTTTTATTGCAAGATGACTGATGTAAATTACTAGCTTGCATAGAACACTGGAGAAAATACAAAAGTGGACAAGGTCATCAGCCAAGGGGTATGAATATAGATACTCTAAACCACGTTCCAGTACCTGTATCTGGTTTCCAATAGTAACACAGTTCTCTGGTGTTAGTGCTTTCATTGTGAGAGAGTAAATTCTCCTGTCTGTCCTCATACAGGTTATTCTACATTGTTACCCAGAGGGGATGTCTCTTGAATGATCTTTTCTTTCAGTTCCTCTTACAAGAAATTAGCTTAATGAGACAAAGTTAAAAATTGGGATGTTTCTTTATTTGGAAGAATATATATTCATTGTAAAAGATATGCTTTCATTTCTCTCTTCCTCTGCCTTTATAGTTAATGCTATATACTTGTTACTGCCTGTGATGCACACCCTATATCTTTGTGGGTTTTGAACAGTGGCCAGTAGAAGAGCATAAGAACCCCTGTACTGTATCAGATCAAAGGTCTGAAAGGGTCTCCTTATCTGGAGCTTATTGGTGATTCTTCAGGAAGGCAAAAAGGTACAGAGTGCTGTGTCTCTGAGGCATTCCCTGGCTTCTGTGAATCTGTGCTTTAGGAGCTTCTTCAGTTTAAGATAGTGCCTATGTTACGGTTTTAATAGTTCTATTGATGTATCTTCCATAAATTGTCTAAATACTTGCTGGATTTATATGCACATCCAGTGACAGAGCATTCCTCATTTAACTAATTTAATCATAGATTATGTAATAGAGTAGTTTTCTGTATTTGTTTTACTTGGCTTCTGTTTAAGTATGTTCCTGAAATGCAGATTGATAATAAAAACACATAAAAGTGAAAGCCCTACTAAGAAATATCACACTTGGGCACACCTTACTTCGATGATAAATTCTTACAATCACTAGTGCTTATTTCTCACAGTGCTGAGATGGTGTCTGTGACCACAAAAAGATATATTAATTTTCCCAAGAGTCTTGTGTTTCTTCAATCCTTTAAATTGCAATTACTGGGACATGGCAGCAGCATCCCCCAGGTGCTGTGTACCACAGACTGATCCTGGCATGGTTGGGGGTCTGCCTTGCAGAATTGCACTGAGTGCTGCTCAGCTGTACTCTTTCCTTTTCTTCTTTTCCTTGCAGCAGCTTCTAAAAGGAATGTTTTGTAGCATTCTTCGCAAACTGACATTGGTTACGGTAGTGGCTGATAATTTGGGAATGTCCAAAAAGAAGTATAAGTGTGTTCATGCTGTTTTATGTTTTTATTCAGTATGCCTATACATATGATGTAGATACATTTATTATTTAGTAAAAAAATACTGTATTTTGCATCCTTATAATACATAGTTAACTTATTTAAAAATATTTCCCCCTTTATTTCATTTTAAGACATTACTATTGGTTTTATTTTTCCATTTTTTTTTCATATTTTTTCAAATATCAGTTGCCCAAGCAAACCTATGTGTTACTGGTTGCTTTATATATGTCAGTTTTGTGGGTTTTTTCCCTTTCCAGACAGAGTGAAAATGCTTTAAACAGCTCTGTTTCAGAACCCACTCCTATATTCATACAATTTGCATTGTCCTCGTGGACTTTTCCCATCAGCACTGTCAGCTGGGTTCAAGTAGAGAAAATATTTAAGAATTTACTTTATTGTAGATTACTGTTAGTAAAAAATAACATTCCATTTGTTCTTTTGACCGCTGTTTTGTGTTAAATGGGTATTTTTACTAAGTTATATACAAGAATAATTTATTTTCCGGGGAATATCCATGTTAATATAATTACTATGTATATCTCAGCACAACTTCTTTTATTGAGTGATGTTGAATATGTCTAAATTAGTGTGTATGGGCCGACATGAGTTTTTTTGTTGTTGGATTTTTCTGGGATTTTTCAGTTTTCCTTAGCTCAGTCTGATCTGAACCTATCTGTTCCTTGTAAATATGTGATGTTTCTTCTGTTTTCCATAGAATGAACAAATCTATGACTATTAGAATTGGGGAAATGGCTGTATTTTATTTTACACATTGTAAAACAGATGATTTGTTCTAACTCTGTCTCCTATATTGTTTTCCTGGCATTTGCTCTGTATGGTTTGAAATCCTAAGTTCTTACATGAATTTTGTCTATTCTGCTCTTCCTAGTGATTTGCTTCATTGCTTGCTGTGATTAAATTAATCTCCAAATTTATCCTTTAAACTTTTTTATGTAGCTTTAAAAGTCCAGATAGGTCTATCGTTTTTCTTTTATACATTCTTGCTAAACCACCTGAAGAATTCTAGTAGATTGAGATGTGCTTTTCTCTTTAAACCTGCCATGATACAACTTTATCATGTTGATCATGGGTTTTCATATATATATCTTTAATGGAGATTTTCTCTGCTACCTTCTAATTTTCCTGAACAAAGTGGAGGTTAGCAATAGGCACAGTCATTAGTTGTGTTCTGTTTAGGAAGATAGCAATGAGAGGGCTGTGACTATATCACAGGAAGTACAAGCACATGCTATATTAACTAGTATTAAGCAAAAAGTAAGGTCCCATTAATGTGTTGCCAGGGAAAATGTATTGCATGGCCCTTTTTTCCTTAATCAAAGTTATAATAAGCTACTTTAAAGAACAGGAGAGCGTAAATTAATGTCGAAACCTGCTCATTGATGCTGACAACAAACATTATTGCCTTCAGTAACTTTAGTAAAGTTTTGAGCAGCTAAATATTGCACACCATATTTGTTTATTAATTTATGGTATTTTATTGCTGTAGCAAGCTTTATTTTTCATATGCATGTCTTTTCCTTGTGTCCATACTAGATAATGGAAATTTTCTGACTGATGAAGGGTGTTGCACAGTAGATTAAGGTCTTCTCTTTCAGTTGGTGGTTCCTCTATGTTTTTTACAAATCCACATGCTATAATAAGTCCTCTTATGAACCCGATTTCCACAAAATATTTATCCTTTTTTTTCTATTGTACCACAGTAATAACTTGTTTAGAAATCTGTCTCTTGTAAGTAGAAAATTGGTAACAATTGTAGAAATTGGCAATTCCATTTTTTCATTGAGAGTAGAAGGATCAGTTTTAAACAGGCAGTAGATATGAACAATGTTATCTGAGTTAGATGTAGCATTATCCATGTTAAAGTATTGTAGCTATTGATTTGAGCTGACCTTGATAAGTTGTTGCCGTGAAGTAGGTACTATTTTTAAAATTAATGAAGTCTTTCTAATGAAGCATCAGAAATCTGTAAGTAAGTGTAAAATTCTACAATATGGCATGGGAAATCAAGTGACTGCAGGGCTGGTAGTTCTATATAAAGTAGACATAAATAAACTTGTGAAAAAAAGCTGCTGTGTGACTTGACAGCAGTAAAACTACCGTTTGCAAAATTAAGAATATTCACTGCTTTGTCTCATGTAGTTGTCTCCTGAGGAAAGGCCCTAAGTCTGAAATAGCTCCAAGTAACTGATTTGTCTCATGATACCCAAACCTAAAAGGGATGCTTTACCAGTATTTACTCTTCTTTAAGGCAGTGCCTTTGAGTCTGTCAGTAGCTGGTTTCTGTAGATTGCTTTCCCCTGACTCCAAACATTTTCCAGGAGGGAAGTTAACTGGGATGGTATGTCTTATAAGTGAAGCCTTGGCTTGCTACTCTGAAGACTGGACTATATCTCTTGGCTCTGCTTTTGCATACTTTTGTAAATTTAACTCTCTTGGAGGCAGATTCAGAGGCCAGTGAGGTTAGGGGTACAAGCAACTTTTACTTGTGTAAGACTGGTTTTATATAAGCACTTTCCTCTTTTTGTTGTGCTCCATTTTCTAATCTCTTTGACAGTTGTATTCCTTTATATCTTACCTCTCATTTTGAATGTTGAACTCTAAACTCTCTTGTAGGGACTGCCCTTTGCTTTATGTTTTTATAATTTAATGTTGATACTGCAAGTAAAGGTGGTACTCTAGCTTGAGACATTACATAACATTACCAAAAACTGAAAGATAAACGCTCTGACATTTTAACTTTTGGTCTGTATTAAATCTCTGAGTGCCAGCAGAACTGTTCTATTGCCCATTTTAGGATGTAAATTGGTGTGGAAAAGTGACTGTCTACTTTCCTTTCCTCCAGCCTGAGGTGAAGTGGCTTATCCACTCTTATCCCTCAAAAGCCATGTGCACAAGAGTGTACTTGTGATGTCTGCCTGAACTGGAATAGTGATCTACATACTGTTAAAGGGTATTTAGAGTAAATTCTCTTTGGGGTTAATAACCCTTCAACTATTCACTCTGTAGTCTAATCTTTTTCAGAATTGCCTTGGAAAAAATGCAGAACCAAAATAGCTTGTTAAACTAGTACTACAAGGAAATTATTGTGTACTATATTTGAGGATCAAGCATAATATTTGTAGATTTTTCGTCTCTGATTTTCTATCCTCAATACTGTTTTAAAAGTACAGAGGTAGCTTACTCTTGCATTTTAAATAGGAAGGAAATGCTCACAGTTTTTTTTGCTTTGCCTGTACCAAATGGAATACTGTGCTGTGAATGTTTTTTGCAGCTTGGAATGTTGTGATAGCTTGTATTGATTTAGTTTTATGGTATTCACTTTTTAGCTTTTTTTAAATCATGGAATATTACTGTTTCATTGTTTTCTTTGTTTTGACATCTTTTGCTTATGAAGCAAAGCACTTGATAAAATCCTAATTTCTGGAGCACAGACTCATCCTTTGTTTATTGATAGTTATTCAGACTCTCCTCTGTACACAGAATTGTTAATTTCAAATGGGCTTTTTACAGGCAATTAGTCTCCTGAGTACTTTTTAAAATTACATTCATTTATTTCACGGTATTTTTGTAGACAAAGTTATGTTCTTTCTTTTAAAGCTTTGAAACTTAGGCAGAGAGAGATTAAAATCCCAAGTTTCTTGTAATACCAGTTGTGCTGTTTCTAACATGTTTTCTCTGATTGTCCACCACTCCATGCTCTCTTTAACACCAGTTTATATTCAGTTGTCTGGCATTGCATTTGGTGTTTCTGCAAATCTAGAAATTAGGGGCTTTCAAGTTGCATATCCAACAGTCAAGAAACAATAACCATTTTATAGACATATGTTTTATCATACAGGACAGGAACTTAATGGGAGATAAAAGTAGCACAACCACTTTATCAAGGCAAGGTCTTGCTGTGGAGACCAGACCAGATTACTCTTGGCTTTATCCTGCTTGTGTTGAAAACCTTCAAGGAAAAAGATTACACAGCTTCTCGGGGCAATGTGGTTCAGTGCCTGATGGTCTGCATGATGAAAAAACTTTTCCCTCCCTTCCATTTAAACCGGTTCCAGTCTCAATTTATGTCAATTGTCTCTTGTCTTCCTGCCATGCACCCCTCTAAAGAACCTGTCTCCAACTTCTTGGTAATAATCTTGTAGGTACTGGAGGGTGCCTCTTGCACCCTCTTCTCACAGGGTTTGTGCTGCAGCTGACTGACCAGCTTTGTGACCCTTCACTGAACTTGCTCCAGTTTCCATGATGTCTTTCTGTCATTACCCAACACTGGATGATCACTTCCCTCAATCCACTGTGTGTGTTTCTAGTCATGCAGGCCAAGATTCACTTGGCCTCCTTTGCTGTAAGGGCACGCTGCTGGCTCCGTATAATCTTCCTAATGTGCTTACCAAAATGTTTGTTGATATAAGTCAATAAGTTTCATTAGACCAGGTGATGCATTTGAAAGACATGAACAAACTTTTAGGAGCGCAGGCCTTCTCCTGGAAAGAAGCAGCAGCAAAATTTAAACAGATACAAATTAGAAAAAATGGTTACTCTGAAATGAATGTAATTATGTAAATCAGTGAGGTAATCTGAAGGGAAGAAGTAAAAATGGGAGAGGGAACCTAACAAGGTGATCAGGTCATTAGAGCTTTGGGGTACAAAGACAGACTGTCAATTATGCCTTTCAAATGCTGATTGAGTTGAAGGAATTCAGGCATAAGAAAAACTGCAATGTACTATAAAATCAACATCTTTACAAAATTGTTATTTCTATTATCTAGGAAACTTATGAATTTTGGATCTTAGTCTTTTCTTCCGAGGTAATATGCAGGAATTTCTCAGTAGTCAAGACTGAGAGGGAGAGGGTTATTTTTTTTCTTGGTGAAAAATGTTTTCCTGTTGGTAAATGGGTTTTATCAGTTGTCAGTGTGAGTTTATTCTGATAAGCTGTGATTTCTTTGACATATTTTACATGTTTCAATCAGTTGTTACTGAAATTTGGGACATTGCAAGAAGTATGGTAAAGAATATGTGACTTGATGATTCTGTTGTAGGAAAAATCTGTCTCTCTTATTGTGTCAAGTTTTTCAGTTACTACTGAATTAGGAAGACATCATCTTACTTCAGTTAGAAGTTTTTATTTTTAAATGAGTTTCCAAGTAATTTTCAACAGGTGTCACACAGGACAAGGAAGAATGTAAGTTCACTGAGATTTTCTTTTTGTGGTAAGAAAGGAGATGACACTTGATGGCTTGATCAAAGAAGGGATCTGTCCTCAAAGAAGCATCCTTTTTGGTAATAGATTCTCTTTAGGTTAGCTGGATTCAATCTTCTGAGCAAATTTAGTGATTTCTTGTGGCTGTGTTTCATAGACCTTTTTCTTTACTTTGAATAATTTACTTTGAAGAATGCCAAGTTGTGAATGTACATGTGTCGGTTTCCAGAATTCCCATATGTAATGAATTGAAGGTTGCTGATTATAAGTTGATAATTTGTAAAGTTTAAATTGGTGTAGAAATTTTCTGGAAGTTCTGGGTTCATTTAGGCTGCAGTGGAGTTAATTCCTTTGTTGTTAAACAGCCAACAAATTATCTGAGGAAAACAATGTTTTCTGTCTTCCATATCTTCTTCCAGGTTTCAAACCGATCATCTTTGCTCTGTATTTCACCTTTTTGCTACTAACCAGCTTCTGCATATGCAGTGCTATGCTAACAGACCTTCTCATAGCCTTTCTCATTAATTTTTAATTTCATTTTGCCTACTGTAGTTCACATGGTTTTCCTTGTAATAATCTCAAATTATTTGATTCCTAGTTTCACCAATTTGTGCCTAAAATAAATGTCATGTATACACCTCTGTATTATTCACTACAGTTCTTGAGTTCTGCTTAGCTCTTCAAATGTATAATGCACTGAGAAATTTTCAGCATCTGACATGTCATTTCTCTAAAGACATTGCAAACCAGTTTGTGGTTCTAGGTTTTCAAATGAGCTGTGTGTAAATGATTTGTGGTGTGAATATAGATGGTGAAAACTCATGTGCACAAAATGAAATAGGAGTACCTATGCGGTTTGCAGTTATCAAGAATCTCTTCCATTTTAGGATGATGGTCCAGCAAAGTTCCAGTAGATGCAGTTGTTGTATTGCTGGTGATTCAATAAATAGTATTTTTGTTTCTGAATGCAGTAACTGTGGATGATTTCATAACTGTAAATGTGTATTTCCAGAGCCTATATGTCATTCTTTGCCTGATTGTTGGGCAAATATGGATGAAATGCAGGCATGATTAGTTGTAAATTTAGTTACAGCTGAAGATGCCTGCCTGTAAAAATCCTATCCACTGTGAAGTGAATTTCACTGTGACATAATTCTCTGGGGTTAAATTTGGGAGGGAATTAAATTATGAAATTGGAGGAGGCAGAAGTTCTATTGACAGGACTGGTCACAAGCCTGGAATCAAATGAAATACTCACTCGCCTCAGGCAAAAACCATGTGCTCACTGCTGAAAGATCATGTCTCTTGATGCTATTCTTACAAAATAAATGTTATTTACACTGGGTAAACCTCAGCTGTTTCCTGCCTTGTGCTTAGAGTCTTTATTCTAGAAGATGGTTATCTTTCTCTGCCTCTTCTTCTACTTTTTCTGAATCAGCTGCCCCACAAAAGTGAGTTGAAAGTGTTTTCAGAAACTGAAAATCAGCTAACAGGAATAAATTGATTTAAACAGACTCAGCAAGCCTCTAATTTGAAGCAGTAAATTCTGTTTGAGAAAGCATGACAGAAGGAAATAACTAGGTTTCATATCTGTGTCATCATTCCTTGATATTCCCAATGATCTTTGTGCTTTCCTGTATACATTTAAAGACCATTGCTACATCAAAACTTTTTTTGCCTTGTAGTCAGTGGGAAGCATTAGTCCTGTTGCCTGCAGATGAGGTATGTACTGGTCTGTACTGGTATGTACTGCCCGAGTGTCAGGTAGCTGTCCTGTTTGCAGTCCTCTGTTAGCCCTGGATGCTGTCACTTCACAGTGCCAGGGTGTGGCTGCTCACCACTCATCTGGTGCTAGCTGTGTTTGGCTGTATAAGGAAAATCAATTTGTATTGTCGTTGAGGTTGTACCTGTTTTTTTTTTTTTTTGTTGGTTTTTTTTTGTTTTTTAGGATAAGTATCAGTAATTTTTGTAACACTTCAGAGAAGATGGGTGGAACTGTAGAAACAAAGGGTGAATCTTGCTAATTTTCCAAAGATCACCCACAGCTGCAGATGGCAGGATTTCCTGGAGATGGACTGCTCTACTCTTTCACCACGCCCCATGCACTGGAGCACGGAGTATTTCTGTGCTTTAGAGCTATACAGTGTTACAGTGTTCTTACCTTGCAAAGAATGTGTAGCTACTGGTGGAGTCATGTGGTGGATGGGCTCTGACTCTAGCTCTTTGCGTAGCAGCTGCCTTGTAGAAAATTGCATTCCACATCAAGGATTATGTGGAGTAGTCAAATCCCATTGTGACAGCTTTCCAGTGCAGTTCTGTGCCAAGAAGACACAAATCCTAAACAAATAATTTTAATTTTTCATCCATTACTTCAATAAAAAAGCCCAAATTGCTGCAATATATTTTTTACCAAATGACATGGTTTAGAAGTAACAGTATTTGATTAATAAAACAAAGGATTTAAAACTTTATAATTAATTTCATTTTTAACACAAGTAGCATTTTTTCATACATTTTATGCAAAGCTTAAGTATGTTTTAGCTCACTACAAAATGAGAAGAAATGTGTTACATTAAAGTGCATGTCATTTGCTTGTGCATTGGGAGGTACCAGTTATTTTATTGCAATTTTGAGTTATTTTTCTGTCAGTTTGTATTCCTTTTCAATGCGACATACAGAAACCCTCACTTAGAACAACTCCCTTAGGACTCACTCCTGGATGTCAGTAGTGTGAGCAAGAGGTGTGCACAACAAGAATAGGTTGTAAAAATGTAAACGTTCAATCACTTACATGTGTTGTTCTCGATTTCTTTGAAATCCTGGATATGTAATTAGGTGAGGTTTTTTGATATTAGTCTTAGGATATAGGTATGGACATACTCTTCTTATTTGCAGATTTTGGATTTTTTTTTCTTTTATTTTGTGGTTTTGGTGGGGTTTTTTTGTTGTTGTTTTTACTGTATCCCAGTCCATCAGACACTATGCTACATGGCTTTGACCGCAAGTTTATTGGACAAACAGATGTTTATTTGCACTGCATATTATCAAAATCTAGGGATTGCAGCTAGATATATATAGCTGAAAATGCAATGTTAGTGTTTTGTTACTGCTAATGTATTAACATAATTTCTGGGGCTAGGAAAGTGCAAATTATTCAGCCAGCAAATAATTTGTGGGTATCATTTCGATCTTGGCCACACTGCCATATGTAAGCTGTTCAGATATGTGATTTTGTTTTCTTTTATCCTTATGTCTAACTATACCACAAATACAATCCTTACAGACATTCATACAATCATACATTCATACAGACATACAATCCTTACTGGCATTCCTGCACTTGGGTCCTTGTTAAAAAAGTTTAGAGACAATAGATAGAATACTATATCCATTTTAAAAGGATGTGACATGAGACATCCATATTTTGCCAGTATTCTTGATTCTAGAGTATTTTAAATTATGAAAATTACAGGCTGAGTGACCCAAAGCCAGTTATTGACCTTATTTAATAGAGAATTTTTTTGAAACAAAATAAAAAGAAGTTGGATAGACCAAATCTGGTAAAAGATATCAAATCTCTAAGTCTTTTTATCCAGAGGTAGATGTTCATGTTTTATATGAATAACTTGTTTGTAATGGGGCTATTGATATAGATTGGCTCTTTGGACTCCTTTAATAGTAGCACACTGTGAATTTATCTCCTGTCTGTTTGTCAGGCATGTGTAAAACACCTGGTGTGGGCACTGGTTAATTTTTAAAATGCCTTTGTGATATTGCAAGGATAAATTTAAAAATATTTTTTGTAACAGTCATATTTTGGTAATTGGTATCTATCATCCACATCAGAAATATCTATATTCCCTTAATGAAAAATATTTAAGTACTAGGACCCAGTTAAGATTTTTTGTTTACAATATCAAAACATCACATAGATTTAATGAGTTTCTCATTTCATTCTCATCTCCATATCTAATAGTGCATGGTATTTTCATACACTAAACTCATTCCCCTGAATAGACTGTGACAGCGTAAGATGTTTACAGCAGCACAGAGTAGCACTAAGTTAGTTGTGACTACACTGTTCTAATGCCCTGGAATATGACTGGGTGGACATTGTCATAACTGTCTTAGTCTACTTCTTTGTTTCTCATATTGACACCTTCAGTCATTCTTGTTACCCTTGTATGTTTTTCTGATTCTACTATATACTTTTTTGAAAGGGTTGCTCAGAACTGCATGTAGCTATGAAGATGCGAGCTCTTTGTAGGTTTATAGGTTTATACAGTGACATAATGATACTCTTTTCCTTTCCTAATAATTCTTTCTTTACTGTTTTTCTGGGGGG
>VZRZ01004756.1:1624698-1745331 GCA_013398175.1 Climacteris rufus | reverse complement strand
GTTTCGTGGGGTGGGTGGGGTGTTTTTGGCTTTTTTCCTGCTACTCAGTGTTGTACCAAGTACTTCACAGAACTGGCTGCCTCACTCTCCTCATCTTGAAATGGCCAGCCCTGTGCCAGTTGCTAGTTTGTGAATTTAGGACTGTCCTTGCTTTGTGGGTTGCTTTACATTTGTCCGCATTGTATTTTTGACTTTCATTTTAATGTCCCACTAGTATCTCAGTTTCATCAGTTCCCTCTAGTCATTTGACTATTTTTCACTTGGGTGTTGTATTTATTACCATGTGTAACCTGGTTACACCAGCATTTTCAATAACTTTTCCAGTGTCCTGGGACAGGCTCTTGAAGTATTATGTTTACAAACTGACAATATATTTCATTTCGTGTTTTATGTCTTGCGTCTTAATAACACTTTTTGTCTTTTAATCTACATGAGAACTGCAACTTTTGTTTCAGAACTAACAAATATCTTTTGGAAATGCAGCTGGACTGTATCACCTGAAATTCTCTTCTTTTCAGGCTTCTTGTCTCCAACAGAGAGGTTGTGAGGCAGGACTTCTCTTTGCAGGAGAATGCTGGTTCTTTCCTAATGGCCTAGTTAGGCACAGGTAAAGACTGTATAGAAAGACACTTATAAAGACAATTTAAGTGAAAGGTTACACACTACAGTTCCACTGTCTAGTTCTTGAATTCCTGTAGCACTCCTGAGTGAATACCATGTGATCCTTGGAACTTGTTACTCCTGATGTTGCCCGTGTGTTCTGCAGCTGCTTCATATAGTTTTTCCATATGTTCCTGTTTCCCTTTACTAATGCCTTTCTATACTGGTTGTCTACAGGTGTTGTAATCTCTTGGCAAACTTCTGACATGTTAAAAAGTTTTTGCTTTCCTTTTACAATTTGTCCAATTACTTTATAATTCTATTATTCCTGTATAGTTTGTACTCTGGTGGTAGTGAGACCAATTGTCTTGTCTCTCTACCATCATATGGTTTCCAATATGCCTTTCATGTCAAACAGTTTTAGAAGTCATATGTTGCAAGTTTTTAGCAAACCTCTTAGAACCTCTTTTCTTCTCAAAAAGAGTGCAGTTTTTCTTTTGTGGAAGAGTAATTCAGTTGCCTAAGTGGACTGATCCTCCCCTGTTCTACAGCAGTGCAGAACATCCCTTCTGCTTGTTTTGTTCAAGGCACCAACACACAGCACAGCTGATTCTCAAGCCAACGTTTTTATTGTGAGGGTAAACATAGACAGCTGCTGAGAAGCAGGTATACCTTTTATTATAAAGTCATCAGTCATTTAAGCAAGCAAATACAACTGGATGTTATCTATTTTATTATGTGTACAATGCTATTATCATACCATGAAACTTTTGGGGGGATCCTGATATTTTAAGAGTGAGGTGTTATAGCTCTAGTGTTCCAAACTAGATACAGCAACAAAGCATTATGGAAATGTTAATCCATTCATTTTCATATATTGTATGAATTTAAGGAGATCTTGCTTTGGAATTTTTGCTATTGTGGAGATGTAGATAATAGTTACATTCAAACTAAATTCAGCACTTGTTACATCTAGAGCTAGGGTTTCACTTATATCTGTGTCAATGCATACTTATATGCAAGAAAGAAAAAAAGAATCTCATGTTCTTTCCAGGTGAGAGGTTTGTGCTTTTTTAGCAAAGTAATAAAAAAATACAGTTTCAGAGTCCATTATGATAAGAATATTATCTTCTTCCTTTCTCTTGATTTCCTGTTTTTTTTCATAGTTTATCTTGCCCCCCCCCCTTAATTATGGGCAACAATAAGGCAAAAGCATTTTTCTGTGGTTTTGTGAAGTTACATTGTGTTTCTTTGTAATAGATGGGAATGAAAAAGCTATTGAGTGTATTATTACAAAAGGAAGAGTTCCTGTAGGCTTTTATGTAATTTATACTATTTTTGTTCCACAAAATTTCCAATAGACTGAGTTTTATTTGACTCGGTATAAAATGTATGGGTTTTGTCTAATTGGAGAAAAGACTCAAAGATCCTGCAGCATTGAGACTGGTGTTAGGAGGGCATTTATGTTTATGTTTTGTTCAATGACCTTCCAGAGCTGTTAAATACAGTCTTTGCATACTCTTATGCTAGAGTAGGGCACCCACCTCTGGTTTGAATTTCTTTAGTCTGTCCTTTAGAACCGTGTGAATGAACCACAAACATTGAGGATGTTTATGTGCAGGCAAAATGTTGAACAGTTGGTCCACTGTGAGTTGTCAGATCATCCTGGAATGTCACTATTGATCCTCAGTTTTGAGAGCTTGAAAGGGAATTGCACAGGGAAAGGGGAGACTCAGGTGAGCTAACAGTGGGTTAAGCATGTGATATACAGGTAGGCAGATACTTCTGCCTACAACACGTGTTGTTTGTAAAAAACTCTGGTCATGCTTTGCAAAAGAAAGCATCAGAAATAGTTACCTGAATTAATTAGTTTTATTGCATGTCCGTGTGATGACTTTGAGGCACAGCAGCTAAAGGCAAGCCAGAAAACGGAACTTCCCAGAAAATGAGTTTGAAATCCTGTGATGGACAATCCTCAGGTCTTTGCAGCTGTCAAAAGTTGAATATGCAGTTCACATTGATAATCAGAATTGGCTTGGCTTAAAAAATCAAGAGCATGGAGAACATTTGAGTTAGGTGGAATGCATTTGTCTGACTAAACAGAGATTTTGGTTAATACTAGAGAGGTATCTGAGAGCTGTGTGGGATACCTCTGTAGGGATGCAGCATGAAGGCAATTTTGGGAGAGACCCTAAGGTATTTCATAGTGTGTGGTCCACTGCTGTTCTAAATCTTCATGTCATGGAGATCTTGGACTGCCCAGCCCTAGCTCAGATCCTCCCTGGGTGCCAATACTAACTTTACATGAAAATTTATAACAAGTTCATACCCTTTCTTTCTTACTTTCCCCAGATATGCTGTATGTGAGGGCATTTCCTCTTTTCTACAGATAACTTAGCTTGTATGATAAGAGCCTATTGGACTGTGCTCAGTCTCTTAAGAGAAGGGAGCTTCCAAAGACAATGGGGAATAGAGCATCATGACAAGTACAATGAGGCACAACTCACCCCAGACTTAGCTGTGTGAGAAAGGGCTGAAATCAGTTTTGAGTTGGCATTTCTGGCTTGTGTTCACAGACAGGTGAAAGCTCATGAGAAAGGTGTGATGGTTACTCAATGCACTGTTGGATGATTTCTGGGTAAGTCGATGGTGTTGCTTTCTCACCTCTTGTCTGGAGAC
Organism: Climacteris rufus; assembly: GCA_013398175.1. Classification (NCBI taxonomy): domain Eukaryota; kingdom Metazoa; phylum Chordata; class Aves; order Passeriformes; family Climacteridae; genus Climacteris; species Climacteris rufus. The sequence goes on along the minus strand of VZRZ01004756.1, from coordinate 1,742,052 downwards.
CATGATTCTATATGTTGCTGAATCGGTGGAAAAAGCAAAAGAGATGTCTTCATTTCAGCATCTTTTCTGAAAAACACTGTTCTGTTAGGATACCTTAATCAAATGAAAAAGAAATCTGTATCTCATGATTTGCCTAAAGTTAATAGAATTAATAAGATTAATTTGATAAGAAAACGATGATGTTTGTTTTAAAATATGAACATAAAGTTATACTAATGTTTTCTTAAATTGAAGTGATTTTTATTTTAAGAATTGTCTACATACTGTCAGTTGATTTTAATTGTTTTTTCTTTTATTTGTGTGTTTTTTTCTCTCAAACTTGGTCAGGGCATGTGTTTATTTGCATTACTTCTTTAAAATTTGTTGTATATTGTCTTTCTTATTGTCACTATATGACACATTTTGAAGAAATGATCCTACTATTTTCAGTTTTTGAAAAACACATTATAGTTATTAAAGGTTATTTCAATAATGACTGTTGTGATATCAGAAATCTGGTTCCCCACAAGTGCTTTAATTATAAACATCACTAACATTGATGGTCATGTGTTTGTAACAATCTTAAAAAAATACAGTGAGGGTCCATTTTCATAACTGATAGACCTCAGTAGGGTGTGGATTTATTTGGGTTTTCTTTCTTTTAACAGTAGCATAATATAATGAAATAGAAGGACATGTATCCTCAGCTGTCCAATTGAGTTGTTTAATTTCTGATATATAACCCTTGGCTATCTTGAATATGCTCAGATGAAACGTACCAACTAAGTTTATACAGAGACTTTGCAAATGGGAATGTAGTCTTAGAACATTTGGTAGTTCAGAAAAGAAAGTGAGAGGTTTTATTATGTAGAACAGTGAATGAGAATGTAAGTAGTGATGGAGACTACTTGGGGAAATACACTTTCATTAGAATTTTTCCTTCATTTAAGATGAACATTTTAATATTGGTTTGAATATTTTTGTTCATAACTATGCTACTTTTTCCTATGTGTCTTAGTTTTATTGACAATATAACATGAAGGAGTATGAAAAACTTTTAAAGGTATTAAATAGGATAATTAAGTCATCTATGGTTAAATCAACCGAAAGCTTATAAACATTCATGCCACATTATTAATCTGAATCAGAGAAGTGAGTGGATATAATTGTCAAGCAATTAAATATTTATCCTTCTGCAGGTTTAGTGAGTTGAACTGGCCTATTGGCCAATAGCACTAATTGAGATAAAATGTTTAAATCCCAAAAAAACCTCAGACTTAGTAAGAATTTTTTTTCCTGACAGGTAGCTTTTCCTTTTTTTTGCAATGATTTGTATATTTTAATTAACTGTCCTACAGAGGAGATCTGATAATGCTCACCTGCCTTGATGATAATTGTGCAATACTTCAGTAGTTTTCTACTTCAAGAATAATTAATAAAATTTTTAAATACCTACTAAACCGATATGAATTCATACAATAAAAATAGTTCACTGTATTATTTATATGATTGTGAAAATATGTTGCCATGTTGAAGATGAACTTTCCTTGGTGAAAATCAGAAATGTGTGTGCCAGTTTGACTCCTGGTTCTGCACTCTCCCACTGTCACACTCTAGTGAACAAGAATGGCATTTTTTCCACTCCTTTCCTACAGCAACCTGTAGGGACTGGTAGACTTTACCACAGGTACACATATTCCTGAAGATGTGGGCTGCTGGGATATTCTAGCTTTCCTTTTGGACAGGTCTTCTTTTTCTGCCTAGTAGAGAGATTTTAGTAAAACCTGAGAACATCGAGATTTTCTGCGTTTGCCAGGTGTGTTCCTTGTGCCCGCTCTGACTGGACATAGTGTGCAGGCATGACAACTCCTCATTTTCTGAGAGGCACTGCACCTCCTAATGCACCAGAGGCAATAGGGCAATTTTGCACAAATGGCTGAGGACAAATCCCTTCAAGGGAAACCAGGTTCTGTCTCCTTTTGCCTGGCCAATAATTTAATATTTTCCAATGAGAAGAACAAGTGGCTTTTTTTCAGCCTTGCTTGCAATTCTGATGAAGAATAAGTGTGGGGTGATTCTCCTTGACATGCTTTAATTGCTTTAGAGCCAAATTCTTCAAGCTTGGTGTAACAAATATGATACAAGAAAATTGGTTTCTCTAACATTCTAAATATTTTAATAATTAGAGTTTAAATCTTGGGGGTTTTTTCATGTTTTTGCAAGTGAAACAGAGAAAAAACTCATTAAAAATGTGTGTACTAGTGTTTAAGTAATTAAAAAGTTGTATGAAGTTTGTTATAGAATAGCATTTGGCTTTGGGCTACTCAAAGTACAATCAGTGTGACACAAACTTATTAAGTCACTTACACAGGTTATTATCACCAGAAACTGAACTGTCTTTAGACTGTCTTTGACTGACAGCCAATTGCAAGTATCACCAAAATGCTGAGGAGGAAGCAAAGCATTATTTTCTCTCTCACTGCAAACATGGCTAAAAATTGTGCTGAAGGGAAGCTGAATTCTTTTTCTCCAAAAATTCTTGGTCTGAAATTGTACTTCAGTTGCGTCAGTTGTACTCACGTAACTTAAATGTGCATTGGTTTACAGGTGTAATAGCATTTTCATTTGATCTGAGCTAAGAAAGCAGCTTCTTCATCTCCAGATGTATTTATTCCTCTAGATAGAACACTTGAGAAGTAATCCAGAATTTTCTTCAAATCCTGAAGTATGTTATAATTTTCCTTGTTGAAGTATTTTATAACTTCTCTTGTAAAAGAAGAGTATTCACAACAGTAATTTGATGAAAAATTAAGACTCATATTCTTGTTATACTTTAATATTGTGAGACTATTAGGCTATTAAAATAACTACTAAAGGAGATTTTTTAATATTCCATGTACTGGACATTGTATTCAGAAATAATTCCATAAAGTTATACTTGATCTTGCATATAAGAACACTTTTCTTTCTGATAAACCAAAGTACATTTTTTTTTTTATGAATTCTTATCCTTCAATTTATTTTTAGTTGTACCACTATGTGCTGTTTCAAAGTTTGGGATGTATCCAACAGTTATTTAGAGTTTGTGCAAAATACAGAAATAGGGTGAGATTTTTTTTTAACACAATTTGTATAGAGTCATCGTTTAAAATCAGGATTGCATTATATTGTTACCTCTTAAATTGTAACGATAATTTAATTATTAAATTTATGATCAATGATTGTCAGTCATAAATTCTGGTTTTTGGCTAATATAATGTGATATATAATTTTCATTTTTGAGTGACTGTAATTTGTTGATCATGCTGATGTATTGATTTTTTTGGGCACTGCTGCTGTTTTATTTGGTACCAGGTAGCAGGTGTGTCCAAATTCAAAACAGACACTGACAGATAGACATACCCACAAAGATACACAAGTAATGAATTTTCACACTTGGTAAATTTCTTTGTCTGGACTAGGTTAGAATCAAAGTTTGTATCATAAAAAAACACCCTGTTTTCTTTAGTTTTAAGAAAAAATCGGTGTCTTGTATTCAGTATTTGTAAATAACAGTATTTTGGCATCTATGGCTTAAAAGAAAATCCAGTAGATCTCACAATGTATAGTGAAAAAATGTATGTTTTTACATAAGAACAGTTAAGATGTTGAGTCCCTCTCCTATAATGCCCCATTTTGTTCTGTCCTGACTTCTAGAGCCTTTATTTTATTGGTGTCAATGTTGTTTGCATATATAAGAAAAGCAAGAAGTCTTAGTTTTCCCAGCTGTTCTGTGTAGCAGTTTTTTGTTTGGATTCCAGACACTCAAATAAATTTGTATGTCAAGAAGACCTCTGCAAATCTCCTTTTGCTGTTAAGATTAGAGTAATTTTTATTCTTTTTGTAGAGAGAATTGGGGATGGGGGATTAAGGCGCCTGATATGGCTTTAGGAATATGAAATATTCTGTATTTCATGAGAAAGTGTTCTTGGTCATGAAGGTTTGTAATAGAATTCCCTCTGGTCTCTGATCACATATGCGTAAGCAACTCATTTCTTGTTAATTTATCAGTCAAGGTAAGGTACCTATTTCTCTGTAGTATTTCTATCAGACAGATTGTCCTAAACACAACTGGTTTTAGTGACTGGAAGACTTCATGGAGACCTCTGTTGTTGTCTATATGTATATGGAGAAAATTACAATATGGAAGTAATTTAGGAAATTCAACAGTTTCAGCAGTAGTGATCTGGAAATTGAACAGGTTGGAAATACAATATTCCAGTGCACTGCTGCATATATAATCTATGTGCAGCATATGCTGAGGTCTTTTTCAAAACATTTACATTAAACCTGTCAGATATTTATGAATAGCAAAAATTAATTTCCCCCAGTTCTGTCATCAGTTAGAGAAATGGATTTCAGCACAGAAGACTGTCAGTGTTTCCTGCATACCAGAACAGCTCCCTTCAATGTCATAGAATTACACCAGGTGGCCTGCTAAGAGTCAGCTTAATGTGATTCCAAATGATAGGGTAGAGAATGTGAGGGAAATTAAAATAGTATCATACTTATGATTTAAAAGGAAGTTAATTACAAGGGCTTGTTAATAAACAAAGAAAAATTCAGAATGTATTATCTGTTGCAGAGCATATCAGTGGTGAATGTGATACCATAAAAAATAAAATTTAACACTGCATAACTTTACATTGGGTATGAAATATTTAATTAATATGTTGACATGTTTTGCTTATTAATGGATTTTTGTCTTTGGAAAGAATTATTAAAATGGTAGGTTTAGACTTCATATTTTTGAATGCTGTCTGACAATGCAAACACAGTTGTAGCCTCTTTATTTCTTGTTGGCTTCTTTCATGCTGATACAAAACCAACTGATGGTGGCCTGTGTTTTTCAGTAAAAACATTTCTTTAGTTGGTATAAAGTAGTTGAGCACCAGACAGTATAGAGGACATATTCATTATTGCCTAGTTTTCCATTATCTGAAAATTGATTATGTAAAATTGCCATGTTGAATGTTACTTAACAGGTTAAACCTGAATGATGATTTGTTACTGCCTTACTTGTTACACAGCTTTCCCAGGGTACTTGCATGTCCTTCTCCATGACTGCCAGGGATCAGAATTCAGAGAATATTAAAGTTTGTTGGTTTTTTTAAATTTTATTTTATTAAAGGGTAGTTCTTATAAGTGGGAAAAGAAATGGTGTACTTTGCATTTATACACTAAAGAGTGAGTAAACATATGACTTTATTTTTCAGCTTCTAAATTAAAAAAACCAAACAAACCCAAACTGTGGGCAAGCTTATTCATATTTTCCTGTATCCTGTAACAAAAGACAAATCTGAATCTATACAGCAGTTAAAGAGCTTTCATTATGTTACAGATGTTCTTATTTCTTTTACAAATAGTCAATTGGACAAAAATCCTTCTTTTTTAAAGTTTGGTCATACTTGATTCTTTAAAAAGTGTTAATATAGGTGCTGTGTATGAATTAAAATTGGCAGCTATATCTTCATGTTAAAATTAAGCCTGTGTGATTTAACTTAAAGGAAAGGGAAAAAATGTTTTTGAAACCTTTTTTTTTTTTTTTTTTTTTTTTTTTGTGATGCTTCATGCAACTTGAAAATGTCCAGGAAACTAAAGAAATGCATGAACCAGTGTCAAAGAATATGCCAGAGAAAAATGTATGTCTTTCCTCATATTCACCAAATATAAAAATAAGCCCCCAGAAATTTTATGCAGAAAATGGGAAGTACAGTATGACTAATTTAAAAAATCTGCTTATGAAAAATAATTTAAAAAAAAATGTGAATAAATTATTTCATGGGAAACACACGTTTGAATTGACATTGCAAGTATATGAAGTAAGTATAAAGATGTGTTTTGGGAGACATCCATTTTTGCCAACCTTTGAAGTTAAATATGTGTTACCAGTTACATCATTTAACAGATATGTACTTTATTAAGCTTATTGATTCTTAAGTGGCTGCAATCTATCTACAGTTTTGTCTTTTAAATAATAATGTCTTCAAGGTAGTGCTTGTCAAAAGCTTCCTTAGTCAACTGAAAACAAGTAAGGTTTCCTGAATGTTCCTGGAAGGAACTTGCAAATTTGCTTTTAGATAAGACTTCTGAGCTTGAAGAGAGGAACAATGATATTGCTATGGAGTTAAGTGGCTAATGTGCTGAAATACAGACCAGGGGCTTTGGCCTCATCTATATTTATGCTTGGTCTACTTCGGTGCACAACAGAAGTTGGTTCTTTGCCCCTGAGAGTTACTGCAGAACTGCTTGTGCTTACTCAGTGTCACTACAGCACTGACTGGCTAACCTGGGAAGTGAGAACCTTACAGCCAGAAGGAGCTGATTTCTAAGTAATCCCCCAAATATTCTGAGTCTTCTGTAGGTTTTCTGTCCTGTCCTGCATGTCTAATACTGTAGCAATCTGAGACTGTGTTTCCTTGAGAACTGATCTAATCAAAGGTTTTCTACTTCCTTCATTTCCATGCCCTGCCCCTCACCAATAGTCCATCTCTGTGCCAGCTCTGTGTGGTTTGGATCTGCCTTTTTTTTTCCTCTTTTTTTTTTCCTTTTTTCCCCTTTTTTTCTTTTTTTTTTTTTTTTTTTTTTTGTGTGTGTATGTATGTGCATGTGTCTGTGGATTTGCTCTCTATTAGTGAATGGGGTTGGTTTACAGTGGGATGAACATGGTGAGCTTCAGAGTATAAAGTAATGGCAGCTGGGAGCAGGAAAGGAGAAAAACTGAAGGATGGGCTGGGAGGGGAAAGGACCTCCCTTCATAAGTAGTAGTGATCTGTGACTACTGCTCACTCTATCACAGAACTGCATCCAGAGAGAGCTATTTCATTTTGCTGCTAAACTGCTCTATGAGTTTCTCCTAAAACATTATCTCTGCTCCTCACACTGTCAGCATATGCCCTTTCTCCCTCCCTCCCTTCATCCCTCCCTGATGTAAACCCAAAATGAGCAAGTTCAGGGAACCTGATGTGCAAAATAATTAATTGTCCCAACACCACCACAAACAGCTTTCAGCTTGCTCCACCTTAGCATGTGTCGGTGTGTGCAGAAATGTCTGTTGGAAAGGAGAGAGACCCAGCACTGCTGTTTGTGTGGTGATATCACCTTAGATTTGTTGAAGCCAGTGATGAAATAAAACTCTGGATATCTTCCATAATAACTACAGTCACTAGGCTAAGATGAATTCCTCAAGAGCTTTCTTGGTGGGAGTACATTCTAATTGGCAGATATGTATCTCTTGGAGAAAACATTTTCTTTAGAGTCTTCTGAAAATATTGAAATAATTTTTCTGTCAGAAATCTATTCTAGATGTTTCCTATTTTTTCTTGATACAATAGTCAGAATTGCAGGACACAGCATGTAAAAACTTGGCTCTGTTAGCATCAAAATGTCCATATGTATCATAGAAGCTACAACTGTGTTCAACAGTTTATGATTAATTTATTTAAGATTTATTTCTGATATTAAATTTTATGTATTTAATGAAGTAATTAATTTTAAAATGGATTTACATTGACATCCTATGTAGATTTTAAGCAATTCCATATACAATATATTGTTTGTGTGTTGCTGTGCCTTCTTTTGGAATTATTTATCCATTAATAAACGTATCTTAGGTTCTCAAGCAGTTTCTTTATAATTTCAAATCATCAGTGTTTATCCTTTTTTGTAAATTGTGATTTGTTGAAACCATTAATTTTCAAGTCTATTATTTGTAATTACCATCTTTTATTTAGTTCTTGTGTCCTGTGTAAGCATCAAATGGTATATTTAGATTTGCGATTTGATTTCTGATTTTCTGAAAGAGGACATTCAATGCAGGGAATACAGTATACAGGGATATTTTCTAGGAACACTTTTCTCTTTACAGACATCCTAATTACCATTCAGATAGCCAAAGTAAAAGTTAAATGGAACTTTTTCTTTATAGAGATTCTTTTAATAGTGTTCTGGATATTGAAAAATGGTCTATTTTAACTTTACAACAACAACAAAAATTGTGACATATTGGAAAAATTAATTTATAGCTGAGTTGAAGTAGTTTTAAATTATTGAAAATGCATTTGAATATTTATTAATCAATTGAAAAATACCTCCATTTGGCCAAGGTGGTCAAATCGACATTAAGAAAATATAACATTTTATATTACTTGATTAGAATTTGGTATAGTATTTCCTCCATCCAAATAAGTGTTCCATTTTAGAATAGACTTTATTGCTTTGAGTGTTATACAGAATGATGGAATGGTTTGGATTAGGTTGAATGGGACCTTAAAGATCATCTGGCTTCAACCCTCCTGCCATGGGCAGGGACACCATTCAGTGTCTGGGATTCCCTGCGTGCAACTGTTTCCTTAGTAGGATTCCTGGCTACATGGAATATACATATGTTTGTTTGTGCTTTACTTAGATTTTCTGTTGAAAGTAAGTCTGTCGCATTGTAAACTGACCTAATCATTACTGAAGTTTCACTTAAGAGAAAGTGATGTGAAAGTATAGAAAGGGAAGAAATGTCAGTATCCAATTTAAGAAAGAAGCAAGAAGCTTCCAGGCTTTTCTCTCCTCAGCCCACGTAATATTCCACAGTCACTTTCCATGAATTGATGCCAGATTTTTTTCTAGCTGAGGGAAAATTTAAAAATGCCAGTCTGTATGAACTCACAGTCTTATGACGTCCTGAAACATACTTTCATTGAATAAAATGCTGCTGGTGATGGCAAAGTATGAAATAATGGAATTTAAATAATTTTGGCACTATTTGGAATTCAGAATATGTTTCTAACAATCATAGATAGAGAATTCCACCTCATCTTATTCAGATCATCTAATTGCCATAGACCTCTTAGTTTTATTTGGTTTTATCTGTTGATTGTAGTATTCATTAGCTTGAACAGCACCAATATTAATTTAAACAGTTCCTTAAGACCAGCAGTGGTTTCCTGTGTGAGCAAACAAGGTATATGTCTTTGGTTAAGTGCATGTTCAAAGTCTGACTTTTAGGCCTATAAAGGTCTTTAGTGAGCCTGCATCTTCAGTTGTCTTCTCATGGTCATCCCAACCTTTAAAACTTATTTTCAATGGTCAACATTTTCGTGTGATGCTTCTCTTCTGAGATATACATCATGCGAGGCTCAGCCTCATTCTGCCATGACCGTTTCCATCATCACAAGTACTTGATCTGTTTCACGTTTTATGGAATCGATAAATCTCATCCCTAAAGAGTTCAGCAGCCCTTTGATTCCTGACCTGACATTTGCTAATGCTATTCCTGATGACCTGCCAGTACGGATCTTCAGAACTGCAGCCTGTGTTTGACAACACTCATAATATGAATCAATATTTAGCATTCAGTAAGTGAGCTGGGAGTCATTTTATTGCTGCAAAAGGCTACATTGCCCCTGGGCAGCTGTCAGAAATGGGTAGTTATTAATAGCCCTCTCTTTTCGCTTAGCATAGTCAGTAGGGGTCAGCCATGAAATGATTTAATCAGTTTATGATATCTGTGACAAAGAGCACTTAAAATGTAATCACAAAATTTAAGTAGAAGTGTCCCTGGGCTGTTGTAATGTTTTCCTCACTTAATTTTCTCTGAAGTTGATGTGGTACACCAAGAGGCTGACCAAGTGAAAAACTGTCTTTAAAGTTCTTTTTGCTCTTCTGTCTTATTGCCCAGGTGTCTTGATTGCAGTATTTTTATGGGAGGTGAGCGTGGTAATATTAAAGAAGAAAATGGTATTCCAAAAGTTCATTGCCTCAAGACCCTTTCCACTTGGTCATGGTGACTGTATTGCTGTGAAAACTTTCTGTGTGGAGGCATTTCCACATGTCTGAGAAGGACGAAGAAGTGTCCCAGATTTTCTCTTTGGATCTTTATGAAACACTGAAAATACGCATATGATAAATAGAATGTGTCCTTGAGCAATTTAGTTTTCTGTGACTGCTTTACCAGAGGAGTTTGCCACAGGTCTTGCTGAACATGGCAGTGTTAATAACACTTGTGTGTCCATGTCAGTTGGTCATCTGGTTTGGAAAACTGTTATCAGTGTGTGAAGTGCAAACAAAGTTGCTTCAGTATGGATTCTCCCTTTTCTCTTTCACTTTTATCTACAAGTATTGTGAATTGGTAGACAATTTCACTGTGTTTATCTCCAAGTTTCCTTGTGTCCACCTTGCAATATCCTGGCATTTCAAACTGTAAGATTCTGCATTGCCATTCAGTCCTTTTCTGAAGACTGCTTCTCCCAGTCACTCTTTGCAGTGCTTTAAGGAGCAAAGCTGATTTTTTTTTTCTATAGTAGCTGTTTCCTTATCTGTAACTTTGAGGCTGAGTTTTTGACTTCCAGTGGTTGTATAAAGTTTGTTTATAGTACAGCTCCAAGATGTCCACTGATTCTGCTAGTAACTTAAGAACAATAGAGCTGTTTATGAGCAGTTTTTTCCTGGGACTTGTTAAAGCACATTTACAAAAAGCACATCTGTTGTATATTCAGACAGATTTTCTGAATTCCCCTTGTGGAGAATATTGTCTTTGCATGGTATGTTCCAAGTGTTACATTCAGCACTGCATGCAGATTTGCTGGTGGCAGTAATAAGCATCAGGATCCTGGTGGACAGATAGGAGATTGCACTTTCATTAAAAAAGTTTCAAAATCAATACAATTCAGGAAAATTTGAGTGTCGATGAATCTGACCAACTATCTGACCACGGTATCTTATGATGGAGAAAAGCCTTTTCAGGCATTTCCAAGTAACTCACTAGTCACTGGGGCATTAGTCATAACAAATAATTTTTTTACATATCCATCAGTGTGAAGTTGCTTCTATTAATATTTTGGAGCCAACAGTAGCAATTTATTCTTTATTTTCTCTAGTTGAGTAAAGTACTCTCTGCCTGTTACCTTTTCAAGAGCTGATCGCTGGAAACAGCCCCTCTCAGATTAATACATTACATTTACCAAAGTGTTCTTTATAGTACACTGTAAATTTGCTGAATGTTATTTACAGGGTAATTCTGCTGCCAGTTGCTATTACATATGACACTTCTGTCTCATCTTATAGAGATGCAAATGCTGTAGTTGCTGCACAGAGGTGTCTCTCCTAAGCTAAAACTGTTGCAGCTCAGACTTTTAATTCTGGAGTTATTTCTTTGAACCCTGAATCAACAGAAAAACTAGAGGCAATCTCCCTATACCAAGTGCTGAGATGTTCCCTATTGAGACAACTTTTTAAATTTAATAGTTGATATTTACTCATTTCATAGGAGCCAAAGCTGTGTCAATATTAGTACTGGAATCCTATTTTCTCTTCTATAATTCAGAGGCAAACTTCAGCAGATGATGCATGTTCATAAGGTAAGGTACAAACTAAATTTTGGTAGTCATTCTTTGGTAATGATGTGAAGTGTTCTAATGGGTTTTGAAGTCAGCAGGAGCCTTCATTGCAGTTAACTTTGTAATGCTGTGAATTAAGAATACTTATGCATGGCAAGTATAAATACCAGTGCTTGATTGAGGTGAAGGTTGGTGGTACTTTGAAAATTTTAGGAAGTTTACTTTTGCTGCTCTGGGCAAAATGTATGATTTTGGAGCATGTAAACTAATTTGCCTTCCTCAATTGAGAGTGACATGCCTTGGCTTTTCTTTTGGTCAATTATACTTTTTCCGTGTTAGTTTTAAGTTCTTTTGCTTATAAATGGATTAAAAAAGATGCAATTAAGTAATGCACTTTTACACATGCCCTTGTTATACGTACAGTGTCTATTTTCTTGTATTTTGAATTTTCTTGCTAGTCATGCAAAACACACTGATTTACTGCAAATTCTATTTCACAGGAAGCATTTGTAGTATTATATTAATGATAGTAGTATCTGGAGCATGTAATCTGTATTTTGGCTTGTCATAACTTTTCTTGTTAAAAATTTCCTGCTAAAAGTAGGAATTCAGTAGCCCGTAAATTTAGATGATGGACTTGCTTATGTCCAGGAAAATTCTAGTAGTCACTAGGTGATCAATCATCTTCAGCAATGTCAAACACTTTCTTCACATGCTGCACCCATGTGAATACAGCATCCTTCATAGGTATGTTCTAATGTCTTTGCCAGCATTGTGGTACGTACCGGGTGTACATCTGCTAGCTAGCAAGGAGTGGCAGAAATCTTGCACTGTGTTGTCAAAATATCAAAATAAAAAATTGCTTCCTCTTTCCAGTAAGAGTTCTTGTTAATGCCACCCAACATTCTTTTTGTTTTTGTTTTTGTTTTTTTTTTTTACTGTATCATACCAAAGTAAAGTGTTTGTAGTTATAAAATCTGCTGTCAAAGACAAACATAAGTGGACATCAGGGCATGGTTTCATGAGATATTGTAAGTTTAGCATCATACAGCCATAGAACTCATTCTGACTAGCAAATGTTGCAAGGGTTTCATGGTATAATAATGACCCCTAAAAGTTGCCCTCTAATTTGAAGCTTTTCAATAATTCAATACAATACCCCATTGTTTCGCAATTATAGTATTATTTATTGCTCTCCTTTAAAACAAGATAGTGCCAATTTCTTCAAAGTACATTTTTAGTAGTAGGATTTTACTTGTCTTGGTTAACAGCAATAACGGGAAGCTTTTCCCTTAAGTGTCATTAGTTATTATCACAATGTTGTCATAGATATTTTTTAGTTCCAAGTTTATTTTGAGCAGATGGGAGGAAGATATCATGTCAACCCTCAAATATTTATGTATTTTTTTAAACTAGTTATGCTTGAGAGTGAGTTATGCTAGAATGCGGATGAGCAGAATTGCAAGCAAAGTTATTCAACATGGAAATTCATCTGGCATTTATGATAATATTTTCCCATTGATTTCAGAGGGTTCTAACTGAATGAGAGCCAAGTGAAAGCAAAATAATAAATTCTTAAATTGCATTAAAATAACCACTGTTTGTAGTTGATAGCCATTTTAGGTTTTGTATTTTTTATCTTTTCCCTCACTGGTTTTGTGAGGTGATACACACCTCTTCATAGACCTTACTCTGGCCTTCTGATTGGTTCATTCTTCACAATTTCTTTTATAGTTACTTTTGAAACTGCTGTAGCTTTGTGAGGTTTTTCTATAGTTTCACCTTATTTTCATATGTTTACACAAATTCAGTAAGATTGCAAGTTTTTAAAACATTGTAAGAAAATCAGTTATCATATGAAATTTGTATGGCGAGTATATTGAAATTGCAATTAAACTGTAAAATCTGAAAAGGGTCTTTGTGAACCCTTCCCACCATTATGAATGTAATACTACAGGAGCAAAGTGCTATATGAGTTTCTTGTGTTTTGGCCTAATTATTCATTTGAACTTTTTCACTTGCAACATGATAGAAGTATGCTATGACTCTGTGTTAATTCAGGATATGCAGCTTTGCTACTCATGCAGCTAAACAAAATATCAAGCTTAACAATAAATTTTGGCAGGACCTGTCTTTTTTGTTGCAGTTTTCATGAAAGGAGAACATTGTCAAACCTTACACACTATGAAAGGAATTCAGAATGTATTAGGTGTAAAAAGTTCACATGAAAAAGAAGTTTTAAAGACTTAACCTGTATGAGTAGGTGATGCTTGATCCTGAGAATTCTGAGAAGTTAGAGCAGAGATGATATTGTGTTTCTACTGGCAAGAGACCAGGAGAACGGCAGTGTTGTCCATTGTGCCTGGGAAAGGGAGATTGATTTGGATTGGAGAGGAAGACCCAGGTCTTTGTCTAGGCCATATGGGACTGCAACCATAGCAAGATATTGAAATGTTTGGCATGAGTTTGTGCTACCTATAACTGACTGCTCAAGAAGGACAAATGCAGAAATCTGCTTGGAAAAAAGGGAGGCAAGTAGACCAATAGCTGTGTGGTATAGCTGCATAAGGATGATTATTAAGTTTGTGTCAGTGAATGTTGCTGTCCACATTCTAAGTGTACATGAGTAAAATGAGGGACTGAGATGGACATCTGTTAAATTCCTCCAAATGTTAGGAGGACACTGAGGAGATTGCTTGTAACAAAAAGAGAGTAATTAACATGGTAAGGAAAGGAGTGTTACAAAGCTATCTCACAAACACGGACAGGGAAAAAGATTTTTAAGGAATTGTGGTGTTGATTGTGACTGACAAGTTAAAAAGGTTGAGAAGAGAGTGTTTGGTCTAAGCTTTGGCAGAAAGGTTGCTGGAAACTACTGTGAATCACTTCAGTGTGGGCAAGATTTAAGAATGTGATTTGAAAAGTGTTGGAGGAAGAAAATCCTAGGCAATAATTTTGCCTAGGATGTTCATTGATCTTAGATATGAAACAGAGAGATGGGATAGAGCAGTTATGCAAAAGGCAAGTGAAGTCAAGTATTAAAATCCTCTAACACAAACAAGGAGGTAACAATTATAAAAATTAAGATTAAACATACATTTTCAACAATGTACTGGTCCTCCTTCATCCTTACATCATCTGTAAAGGTTTTACAATTTCATCTCATTCCTATTTGGAGCACCTTTTTTCAAAAAATAATTAAAGTATTCTTTCTTGTTAATTTAGCATAATGTAACATCTATTCCCAGAGCAGCTAAACCCCTTGTGCCGTTTAAGAAGCCTTTGTAAAGAAAGGGTGTCTGTGTGTGATAATTTTCACGGAAAGTAAACATTAGATATATGCTGAATTTGTGAACTTTGTGACATCCTGAAGTCTCTGAGAATTCTGACATCTTCAGCAAGTGGCAGACACAATATTCAAGTGCCTGTAATTGACCAATGCAGCACTTGACACCTGACACGGAGTTGACTGAATGACCTGGAAGGTTAGATGGGTAGGTAGTACATAAAATCCTTATTTAAAGCTTTCTCTAGTAACTGGAATGACTGTGACATAAGGCTAAATCACAGAAAACTGACTTCTTTAAAAATACGTCCAGAAGTCTAACCCTCTAGAAAGGTCTGTATTGTATACGGTATTACCCATTAACTTCAAGATGTGCCTTGCTTTTCTTCGGAGTATTGCATGATTAGATTTTTTTTTTAAGTTACAAATACATGATTGGAATTGTATTTCACAGCTACATCTTGCTACATGGATGAATGACAAGATGCGTTGAACCTTAGTCTTTTTTTTTTGTCTTTTTTATTTTTTTCATCTTTCCTTCTGGATTGAGATGATGCATTGCTATACAGAATGCCTCCCTGAATGCCACTCTGCAGTTATAACATGAAATAGAACTGCTAACAGAAGTATGAGAAATTAGAGGTAGAAAAAACATATTGCTTCATCATCTCCATGTACCTGGCAGTATATCAAGGTTCTAAATTGTTCAGGAAGAAAGTTATTCTGAAAGGATTAGATATGATGTAATGAATTATATAAAAATGAGTGAACCTGACTTTTATAGCTTAAAATTGTAGAAAGCCTGTATCTGACTTTAATACTGGAACAGGAAAAGATAGCTTAGATCAGCTTTGTGAATAACCCTAATATTTTATTAGCAGGTTCACCCATGGTTTTTACATACATTATATTAACAATATTTGAATTTTTGAGACCTTTAACATTACTAAATGTTATCAATTTATTCCCTTTTTACTAGGAAATATTTCTAAGCTGGTATTCAGGCCACTGATTGTAAACTGTTAGAATTGCACCATATATAATAAAGTCTTAAATAATCTCAAATATTTTAATCCTTAGGAACTTTACCATTCAACAAATAATTTTGCTTAAGATTTCCTCCTTTGAAGCTGTATCTTCTTGCATTCATTAAAGAATTTGTGAAGAGTACTTAAAATTCATTTTTCCCCAGGCCTGTCAATTCACCATGGTAGAATTGGTATCTATCTTCATAAACTGCAACTGTTCCCTAGGATTTGATGCTTCAGATTTTATTCTAGTTCACACAGGTCAACAGCATCTGTACAGGGATCTCTTGTAAGGTATAATGAATTAAAGTTGGTTTGTTCTGGTTGATTTACTTAAATTGATGAAATTTCATTATCATTTTGGGAGTCAGTACTCATCTACATTTCTTTTGATCTTGCTTTTAATTTACTGTAGAATTGAATCAGAATAGGACTAATTTTAATACTTACTTTTTAAGAGAAAGAGAGCAAAAAGACTTGTACAGCTCTAGCTACTTTAATCTTTTTTTTGTGATGTTTTTCAGTTAGTTAACTTCAAGCTTCATTTTCATGTAAATCCAAACCTCCAAATTTCATTATCATTATTAAAGGCTGTTTATTCAGTTTCTGAAAAAAAAAAAGTCTCATTGCTGTCATCATAATATGAATGATCAAAGAAGAGTAATTGTAGCATTTCTTTTAGGAATCCTGCCCTCAGTAAGCCCATAGGATTTGTTTACCCTCTCTTACCAACCAACATTTGTACCCATATGTTGAGATGGCAGCATGCCTCCTTCACTAAGTACTATGCCAGTTTAAATAGGATATAGATGCCAAACAATATTTAAATAAGGAACTAGCATAATGCTGAAAATACCATCTGTTCTGTAAAATTTTTCTTATTCTGTGACAGGATCGCTGTACTGAACTTCCATGTGCTAATCACATTTTTGATACACAGTAATGCAATTTAAATACCTGAACAGCTGAAATGTCTGAGCATCCATGATACCTACAGTTTTATCAGGAATTGTGGAAGCTTTATGTTGTATGTTTGGAAGCCATTTTTGAGAATGTGGGACATCAAAATGCATTAGTGAATACAGTGTATCCATGAAGTAATGCATGGATGATAGTGGCTGTATAATACATTAATCAGCCTTCAAAGATAAGTATTTACTGGTATCATGCCCCTTCTCATGGGCAAATCTACAGAGACCATTATGTGGAAAACTTCTGTAATGATTCTTTCAGTGAGTTTCATACGTGTCAGCTCAAGGAACAAGGTCTGTTCTCTCTGGATTCCTTACTTATGGATTGCGTTAATTTGAAATTTGTCAGGTGGCTAAGGTTCAATTCCAGTGCAAGCTACTGATTAGAAATCTTGCTAATCAATCAACCAATTGATTTGAAGTCTCCATTTCTCACTCCTCTGTTAGAGTCCCCAAACATTTCTGTTTATTTGGCTATATTAATGAACTTTTTTTTTAATGTTATGTTATGATTCCATTTGATGATATCTGAAAAATTACATGTTTCCTAACAAACATTCCTGTATATATATGTATAAAGATGAACATGAATACAGCAATATGGCATTTTCTAGAAAATACTGACTTTTGTGAATGGTGACAGCTGTCTGTATTAAAACAGGTTGAATGTGGTTGATCCCAAACTGAAAATAGCTGCTCTGACAAATGTATATTTCTTCTAAAGAGCATTGTGTCAAAGAACATTTCTTCAAACTTTTTTGGGTGTGAGAGACATTGATCATCTTCGCTTCAGAAAGGGCAGAAAGATACTTGGTCTAAAACAATTTTGCATGGAGTTCAGTGATTTTCTTTTATAACTATGAATCCCACTAAAAAAAGTAGGTTCCTGAGGGACCTATTATATTATTCTTGCTCAGTTTAATGAATGGTGTTATCCAATATACCTTTCTCAAAATTATTTTTGTAAATACTAAAATACTGCGTATAAAATTGCTAGAATTAATCAGTTTTAGTAGCTATTTTAAATTATGTAAAATGAGCCAAACAATTATAAAATCAGATTAAATACAAATCAAGCATATTTTCACATATATTTTCTGTTCCACTTAAATGAATTCTATGATCTTGGCTTTCAGTTTGAAAAAGTCCATTATTTATGTTTGTTTTTTCCCTACTTCCTTGTTGTTTGCTAAATTCCATTACTAGATTTTCATTCAAGAAAACAGGTTTGCATTTGCATTCACATGGCGTTTTTGGTATTCAGAGTCTGTAATACCTGTTCCTCTACAGAGGCAGGTTAGGAAATTATTTTGGTTTTTGTTGTGGCATTTTGTTTAGTTTGGTTTTCATTGAGGCTTAGGCAGTACAACAAATGAAGGAGAAACTTCTCTTGAGACTTTATAGATGTCAGTAAAAACATTTTTGTGTTCCACTGTTTCAAACTTTTGCCTCCTACATCTTCCTGCTTTCTTCATTCTATCATAGCCAGCCTTCATTTTACCTTATTCTTTGTTCTACTCCTGGAACTGAGCCTTTTCCAAGGACCAACACAGACAAAGCAGTCTCTTTTCTGCTGAGCTTGATGGGCGAGTTGGTACCTTTACACTGTCTCTGTAAATAACATGTGGTGGTTGTAATTAGCTGTAGTTGTCCATCCAACAGAAAGGTATGAAAGCAGTAATGTTCCACAGGATGACTGTCACTCTATCCTGCTTCTCTGTGTGTCTGAAAAGCACTCCATGTGCTGCTCACTTCATCATTTTCCAGAAACCATGAGTTTTTCTATACTGAAAGCTTAGTATGTGTTTTTAATAAGAATTTATATATGTATATTAAAACCATTTAAAAGTTAAAGGAAACATGACTCTTACCTACAAGGCAGGATACCTAAGTGCCACATAATAATTTTTGTGTGGGGGAAGATGTGGTCCTTCTTGGGTGGAAGCAAATGTGTGGAATCACTTAAAATATTCCCTTTTGTTACACACTTGCTTACTTAAGTAGTATGGATGAGATTAATTGGGTATTGTGGTAGAATCACAGTCACAGCGTGATTGAGGTTGGAAGTGGCCTATGGATGTCATCTGATCCAACTCCCTGCTCATCATAGAGTAGAAGGGGACCCATAAGGATGGGCCATCAGCACAAACCTCTTTCTGTGGGGCTGCACTCCAGCCTCCTGTCCCCTCATTTGTATGTGTAAGCAGGATTATTCTGTCCCAGGTGGAGAATCCAGCACTTGCTTTTGTTAAATTTCATACAACTGGTGACTTCCCAGCTCTTTGATTGATCCAGACCTCTTTGTAAGGCCTGTTTACCCTCAAATGAATTCACAGCTCTTCCTAATTGAGTATTGTTGGCAAACTTACTGAATGTACATTTGATTGTGTGTCCATTTCATTTATAACATCACTAAAGGGCCTGGGAATCCCCATTATTTACTGGTTGTAACCCCATTTATTTGAACCCTTTGAGCCAGACCTCTCAGACCATCTGGGTGACCTAGAGCCAGTTGCTGAAGGACCATGACTAGGGGGCTTTTGAATATCTCCAAGGTTGAAGATTCCACAGCCTCACTGGCTGCCTTTTCCAGTACTTGGCCTCTCTCACAGTAGCAAAACATTTCTTGATGTTCAATTTGCACACACCGCCTCTTGTTTTGTTACTGGGCATCACCGAAAAGAGCCTGGTTCTATCTGCTTTGCATCCTCCTTTCAGATATTTGTATACATTGATGAGATTCCACCCCCTTGAGCCTTTTCCTCCTATGAGAGATGGTCCAGTCTATCCAGGTCTTAGCAGCCTTTTGCTGCCCTTTCTCCAGTATATCCTTGTCTTTCTCAGACTGGGGAGTCCAGAACTTTACTCCAGACCAGACATAAAAGGTCTTGACTACCTGCCTAGTTGACTTGAACGCTTGGTAAGAATAAATCTAAAATTTAAAATTACCACAATTGTTTTTTTTCCGTAATTTCTGTTAGAAGTTTGGCTGTTCTGTTTTCATGTGCCACTATAAAGATAACAAGGACTGTTACAGTTTCAGTTCTTGTCTGTGCAATATGCAAATACTAGTCACCTTTCATTCTGCAAACCCACCTATGTTGCTAGAAGGGAATTACTATTAAAAGAAAGGAAGCAAAAAAAAAAGTTTTAAAACCAGTTAAATTTAAATGAAAAGATAAATTAAGGAAATGTCCTAGTTCATAACTATACCAGGCTACCAAGTAATTGATAATTTTTGTCTTTGCTCACTGAGTTTCTCTCTGTAATGAAAAGTTTTTTTATTATAGGTCACTGTTTATCTGGGGATTTTACTTTGTTCAGGATTAATCCTCTATAAAGTATTAATTCTGATGGATTGTGCTGTAAAATCAAGACCATGGAGATGCTTCATGGTTATTTTTTTTAACTGGATTACTCCCATATCAAATATTTGGTATTTGTATTTAGAAGCAAGTATCAGCCTTATAAGAAATGTTTGCTTCCCCAGCATAATGAAGCCCACTTAAATAAATACCTGATATAAAAATAATCTTGTTAAAACCGAACAAATGAACTCCACACCAGTCTCTCAGAGTTCTAGAAGACCCTGACTGATAAATACTTGATTAATGAATAATCCTTTTAAATTAATAAAATTTGTGTGCCAAATAGAGAAGTAAATTACAATAATGGTAAGACTGGTTATAGAAAAGTTACAGATGAATAAATCTGTGCTGATAATTTATGAGAAAGCATGATGACATTCTCTTTTCTTTGATGACAATAAGCCTTTTGTAAGTATAGTTTCATTTTTTTTTTCAAAAATGTATTAAAAGGATTTATATCCATGTCATGTAATATTGGAAATATTCATGAGAAAAAGATGGACATAGTTGTGTGGTAGTAAAGCACTAATATGTTAAAATAAAACGTTTTCTTATTTTCATCTCGTCGCGTCTGACTTTGAAAAAATTTAATACCTTTTTCATTTTATGTAATCCTAAAAAAATTATCCTGACAGTTAACCTTTTACCCAATATAGATCACACAAAATTAGATAATTTATATTGAAATTTTTAAATAGACATAGGTATTTTAATGAAAATTAGAAATCTTGTTTGCTCATTCAAGGACATATTGTAGTCTCTTCTATCCTTTTAGAATTTAGTATGGGAGTTTTTCCTATCAAAAGCAAAATATTTAAAAAAAAAATCTATTTCATATAAATGAATGAGTCCATAAAAAAGCTAATACATCATTAGTTGTGAAATCTCATTAAAACAGATGAAAAAAAAATAAACTAATAAATGAAGAGTCTGTGCCAGTAGGAACATATGACTGTAAATAGCTTTTGCTTCAATACTCCTACAGGGGTCTGGCTGCCAACATTCCTCACAGGTGTTCACAAAAAGGAACCAAATGAATTCAGCCAAAATGAATAAAACATAATGCCATGGTCAGGTTGTGTTTGGTACTGGGACATGAGAAGGGATGAGAAGGTTTTGCATGCCTTCAGACTCTCTATGAGTTCCTTTATTAGGGAAGCAATTAGACTATCAGCCTCTAGAAATCTAGAGCTAGAAAGGGCCTGTGTGACTCCAGATTTAAGAACAGAAAAAAAAGGTTAAAGCTTTAGTTGCGTCTTCCTTTTGTTGCTTGGTGGCATTGGAATGACCATATTGTCCTTTCCTGAAGACCAGTTTTAAGATTTAAAATCATTAGTCTCTTTTACATATGTAAAGGTCTTAAGAGATAATATCTGAATGAGTAGAAAGGTGGATTTGCATAATGGTGTAAAACTGCCACTTGATTTACTTTTAAAGGTGTCTTCATTAGCAAGGCTTTTGAAAGTAGAAGAAAGTGCAAAGAAACGTGGTTTTATCTGCAAGGAAGTGATCAAAATATGCCCTGTGTTCAGATAGAAATAGTTTATATTTAGACTTATTAAAATCATAGTTTTAACATGTAATTAGTTTTTTCTTCTCCCATTGAGATTTTTCTTTCTTTTGTTTTTTGAAAGATGTTTCTCCTTTACTCTTTTATTTTTTCTAAACAAACAAAAATTTTCTTGCAGGATATGTAGAGCATAATTTCAGCACTTTCTTAATGAATTTGTTAGAAAAAAAAAACTAAGCATAAACTGCCTCCAAAGTAAGGTAGTGTTTTAAGGGTGACTTGGTTGTTGGAAACAAAGTAATATACATTTGAAGTCTGAAGGTCATCATAACTAAATAGAAATCATGCAAAAGGCAGAATTTCTGCCATCTGTAGGTGGGGGTGGAAAAGGACATTTCTGCAACTCTGGCTAAAAGTAGCTGTCTCATTGGCTGGAGGAAATTCACTACTGGTTGATTTATGGACTTCATGACTTTCCCTTGGTTCTTATGGTTTTCATCTCAACTTTTCTCCTATTTAAAATATTTTGTGTCGTTCAATTCACACATGACAGTAAACCACAGTGATTTGGTTTGTTATATATATCTTGTACTGATTGTTGTATGAAAGGAGAAAACACAAGCAAGGAAATTAATTCTGATTGTGCCTAGGCATAAAGGAAAAAAACTATTATTAATTTCCACTTCATTTCTGGAATTATTTGGACTAGATTTGTGATTATCAACAATTTTCCACAGTCCATCTTGATACTTGCTGTTTAAACCTGATACCAGATCAGTATAGTATGCTAGGTATTTGTTGCATGGTTGTTATTTACAGGAATTAATGTATTCACAAGCCTAGTAACTAGAACTGGAATTTTTAAGAGAGCTTGAAGAAATATTGATATTTATCACTTTGAGCTTCTTCTGAAAAACTTGTCATAAGTAATTTAACTTAGTAATCTTCAAAAATCTTGTTGAAATTCTCATTCACTACTGACAAAGGGAGGTTTAGAAGGTAATATTAATGTATCTTGTTAAAGGAGAGTGGCATTGCCAAAAGCTTGTCCCATCAGGTATAAACTCACGTTACTACAAGTAGGAAGTTCATGTGAAAGTGTTCCTATCGTCATAGTAATTTAGCAAGAAAACCAGAGGCTTTTAATACATTAACTAGGCCTGCTGAAACGATTTTATTTTAATCTTTACATGCAGAACTGTTTTTGACTACTCACTCATATAGTCATTGAGACTATTGCCTTTTGGCTTTCTAAGTTTATTCTGTAGGTCTGTATTGTTTGTTTTAGCAATGGAGAATTTTACTGACTTGACTCACATTGTAAGTGCTGACAAAAAAATCACAGATCATAGAAAACAGTGATGAAAGAGATCTGAAGACATCATGTTAAGATGAACCCAAGGAGATTAAAATCTATGCAATCTATTTCTGGATGCTGTCTTTCTAGTTCTCAAAGTTCTATATTGATGGGAATTCTCCAGCTAACATATTGCAGTCCTTCCCCATCTTCATCACTAGAGATGCTTCCTGCTTTTTGTCTAACTCACCCCTGCATCACTTTAAGATCACTTGGTGTCTTGTTCCTAGTGAACAAATGTGCACAGATCTGTTGGAATTTGCTATGATCTTTTATTGTCTTTGTATATCATAATCTACACCTTGACCTGACTTCTGTGGAAAAGACATTAACAAATCAGTCAGTCATTCCTCATAGACCATGTGAACGCCTCAGCCCTTGGAAATCTAGGTCAGCATTTAGGGGGAAACATCTATGGCCAAGAACATGCTTTGGCTCTTTTATGGACTTTTTAGCTGTCTGAAAGAATTCCCTTTGGTTCATTCCTGGTGGCCTAACCAACCAGCTGATGTACTAACACTTCCTGCATAAATGAGACTTCTGACTAGGGATCATCTAGTACAGCTTCTATCATTTGTGTGCTGTAAGTCAGTGTAGCCTCTAAAACAGATCACATTGCAGGCGTAAAATTGCGTATGAACTATGCAATTGCATTTCCTCCAAGGATTAAGCAGTCACTCCTCCCTTACTGCTTCCATTGTTTTCTACATCTAACTACTAGGTCACTGATCAGTCTGAGTATATCAATTATGTTTTTTGGAGTAAAGTTTTTAGAATTAAGTGGTTTTGAAACAGCATTGTTTGGGGGATTCGTGATACTTTGGAATTGTTGTAATTTTAATTTTCAGAAGGTCTGAATAAAGATATTTCCACATAAAAATTAAGGCTTAATCTTAACTTTAATATGTCAGTAATGGAAGTTTACAGAATTTGAAAACTTTTAATTGTTTCACAAGTAAGCAATGGAAATTCTGGGAAACTACACCTGAATATTCTGGACATATCTTGAAATTTGTTTCAAATGCCATGGATGGGTGTTATAGAGAAAGAAAATTAAACAATCCAATGTATCTGTAAAAATAGTTTTCACCTAAATTGTAAGAATAATTATAAAAAGGCATATGTCATTTATTCAGATAATTGTCTTCTTAGAGGGGAAAAAATGTAAAAGATCTCTGTTCTTGTCAGCTTTCACTCTTTACTCTGTTGTTGTCTCATCCCTGAATGGATTTACATGATAGTCCACCCAATGGTTCTACTGGAAGAAATATTGTAGTGCTAATTGGCATGATTAGAGAGCAGACCTTGTATCCTAAACTCAGGATAAAGGACTGCTGCACATCTCACTAAACAGCTGAGTTTTCATTTCTGCCATGGTGATGCTGTACAGGCACTGGGCAAATTACAGTGCTCAGGAAAGACTTTTCTACCTGCATTTCCAGCTGCAAGTCAGGTGCCATGATGGCAACAGCTACCATAAAATGTTTGAAAAACTTCTCGAGAAAGTCAGCTAAAGATGGTATTTGGGTATTGCTTCTATGATGGAAGATCGGGGGATATGAAGAAATGTGCTTATCCCTGTTTACCTGCATGGTGGGCTAAACAAACTTCTTCATTCTGCAAATCAAATTAAGAAAGTGATAGCTAAAAGCAGATCTGCAGTTGAGGTAGGAACATTAATCAAGTAACAAAAAGAATCAAGTATGATGACTATTAACTCTTTGGTGCCAGAATTTGACAATACTTATTTGTCAACATCTGTGTTATATCAGATAGTTTGGAAGTCTTATGGAAATTTTTATGCATTTTTTCCTAACACAAATAAATTTGGTATTATGCCTGAAGTGATTCAGAAATTGAAATGACACTGAAAGCTGTAGTGTTAAAACTAATTCTCATTTCTTCAGTATGATATTTCTGCGCTGTCACTCCTACTTTTTTTTTTTTTTTTTTTGAAACAATATCAGCTACTATTTTTACACTTAAAATTTCTGGCCAGATTATTGTGGAAGGTTGTGGTACCCACATGTACAAAATAGTATAATAATCTTCTATTTTTTTGGAACAAATTTGTTACACAGATTGTCAGATGAGTCATTTTGTTCATGTCAGATAGCTGAAAATAATGGAAAGATGCCAAAGTAAAAGCCCAGTAATCCATGCACTGGTGTAATGGAGCAAATGAAATGCAAAGCTCTTGTACAGGTCCAATTTCAGTACCAAATGCTTACCTGTCAGTCAGCAAAATTGTCCCTGAATAAAAATGAGCTCATCTGAGAGGGAAACGATTTTAATGTACATCAAATCCTTTGAATCTCTTGTGAGGTAGAAGTTGTTCTGAGGAGAAAATGCTGAAAGGGAAATCTTAGTTCAAGCTAGTTCAAATCACACACATATTGCTGACTGTGAGAGGTCTGGGTTTATCCTTATTGTTTGGTATCTCTAGCTCCTTGCATAGACAGGTTATTTCCCTTAGGCTATGGCAAATCTGGCCAATCGCTGATTTAAAAGTTTTAGACAGGTAATGTGGAGACTTTTGGAGGCATCTGCATTTTGTCTGTGAAAGACCTGATTAAAACTTTAATTCACAAAATGCCAACATAACAGATATCTTTGCAGCTATCATGGCTATGATTTGCCATGACTGAAATGTTTTTGAAGTGCTATGCAGCTGAATGTGTTTCTACCTTTAAAGTGACTATTGGGAAAACAAGTTTTGCTACTGAGATGTCTTCCTGTGGTCCAAAACATGAAATATTAAATATAGTCTTTATCTTACGTAGCTTCAGAGTTGAAGCTGCCACAGCTCTACATGATCTTGTTTTATGAATCCTGATTTTCTTCACATTGCGGTAGTGTGTCCTAGTAGTGTATTTCCGTGCTGAGAGTGCGAGAGGCTAACTGGAGTCAATATAGCCATTGACAGTCAGTCAGGACTAGTTCTCTAAAAGTTAATGTATTGAGAATGAGCCAGCTCTTCAGGAATTCATTTTCTAAAGGAAAATGAAATGTGTATGAAAAGTGATAATAAATAAATTGAGCAAAGCTGTGTATACTTTTGCATTATGACTAGTTGAAGTACAGATTAAAAACTCTGAACTGATGCATGTGAAACAAAGAGCACAATACTGAATTCATTTTAATCCTGTGGTTTAAGTGGGTGTGCCTTCACTTCTGGGTCTAGAAATAATCATACTTGTATCAATCTATATTGTGTGACTTTTGTAAGCTGTGAAAATAGTATTTTTCACTAAATTGTCACTTATTATTGTTCATTTGTGGCCACTAACATAGAAAAATGTTGCAGCTACAATGTCAGAAGAATGGGGACAATTTAATGTTTTCTTTTGATGCTGTTTGTTGATACCTAGACCACTGCAGCTTGATTGCCTAACATTAAACCTATAATAACAGTGCAATCATAGCAGTATCATCATGAATGTCGTTACAATAGAAACAACATTTACACGGCTTCAGAATGGTAATTATCAAACTTTTTGTCATGAAGCGCTTATTTGCTAGCATTGATCTGCCCCGGTCAGTTGTTAGCTCTTCTCATCTGAGGTGTATTGATTGTATAATCAGTAGATAGAGGCTGCGGGCAGATGAAATTCAGTGTTGTTGGGCAAATTATTGTCTACTTGCCTGTTGACCTGGACCCTGCTGGTTGTACCTTAGACTGTGGTGGGATTATTACTCATTTCAGTGACCCTACTCTGACAGAGAACTCCATATTATTATAAAAGATAAATGGCATCCTTCTTTACTGTGGATATTGTTGAATGCAGGTGTCAGTGTATAGTGAAACCAAAAATCTTGTGCAGCAGTGTTCCTTGGCTTTCCTTCAGGTTATTTTTCTTCTTAAATGTATGTAAAGATCTTGTAGAGTTGCAACAGATTTTATGTTATGTATAACATACATTTATAGGTATAGGATGTGTAAGCACAGTCTTTTGCATTGGTCTTTCAAAAATTCTGCTTGCCAGGCTGTAGGATATTGATAAAATTTGAACACAAGTTTTGCCATCTGGTAACAAGGAGGACCAAACTGATCACTATATCTAAATATATACTTCTAAAACTCCGCCTAATACCCCACTCTTGTATTGAGTAATTTTGCAAACTCCTCTCTCATTTGTTTTCTCTATCTCTTCATCACTATTAAGAAACTAATTAAAAATGCAGGTAAATATGTGTGAGAGACACAAGTCAGTAGAAGGTGTATCAGTTCAGTAAATCTCCTATGAAGTGTTCATATTGGAACTTTATAGCAGTAAGGCTCATTAGTGTACAAGGCAATTAGGAAGGAGATTTGCAGTATGGTTATTACCAGAGGGAAAGCCCTCCTGACTCAAATGACAAGAGGTGATGTAGAAACTGTGAATATTTTTACATCCCTCAGTAAAGCTAGCTGTGTTTGGCTAACGTGCTGTGCTCTGTGGTGGTGACTGTACCATTGTATTGTAAAGGTCAGTCATTACCTGTGCATTGTATTTAAACCACCTGCTTACAGCAAGTAATTGTATTTGGATGACCAGTAGTTTTACATTAATTGCTCTGAGTCCTGCTGAAGCCAGGATAAGAATACTGAGCACTTACACAGCAATTTGCAACTTCAAAGTGCTGTAAAAACACAAGCTAATTATTGTTATGCTGAAAAATCTATAGATGGTTCTGTAGAACTCTGAATATACATTTTATGACTTTAATTTAATTGCCAGAAACAATGAATCTACCTTTAAAAAAAAAAGAAAGAATGCAAATGTCTTGGTGGAAGTGCACAATGATGGTATTACTGTAACCTCTAGAATAATTGCCCATGAAAGGGAGCCTTTGCAAAGGACAATTATATTTAAACTAGATGAAATAACGCTTTTGAAATTAAAATATAAGAAGAAAACCCATTGTGAAACTGACATTTCTTGCTCTGTAGATATGTATCAAGTACAAGCATATCATGCACAGAGAAATTAAATCATATGCCAGATGAGAAATAAAGCAAAATGTGGAAGGAAGGACAGTAAGCACATCTGTGGAAGGATGGCTTGTCTAGTAAAGAGAAAATACATATTTCAGAAACCATGTTAAAATAGCTATAAACTATGGTGTGAAGTGAAGAAAGTAAATATGGTTGTCATCCACACATAGAGATTCATATTTTGGGTGGCATTTTCAAGAAAGATATCGTTCTTTCAAGAAAATAGAAACACACATTATTTTCTGAAGCAATAATAGTAATTGGTGGCTTATTAGAAGAAATGAAGTTTATTCTTTCAAGATCTGGCTATTAGCTGGTGACTTAGTGGACTAATTAGAGGGGAGGATAGCAGATTTATGAATCTATTAATCCTCTTCTTAGAATTTTGTTGACTTCTGCATCATTTTCTTGTAAGTCTTCTGCCAGAGGTTCATCTTCCTGTGATTGAAAGCACAGTTTAATACAATAGATCTCTATCACATTGGCTCAGACTTCTGTGAAAACCAAGTTGTGAGAAGGAACTTTGAGATTCTGTAGAATCATGACATACTAAAGGTAAAATGTGAGATGGGTAAATTACTAAAATGGTTGAAGGATTCAACCATTCCAAGAGGAAGAGATGATGACCTAGTGGCATCAAGTATTCCAGTAGTACTGAAGGTTTCCTGCCAGACTTAGTGTTTGCATGGCTAGTAAAATTTCAACAGGTGTCTGAAAAAGGGTGATGACGAATTAATTCATGTAATGGCAGCTTGTAAGGCCTAGTTAGATACATATATATGTGTTAGCCAGTAAATAATTTGTTTGTACTTTTAGTTGTTTGTATATTGGTTGCAGTCTTTTATAGACGGTAAAACTTGTCTGAAGAAAGTGATCCAGAAAGGGAGATTTCCAGGCATTTCATGTGTAAACTCAGTGGTGCTGGCACCATGTGTTCAATAGTGTCCAGTCTTTTCCAAGGTTGTCTGCGGGACTTAACCACCACTTGCTACCCTGGAAGGCAGGTAGCCAAACCCCTGATTTTTTGATTCTTACTGTATTTGGTCTTCAGTTTGAGAGCTGGTCTTTTTGGTTATGTGAAGACAGCTTTAGATCTTTGCAAAACATTTTTATTTTTAACAGGCATTATCAGAGTCCAAAGTAACATGAGTTAGCTGTGTTCAGTGCAAAAGCATAAAGGTTTTCATCTAATTTTTCTCAGGAGGTGGAAATCCTCTCACAAGATATTTTCCAGAAATTTAGAACATGGAAAAGTTACAGTATTTTTATGAAGTATTGTAAGGCCCTCTATAATCTCATACAGATTAACTCATCTAAATTACATTGATTTTGATATGTTGATATCTCAGCTATGTCTAGATTTAAAGCTTTAAACCGTGTGGAGAGGTCTTATTTGGAAACCTGGCACTAAAACTGTATTAAGACTCTAAGTGAGGCTCTTCAGATAAAATCCTATATGGCAAAAAAATATTTTAACATGGTGATTTTAACTGCAAAGGAATTTTTCATCTCTTGCACTTTTGTGAAGATAAACACTTTGGAAAGGCTAATTAGATATCTTTACTCTGAAAGAAAAGTAAGGAAATACTATCCAAAGATATAACTAAAATGTTTGCTTGTGGTAGACCATAAAAATGTGAAAGAGCTACTCTTTCATTATCACAAGAGGGACATCATGCAAGTCAGGACATTGGCTTGCTTTACTGTGCTATTTTTCTTGTCTGTGTGGGAATAAATGTCAGATTTCTTAAGCAAGTGCAACAAAATATTATCACAAGTTGGTTGATATACTGAATGATCTCATAGGACAATTCTCTTAGCAAAGAGAATAAGAGTAAAGATGATCACTTCTTCACTGCTAGGAAACTATTAGGAAGCCAAATATTCTCTAAAGATGTATGGTAGAATGAAATCAGTTCTCGAGCTGAGGTATCTCTATTTAAATATTAAAAGTTACAACTCTAATCTCCTTTTCTCAATTATATTGTCTAATTACCGTAACATCAATATATTTTTAAAAATCGATGTAATAAAAAATTAG
The DNA here is from genome assembly GCA_013398175.1 of Climacteris rufus. NCBI lineage: Eukaryota > Metazoa > Chordata > Aves > Passeriformes > Climacteridae > Climacteris > Climacteris rufus. The sequence continues at coordinate 1,712,168 of VZRZ01004756.1, read as the reverse complement.
TAAGTCCTCTTTAGCTCTGAATTTCTCCAGACTTTTGCATATTCTTCCTCAAAGTAGCAGTTGCTGCCATTTCAGACCTTAGTGAAAAAGTTGTTGCCATGTGACTGTTAAATGAATCAGCTAATCTAATTTCTTTTTTGTCCGCCTTTGAAATTTAATTTTATATTACATTAACAGGCTCAATAGTTTCATCCTGTGGCTGCCTGGTGTTTGACTTAATGCAAGGAGGCAGCACAGGTAGAGAAGGGCAGAACAGGATGCAACTTTCACAATAGCTCACATTTGCTTTGAATAAGGTTTAGCATGAAGCCTTGATCTCACAGTTCTTTATGTAAATCCAGTATATCTGGGATAAAATAATTTCAAAATGGGCAATGGGATCATGTGCTGCATTTATATTATTCAAAGTTTTCTTACCTTTCTTATACTGTAAACATTTCATGTAGACTACTTGTAATAAACCTGATTTCTTTTTCTGCTAGTTTCTACTTGTTCCAATGTATCTAGTTCCTGCTGGGTCATTTATCCATTTTACTTATAATATCACTTTAACACTAATGTGATGGGTATTGAGAAAATTAAAGGGGGAAAAAAAGGTGATGGTGAAAATGCCATCAAAAAAGGCTTCAGTTTCACGTTTTGTTGGCAACAGAGAGATATATCAATTCAAAAACTACTAACGCGAGTTGTTCTTATCGGTCTATTACATTACTTTTTAAAGGATGTAAAGTAAGTAAAATGTTCTCTCATATTTTGATGGAGTACCTAGTCAAATATTTTGATTTCAAAAGTCTATTTAAAGGTTTTAGGTTTGACAAGATGTAAGTCACATAACTAATCTCTTGATAGTACTGAAACAGGGGGAAAAAAGCCCTCAAATCCTCTCCAAGTACTTGCGGAATTTTTGTAACCATTAATTGTATGCCTTTTGACATATTCCTGGGTTCTGCTGTATTTTTAACTCAGACATATTATCTTACAAAGATATCTTTAGCTGTGGCTATTGCAGCTCACTGCATTACTAAATCAAGACTTTTGTAGCCCTCTGACATGACAGACAGTTAAATCTGCTCTGGATAGACAGTTGAACAGATTGAATTGGATTATCATTATTTGATTAATGAATAAAATCATACAAAATTGGGGTGAGGGTTGATTGTTTGGGTTTTGTTGATGGATTTTGTGGGTCTTTTGTTGGTATGGGATTTTTTCACCCACTTAGTAATTATTCCACCTGTACTGCATTCTAATCACCTTCTCCCGAGAAAGGGCATTTCTTAAATAAAAAGAACCTTTAAAAGGCCTCAAGATAAGATAACACAGCTGTCTCAGGACCTTGCTGAGCTGCATTTTTTGGAGGTTGGGAATAACTTTTAGGAAATGCCTGGTTTTGTTCTATATTCAATATGTTATAGGAAATGCCTGGTTTTGTGTTACATTCTTCTTTTGTGATTTATTTTCTTTTGCCAGTATTGAAAAGTAGCTGCTGGTCTGACCCAGAGTGACCACTATGTCAGAGAGAAGCAGAAGTTGACATGATGAAAGTTTGCAAAATAATTAATCAATTAATCGTTAAGTATGTCATGGGGGCTACTTTGCTATTTTTTCCCGTGTTTTCTTTTAAATCAATTTAATTCCTCCTGATAAAGTGTAAAGGTGAAACACAAACCATGTGCATCTTCAGAGTTTCCTTCTGTTTCAATCTAATAATACTGTAAGAATGCAGTAAATAAGACCTTGGAATTACAAGAAGACACAAACAGATACTTGTTATACATGGGTAGCAAAACATGTAAATCTATAAGCAGTGTTATTTATACAAGGCTTGGTTTATGAGCATAAACATTCAAAGAGAGAATAAGCAGGAGGACAATATTATGCTGGGGTATAAACTGTCTACTTAGATATCTGATTGTAGTGAGTGACATACTTTTCATGTTCATGGGGGTTTGTTAATAGATTTGAATTTGGGAGGGGTTTTGTTGTGGTTTTTTGTTGTTTTGGGTTTTGTTTCATTGGTTGGTTTGTTGTTTTGTTTTTTTTTCCTGTGACCATTCATTCTTTACTTTCCCTAGGATACTTTGGATGCTTTTGCTAGGTGGACCAGCTTGGTTTTGATGTACTTTAACAGTCCCATATTCATCATTGCACTTACTTCCACTGTGAGACAGATTACAGTTTTATCTGATTTGAGAAAGTGCATTAGTATTTGTGAAGATAATTGGCATTTATGAGATAAAAAAGCTTCATAAAGCATTTCAAAATTATAGCTGAAATGTGAGCTGCAAAGGCTTGAGTATTTCTTGCTCTCTTTCATTTTCTTACAGAAGAAGGATCCAAACACTAAATCTTGTGTTACGGATGAGCAGTAGTAGTTTTGTGACTGTTTCTCCTACTTTGCACAAGGAAACCTGTTTTACTGACGTTCTTATTTGGCATGGCAGCAAAAAAAAGCACAGTGGCAGCAGTCCATCTGACCTGTAAATAGAGTGTGACCAATGGCACTATTGTAAAGCCTTTTAAATGCAGCCGATGCATTTCTTTACAATACCCTATAACCAAGACTTACTGTTATTGTGAGTTGATAATTTTTGTGAATTCCAACGTAAAGATTTTCTAAGAGTATTGCTGTCAAGTTGAAACATTTCAGCTTTACTCATCTTTTCACCTATGAGTGCATCACACCAACTGAAAGCTGAAGGATCATTTTCTCTATTGCCCATAACTGCTTTAATCCTTCCTATAATTCCAGAGAGCACCGCTGTGAAAGCTCTTTATTGTATATTGTGGCAATGAGCTGCACACCAGAAAGGGTCAGGGCTCTGCAGTGGATGACAAGACCTGGTCAAGACTTCAAGTTTCCATGTTAGGCTAAATTGATAGACTTGTGTGGATCTACAGATGCTTTTACATAAGGTTTTTGTAGGAATGGGGAGAATCTTAGGTAACACATCTATTGGTAGAGTAGATAAAAGCTGCTTAAACAAAGCTGGAAAAACAAGGTGCTGGGCTTGTTTGATTTTCAGTGAATTTATTTCAGTGCACAGAGAGAGAGATTGAAGTACAACAAGGTAAGGAGAGGTCAGAGGCATGAGAAGGAATTGCAACATTCTATAAGTCTGTAAAACCCAATTTTTTGGCAAAATGAGGGGTTTTTTTCAATGTACAGATCTTACTTCATTGTCTAGAATAATCTCCTTTAAGACCTGAGGTTACGAATAAGAAAGAGCTTCGGAGAGTGAAATGTGGAAAGTGATTGGTGGAGGCTTGTACAGTCCCAAAGGCTGATTTTAAACTGAAAGAGCACACAAGTTCTTCTAAATGGTGTTCAGCAATGCATATAATATCTTAGAAAAATAGACTGGAGAATGTTATAACAGTAATAAGATGGAAAATTTAGTTAGTTAAAGGACTAATCTAAGAGGTGTGTTTTAGTGATGAACTAATGTAGAATAATGTTTTACAAGAGCCCTTAATAAATATTCTTGCTTTTTTTCATGTGTGATTAACCAAATCCTCCTCCTGAAAATTCTACATTTTACAGAAATCGAGAGAGAGTGTATAATTGCAAAAATCTGATATAGCCAAATAAATTTTGTGAAAAATGATAAAAGAAGTTCCATTCAGGTGTCACTGTAAATCTGCTATGTAATGACTTCTCATGTCATTTGTGAGTATGGATATGATTGGAGAGCTCAGTGCTGCTGGGAGTCTTGTTGTTATTGTAGGTCTTGCCTTTCCTTTTGTCAGAGTCCCTACCATTTTTTCTGCCTGTGTCTGAATGTGATAGCTAACAGACTTCGTCAAGCTGTCGCTGGGTCAGCAAGATCTGATGCCGTTTGAGTTTTGTTTACTGTAAGTCTATCACAGAAGAGCTGATTATAGCAAATAAGCTCATTCATTCAGTTCAGATTAAATGGGGAGATAAAAGTAATTTAGTTCCTAACTAATTGATTTAAAAATGCAAACTTGGGTAAACAGAGCTATTTAATGAAGTCAGTTGTGATTTGAGACTGAGGGAGAGAGCTATGGAATTTTTCTAGGACGAATTTGCAAAACCTGTTTGGAATTTGTAGCACAAATCAAAAGGAAAGAGGAAGAATTTTATGTATTTTCAGCAGTACAATGCTACTGAATATGAGGACAAAATCCTCAATGGAATAACTAATATAATGTTAAATTTCAAGTCCAAATCTTTGCCAAAGTGAAAATCAAAGACCTCCCTTATTCAAGACCAGATGTGCTCCATCACTGAACTCTTAAAAGAAGTGACTCATGGAGTTGGAGGGTGATCAGTATTTTAAACTGAAGAAATACAGGCCCATTAGCCAGTTTGTTGTGGTGTAAAAAGAGAGATCCTGATGGTAGAAAGCAAAGGATAAGAATAAAGTGATCTTTTTTCATAGTGAGGGGGAACTGTGTGAGAATCTACCAGAGATCAGTACTCAGAGCTACACTATCATGAGTAGTGAATGGTCATGCTGCTGAATGACTAGTTGATTAAATTATGGTTACATTAAATTATGGTTACATTAAATATCCATTAATACAAAGGGAAATTCATGGAAAATAAAGCCCAGGGTGTGTATGTGTATTGTTGGGCTCTGGAATAGTTAAAACTAACATGAAGAAAACATTGACAGATGCTCGGTGATTTTGGAAAGAGCAAGCAATGCTAGAAATCAGATTACTGTTTTGCATAATAAGCCTGTCTCTTAAGTACTTCATATGGTCTCTGTCTAATTTTCTTATCTCAAAAGGGGCATAAGAAAATGAGGAAAAGCTCAAAGAAGAAGGATGTGGTTGACTGGGATAATGGAACAGTTTTCATTTGTCATGGAATAGTTAGAGTAAAGAACCCACCATTCAAAAAGAGCTGAGTGGTAGGGTGTGGTGTATGGATTTAAATCATGAATGAGGAGGAGAAGACAAAGCACTTTTGGTTTTTGTAAATCAAGAATAGAAATATATCCCTAATACAGCAGCAGGCAACACAGAATGAAGGGTTAGAATTTATTGACATAAGATATTTTTTAAGCCTGAAAGTGTGTATTGATTCAAAATGTGATGGACAAATCCATAGAGGAAAAGTCCATCAGGAATGACCATGTAAAGCTGTGAATACAAGCTGTGGATCTGGAAGACCCAGGTTATTGCAGTTTTGACCGGATATATGAGTGACAACAGTGTGTACCTGTTACTAGCACAGGCTAGATATAGTCTAGGTGAGTCTTTGGTCTGATTGAGTCGATATGTTTTTTTGTATATTTTATACATTATATACAAACATTATATACAACAATTATATATATACATTATATACAAACATTATAAACAACATTATATGTTGTTTAAGCATGGGTCTGGAACAACTTGGAAGGCTTCATTCTGTCTGTAAAACCTGTATTTCATATAACAGTTTGTCTGGTTTAGGGTATTTTTCTTCCTAGAAACATGTTCCTTTGATATCAGATTTAAATTTTATTATCTCTCAATTTCATTGCATATCCTTTTGTACTTGTATTACTAGAAATGATTACTAGAAACTTATGATAAATGATATCTATATAATTCATTGTTTCTCTCATCTCTCAAAAACACTCTGAGGCTTTTCACTCTCTCTTCATGAGAGATTTTTGTGATTTGAATATTTCTTATTGTCATAGCTTAACGTCTTCTAATTATTTTAATTAAATGTTTACAAATACAAACATCAGTAAAGGAAACCTTGAGAATATGACTAGGATAGTTAACCTTGATCAAAGACAGAAGAAGCTAGAAGAACAAATAAGCAACATTAAAATCAATATGAGAAGGACCTTTGAAATTATACTGCCTTAAGAATACATGTCTCAGAGGAAATTATTTATGCTACTGAAATCAAAGGAGATCATGAAAATCTCAGCCAGAGCACCATGTGAATAATTGCATCCATATTATATATAAGCAAATGAAAACTCATTTCTAGTCTGAAGTCTTCTCAATAGGAATGCATCTGCAGAGGGGGAGTATAGGAGCTCGTGCATATAAGAACCCTGACCTGCACATACCAAACTGGGTATATGAAGAGTGTTAAAAAACTAGAACAGTTTTTGACTGGGCATCTTCTTAGAGCAGGATATGAGGAATCACTTAATTTGTTTTTAGCAAATTTGCTGCAATCATAACAGAGGTGAGAACAGGACAATAACCATATTAAGTCATGTCAAAAGAGTCCAGACCCTGAAGTGTTTGCTTCAGCCTGTCTGTGTCTTGACTCCAACCAAACATATCCATTCTGAAAATATGGGATTAATTTTTAGTAATGTTTTTTGGTTAATCAAATGAGGCTGAATTTTGCTTCTAGTTGCTGCTGAGAGTGTGTAAAGAATTACCTACTGTGCAGATACTCCACCTCTATCTACACTGACAAAACAGATTGCACAAGTTGACCTTATAGACTGTAGTTTATTTGGCATACAAAGCATCTGGTAATATGCAAAATAATTTCTGATATTTGCTCATGTAAGCTACATGGAAGCTTTATTTAAAGAGATCTAAATGCTGTGTAGAACCATCTTTCCAGTGACGTGGGGGAGCTCTGGTGTCTGTCTTTGTGTCCTACACTGAGATAAGAGTCAGACAGCTGTGGACACCTTGTGTCCCTCCATAGCATCAGGCTTTGCATTATGAAGTTTAAGGTCTGATTCCTCAATTTTTCTCCTGCACGTGGCAGTCCTCTTCTTTCAGTGAATGTCTGAATTCCACTGACCAGCCCAGCACTTGTTACAGGTATGGGTTTTGATGTTGCACAGACAGTTGTCTAGGTTGTGAAACAAACAAAAAAAAATTAGGTTTTTTTTCTGGTTTTTATTTGCTCTTTTATTGAGAATTTAAGTGTTTACAAAATTTAATGTTTAAAAGCTGAGCAATCAGGCAATTCTGTTTGCTTGTTACCTATCATCTCAGCATTTCAGGTTTATGTATTGAAGTACTAATTTTATTTATCTACACATATATTATGTTTTTTTACCACAGGACTCCTTTCTCATTCGGCGTACATAGTAACAGAGATCAGTGAATGAGCAGCTATTCATGTTTTCAGTTATTCTTATTGGCCAATATGTGACCCACATGTGGTGTTCACATTCAATCATTACATTGAATTCAAAACTATTAATTTCTCCATAGGCTTTCTTTCCATTGTAGCTATCATTAGCATCTGAATGCCTCACAAACCGTAATTAATTAATTTTCACAAAGCCCCTGTGAGGTGAGATGACATTATTTAATGAGGAATGAGCCACAGAGAAAATGCCAGCCTATATTTTGAATGCCCAAGTTGACATGTGTAAGGTGTGTTTTTTTAAGCTACTTAGCATTCCACAACACTTTATTTGGTCTTTGTCTAGCGTCCTCTTAACTACAAGTGCCAAGCAACTTTGCAAATCAGGCCACAAATAGCTGTTTATGAATAGCAGTTATTTGTTATGAAGGAGAAAATGAAGTAATATATTTTACCAGCTATCAAATCATGCAGACATTGATACCATCGAGTGTTCAAAAAAAGACATGTAGCTATCCTAAGCTTCCATTTTCTTATTATGCTTTCCTTCATCAATAACTACACACCACTGAACTACTTCAGAAGGAGATCCTATGGACACAGACCCTTGATGAGTCCCCAGGGCATAAATAAGTTCTACAGTGTTGTGATATGTTAGAAGCCTAACACAATTCTGGCTTTCCAACATGGAAAAGAAAACACTGATTAATTAACAGCATGAAAATGGTATTTGTTTACCTGATAAATACCAACAGTTTCTCAAAGACAAAAGCCAAGCTGGCCACTTCTGGTTGCTAGAAATGTGTGAAATGGAAAGCCTCAGTGCAACAGGAATAGTTAGACAGATCTTTTGTTTCTTTCCCCCATCAGTCTTCTGATGCCTCTTACTCCTTTCCTGACAGATACTTAGAGGGTCATGCAGAAGAAGAATTATTTTGGTGTAGGCTGCTGGCAATTTTGGATAGTGGGAAAAGGTGAAGATATTTTCTGATGTCTCCTGCTGAAAGCCTAGCATAACAAGTGCAGTTGACTGCACCCCCTGAATTGATGAGTAACTGGTAGGGGTTATTGAGCAGAACTTTTTGTGCAGTTCTTGTTAGAGTCTAATATATGTACTTTTTAGGATCTTCTGTAGACAATGCATATGTTTTATAACGTATAATAAAAGCATGTCTTAATAGTCTGTAAAACTTGTACCACCAAGATGTGACTCTCACACAGATTTGTTTTCTACAAGAGACTTCATGACTATAGTGATCATGACATTTTTTGTTTGTCACTTGCCTTTATCTATGCCTTCGGTTTTGGGTTTTTGGTGTTTTAGGTTGGGTTTGCTGGGATTTTACTACTCAAAATTTAGTGTCTGTAGTTGACATTTTTTGTAGGCATTGTTGGATGGTGCCTCTACCCACATCCCGGGCTTTGTCCTTACTGGAGTGCTTCTGAACTGGCAAATGTTTCTGACAGCTCAGAGCCTGTAGCCTTGTTGTGAAAAAGAGTCTTGACTGACAGCAAAGCACTGTGCAGTGTGATACCTACCTGTTGGGCCCCTTCAGGGGAAGCAGAGAAGCCTGGCAAAACTGCAAAAGCACTTTGCATAGGTAGTCCTTACTGAGTGTCTCTGATGTTCACAGTAGGGGATTTATTTATGGTAATTGTTTGGTGTCTGGTTGTCCCAGTTAGTAATTTCAGGCTGCTTTGCAGGTACTGAAGTAGGTTTACCTAACGTGTAATTCTTGTTTCATGTTCATCTAGCCTCAGTATCCATATACTAGTATTTTACTTCATTGGGAGGTAGTAACTAACGACTGTGTAAACCTTAACTAATCTTTTCCAGAACTGTTGTCTTGCCTTTTTTTTTTTTTTTTAACAATTCAGAGAGTTTAGGGACATATATTTATTTAATTTTGATTGAAGATACAGATCTGTATCTCTGAGCTACTTTGAAATGTCATATCATTCCCTAGCTGCTATTTTGCTTCTTTAAATGGATGCCTGAAGGACACCAGGTTAAACAAAGCATGACAATCAACAGATACACCGCTTACCCCATGTATCTTGAATTTACTGCTCTAAGGATCTCTGTGATTTTCTGGGAGATTGATAACTCATTCAAAATAGGCACTGGTGGTTCAGTCAGTCAAGTTTATTTGTATGTGATTTCTCCTTCAGGAATTTATTAATAAGTACACCTTTAATTATATGGTTTGTTTACCTATATCCTTCTCCTGTTTTCTGTAAAACATCTGGTAAGGTACCTCAACTAATACTTGATCATTTAGAATAAATTTAACAACAACAACAGCAAACAGCCTACTGTTTCTTTTTGGGGGCTTTATAAAGCACTTGTTGATCATAGCCTGTGATAAAGTGTATCTACAGTTCAGGAAAAATTCTCAAACAGAGGGGAAGATGTCTATAATTAAAATTGTAAATTGCATTTCCTGGCAACATGAATACCTGTGTTCTGGCATAAGCAAATAGGCAGAAACAAATTAGATTACTGGACTGTCACTAAAAGAGAGCTGTTTGCTATTAGCAGGCAGAAAATTTAAAATAAAGTAGAACATACAGAGGAGTCTAAAGTAGAATTTAAAAGTGGGTGGCAAAAGGCCTTTTAGATGAGGTCTTTCTCATTCTAAGAAAAGCAATGACTCAAATTTAATAAAAGCACTGTACTATAGCTAAAATATTTTTAAATCTTATTTTATCTTTCTGGCATGTAATATTTATATATATAGTTGCAGCAGTTAAACTCATTTTAATGGATGAATTTTTATGTAAAGTAAAAAAATGTTCTGTGCTGCAAGCAGTAGGTGTGTTTTTAATCTTTAATAGGTCACCTTCCTCAGTGCAAGCAGGCAAGCTGTTATTGATCAAAGAGGTTTTGTTGGGTAGCTCTCAGATTATTGAGTGACAAACTTTATTGGATTTGACTTAACAGAAGTCAGAAGACAGCTGAAGCATAAGAGCTTGCACTACCATCAGAGTCATTTTACGACAGCCAGGGAGCAAAGCTCAGAGATGGATACTGAGCTCTTTGCTGGCCCTTGGAGATTAACTGAACAGCCTTCCTACCAATTCCCAAGCCTGTCAGCAGAACCAATTAGATTTTCAACCAGTAGACAAGAAGGGTGGCACTTGGGGACCTTTTTGCTTTAGGTCAAAGGCTTTTCAGACTGCGATGAGATGACATTGATGATGACACGTTGAGCATTGGTTGGTTTTAAGACAAGTTAAATTAGCAGTCTTGAAATGATTCCAACTGTCTCCTGACTTCTCACTGTTGCCATATTCAGTGGATCCTGTCAGGAGCAGGTTGATGACTTAATAGTCTTTCTTGAGTGGATTTGAGCACTTTGGCTGTGTGTTTATGTGTAGTTGTCATGCTTAAAATATTCATATAAAGGTTTGAAATATTTATTTGAAGGAGCCTTCTGCAGAGTTCAGCAATACAGCTCTCAGTGCTTCTGTCTACCTTTTCTCTCTCTCTTTTATTGCTGCTCTAAGCAGTTGTTGCTAAAAAATGCCTTTATAACTGTGTTTGATCTGTATGAACTGACATTGTTTCTTGTGGCTATTGATAACATAAAGCACTTAGGAAGTTTAAGAATTTATTCAGCGTTTGATTTCCACAGCACTGGATGGCAAGTTCCAATCCCACCTGTACAAACATTACAATGGTTTTGAGACCATTTCAGATTAGGAAAGGTGTATTCAGCTTCTACAGTCTTGTAAACTTTTTGTAATATTTGATTCTAATTCAAATGGATTGTGATAGATGTGGAAAAAGGGGAAGAAGAGAAAGGGATAGGAATTAAGATGAAGTCTGCCATAATTAAATTGCCCTAGGCTATTGAAGCAAGAGAGCAGGATATCATGATGAGACTGTTCTTTTAAAACTATGTGATACTTTAAAGACATTTCCCTGTAGTGGATTGACTGCTACTCTGTTGTAAAAGGAGCTAAAGAAATAAAAATAAAGTAAGCTAGTTGACTTTAAATCTGTACCTTAATGTAAACAAAATCCCAACTGTTACTAGAAATAAATTGAAGCTGTCAACATGTAGGTGGTAAAATTAGCATGTCTGTATCTTTTAATATGTGTTAATATTAAATACTCAGCATTTAAAGGGAATGGCTAGAATATTTCCTTCTGAATGCCTAAGGTTAAACTCCTACATCTAAACCCATGTTTATTCACCAGATTAGGTACTTACCCTGTATTTAGATCTTGATGTCAAACGTTCAATTGAAAATGTTGGTGCTATTTATTTGAATTTTATATTCTCAACTACTATTTTCTCTCAGTAAGAATTCTTCATCTTTTTTAAGGATGGTGATTTAAAAAAAAAAAAAGAGAAATGTGCAATCACCTGGAGCTTTTAGCGATTATTCTGAGAACCACAAGAAGTATAACACAGAGGTGATTGACCGCCATTTAAAGTATATAAACTAATAGTCTAGGAAACAATGTTATTTTTCCACAGGAAGTATTTCTTTTTGTTGTAGCAGCAAGAAGTGATCATACCCAGATCAGAAAAAAAGGCAAACAAAGGATTTGGGACATCAATCTACAATGGCAAAACTAGGTTTTAAGTGTTGCATATTTCTTAGCAATAACTTTAACCATTTGTATGATCCTAATCTTTCCTAAGATTTGAAATATTTTACGCCATATTTTTTAAGACTTAATCACAAATTTGATGTCACCATTGTCAGAGGCAGGCAGCCTGTGATGGTTACAGTTTTGAAGAACAGTGACTTACTGAATGGCCATGGCATGTGCCTTAGTTTTTCTGTTTTATAGGTGTAAACAAGTTGTAAATCTCTAAAATAAAAGGTGATATAAAGATAATTTGTCTAGTAAGCTGTAAGACTTCTATTTCCAGTTGAATGGATAATTAATGAATATTACTGAGAAGAACACAATTATTTAGTGGAGATTTTGGCCACTAGAGAAAGGGCAAGGAATAATGGTCTGAATTGCTTTTGGTTCCTTCCATAAAATACTTTAAAGAGTTATTTCTTGAGTCTGGGTATAGCATGCGTTCCTTTCCAGGCCATTTTAATAGAAGCCTCTTATTTTTAGTAGAAATACTGATTTTGAGAAAAGATTGAGAGATGCTGCATTTTGGATCAATTAATGTATTTCCATGAGGCCAGAATATTAATTATAAATAAGAAAATTGTACATATATAACATTTTACAAGGACTGTTGTCTCCAAATGATGAAGGAAAATGTGGGACAAGAGGATTGAATTGGCTGATTCAATGCCACCTATCATTGATAGTGCTAAGAGCGATGGGTTATTCCCTCTGTTAATCTGGAGCTCTCCTTTCTGGACTGTGCTGCCTTCTAGTATGTTAATGTTTCCATGGAACATTTGTGGTGAGTCAGTTCAGCTCCCTATTTACATTTGATGGTTTGAACCACAAATTGCTTTCATGTGTCCGGATTATCAAGAAATCCAGACCACTGTACCATTGAACTGTCTTCTTCATGATTATTGCCTACATCAGCTTTTATGCTTTTATCTGCAAATTATATCTGTAATGATTTTATGTTTCCAGATAAAGATATTAAATGACATAAGGTCAAAAATATACCACCCCGGGATCTCAGGAAAAATACATTTTTCTCAGTAGTAACTTCCATTTTGAGGCCTTATTTGTTTGTGCCATGATGAATTTCTGTCAATATTATTTTAGAACACAAATATTTGTTGCTTTACAAAAGCTTCATCAGCACAATCTTTATCAGACATTCACTTGGCTAGCATTAATTATATTGTCCTCTTTTGACTTCTTCTGAAGAAAAGTCCTGTAGTGACCATCCCATTACTGTATCTAGAACCAGCATCATGTTGTTGAGGCTGCCTGGGTTATTTCATTTGCCATTTGTTGAATACTGACATAATACTGGTTTTCATCCAGTCTTCTGGAACTTCTCTGCAGTTCTGAGATATGTTAAAAATCAGCATTAATTGTGCAAGGAACCACTAAGCTATCATAAAACTCTTAGCTACAAGTTAGCTTTGTGTACACTAATTGAAAAATATCTGACTGTGGTAGCTGTCATTGACTATCTTCCTGAGATACTGTTGGAAAGGTACTGTATCCTGATCACTTGATCAGAGCAGGTTATCCTGTTTTATTTCTTAAATGCAGTAATTATTTATTGAACTTTTCAACCTCTTCTGCATGATTTGTGATGGATGTGATTTATAGATGCTCTGTTTTTTCTAGTATGTCTTGAAACTCATTTAAATTATCTTTAAATCTTCCAACAATTGATTTATTTTTTCATCTATTTGCTCCTCACATAAACTTGATACATTTCCTAGCTTCAGTATCTTTAAATATTAGACTTTTAAACTATTTTTTTAAATTAGTGTAGATTTTTCCTAGATTTGAGAAAACTATTTTATGGGCATTAGAAATAAAAATTCTAAACAGCTTTCATTTCATATAAGCATTTCTGTGTTCAAATTCTTTTCTCAGTCTGATTTAGCTTACAATTATTTTTACATTCTGAAATTGGCCTTTAAAAAATATCAAATCTGTATTTGAGTTTGGGTTGTATGCCATCATTTTTGTACCAAATGTGTAGACTCATGATAGCTTGACTCTTAAATTCGCTGACTTTTAATTTCACAATCAGTCTCTCTGTCTTCAGGATGAGGTTTAATGTGTCACTTCCCTATGTTGATTCTCTTAATGATTTTTCAATTAAGACATTTTAATATAGTTTTAGAAATTTCATTAACTTTTAGAATTAGCAGTTGCTTGTTGTTGGCATATTTTACATTATGTCAATCCCTACTGAGAAGATGGAATTTTTTTCTCCCCTTCGCCTTAGAGATAGGAGCTTATGTGGGTAAGTCATCCTGCTCTGCAGCATGATTTGATTGTCTGTCACCCACCAGTGAGGAACCTACTAGGACTTTGATCTGTACTACCTACTATCCAAGACTGCTTAGTCAGGATCATTTGCTTCCAACTTGGCAGTGATGTAGATAATGTTAGGGTTTATTTCAAAGAAAAGCCCATACCTCTTATTCGTGGAACATCACTAGTCTAAAAAGATTGATCATAACATGTAGAACAGCAGTGAAATAGTATATTGGAAATCACAGTTTTATTGTTGTGGATTTATTTGTAAGCAGGAAACAGGAGTGGGAACACACTTGAGCACCTTAAAGATACTGGGCAAGCACTATCAGACTGGAACACTGATAACAATGGACCCAGACTTTACCTCAAGACTATAAACCCTCTATTCCACCACACAGGTTTGTTTAGCTCTGGGAGGCTATCTTTAGAAAGAGAACTGCAAGGAAAGGAAATAATCAGGTTATCAGGAAAACATTAGAAGTTTGAGATTGTAGTCCTCATCAGCTCTAGATTAATATTAGTAATTCTTTAATTTGTGATGAGTCCTGAGGTTGTGTACCATGTACCCAGACATTTTGGTCTATTTTACGTTTTCTTTAATTGTATCAGTTTATATTATTAGAGGAAAGAGGTCAGGACTAGGAAAGTGATTCTTCCCCTGTACTTGATGCTGGTGAGGCCACACCACAAATCCTGTGTCCAGTTCTGGGCCCTTCACTACCAAAAAGACATTGAGGAGCTGGATTGTTTCCAGAGAAGGGCAATGGAGCTGGGGAAAGGTCTAAAGAGTAAGTCCTATGAGCAGCTGGGGTTGTTTAGCCTGGAGAGGAGGAGGCTCAGGGGTGACCTTATCGCCCTCTACAACTCCCTGAAAGGAGGTTGTAGCCAGGTTGGACTTGGCCTCTTCTCCCAGATAACAGGTGACAGGATGAGAGGAAATGGCCTCAAGCTGCACCAGGGGAGGTTTAGTTTGGACATCAGGAAGAATTTTTTCCCTGAAAGGGTTGTCAAGCAGACAAGCATTGTGCTTTTTTCACTTCAATTGCAAATATGACCTTTCAACAACTTTTAATCTGCTTTAACTCATGTGACCAGTAACCAAAGCATTCTACTGGTTTTATCACTGTACTACAATAGCAATCAAGAAGAGAGAACTGACACATTTATGGCCTGTGGCTAAGCAATTAGGAGAATCAGAACTGGATTACATCATCTCAAAGCAGATTTGTTGTGAGAGAACTAAGTTAACTTTCACACCCTGGGTATCACAACAGTTTTAATCTTTTAGTAACGTCTTGTGTAAAAAATAATCGTAAGCTTGGCTGGATTATTTTTGACATCCAGGAAAACATTGTGAAAAGCCATTCTTGAGCAGTCTTTTGATATATGGAGGATATGTCATAAATCTTCCCATTTTGCTTCGCTGTTTGCACAATATAATAGCCCCAGTAAAAGACACGTAAGTAGAATTCTCTGCAAATTATTAAAATATCTGTTACTTAAAAACAGATGATGAATACAACAATTAATTTGGCATCACTTTTCCAGGAGAAAAGAAGTCCCTTGGTCCTTAGCTCCAGGTACATTCAGCTGCAGGAGACAGAGAAAGGAGTTACATAATACAGAAAGTTATGTCCCTCATTATGTAGAAATTTTGTCTTATTTTGAATTAAAAGCACTGGCTTGTGTTTTTTTCTCTTTTTTTTTTTTTAATTTGTGCTGCATAGCTGTATAAAATGCGACATAAGTAATTACCAGAGAAAATTTTGTTGACAGGGAAGTTTTTACCCCAGTAAAGGTGATACATGTCATCAGAGTGTCCTTTCTGTCACCTCACATGCTTGTGTCAGAGACATTACTAATTTGGCAGGCAAAACTCTTCCACATTTATCCTCCTTTGAGGCTGGATGATTGCCCTGAATTCCTGTCTGTGTAAGTTGGCATTAGCATGTACTAACTATCGAGCTTACGTCAGTGTTATCTAAGCCTGGCAATACACTGTTAAATCTGTGAGCATAGAAAAATCATTTTTAAAATGCTATTTCATATGCACTTTTAATGTGCATTTTAGAAGATTTTCTGGTTTCAGTCATGTTTATATAGCATTTCTGAAAAGGTTTTAAGTACATTT
The DNA here is from genome assembly GCA_013398175.1 of Climacteris rufus. Classification (NCBI taxonomy): domain Eukaryota; kingdom Metazoa; phylum Chordata; class Aves; order Passeriformes; family Climacteridae; genus Climacteris; species Climacteris rufus. Next base: position 1,696,094 of record VZRZ01004756.1, on the reverse strand, counting down.
TTAGTGTATATAAGCAAAATAACATATATATATATATAAAAATAGCATGCATGTATTTTATCTTATTACATGCAATATTATATATATATATATATATATATGCATGTAACTTTGATTAAGATGCTGGTTTTTTTTCACTGATAAAATATGGGCTATATTCCGGAATAACAAGGTAAGGTAAAACCCAATGGGGGATGATTTACACTAGGAGCATGTAGGCTTTCCATTTGGTGTATTGAAAAGTTCTTCACCAAAACAATTTCTTTTAATTGGCAACAAGCTTTCTCTGAAGTGTTCAATTAATATCTGATAAATAATGTCTGATAAATCTAAGAAATTATCTAGAAACACTTTATTCTGTTATCATGTTAACAGTAACTGTAAAACAGTTGTCAATACTTGTCACAAATGCTAGAAACAGCCAAATTGCCATGAAGGACAGATTTTTTAGCACAAGAAATTGCTGTTGTCCCCCAAGAAAAACATATGCATTCCCTTGCCACTTGTTTGCTAGAAGAAGGGTAGACTATTTGTTGGACTTATGATAGGCTTCCCTGAGTTAGTGTACCAGAAGATAACATAGCTACGCAAATCTTTGTGCATAATAAAGGTGTTTTCTGTAGTGTCATTAGTGTGACACGAAGGCTTCAGCTTGGCAGGCATGAGTTTAAGTAACTGGATTTATGACTGGATTTATATCTCTTATTCTTGTGTGCTTTGTCCAAAGGGTTGTGGAATAAAACAGGAAAATGAAAAAGCAAGGAATTAGACTCTGATCCCTACTTAAAACTGGTGAATTGCAAAGATGACATTTATGAGACAACAAATTGCAACCTGTTGACTTTATTTAAAAGAATTAAAAATGATTATATAAAATGGTGTTAGAGAGTTACATAGTTCCGTATTTGCAGGTAAGTGAGTATGGCAAACTGAGAGAGAGCAGGTTTAGATTAGATATTAGGAAGAAATCCTTTACTGTATGGGTGGTGAGGCACTGGAATAGATTGCCCAGGGGAGCTGTGGGTGCCCCACCCCTGAAAACGTTCAAGGTCAGGTTGGATGGGGCTTTGAGCAACCTGGTGTAGTTGGAGGTGTCCCTGCCCATGGCAGGGGGGTTGGAGCTGGATGATCTTTTAAGGTGCATTCCAAACCATTCTATGTTTCTATGATAGCTATCATCAGGTGATATGGAGTCATGGGAACTGCCATTTCCTCTCTAGACGGCTGCAAGTAAGTGGTTGAAAATAGCTGTGGAGTGATATAAGATGTGCTTTGTTTACATGAAGTTGTCAAATGTGTGGGAAGAGTTTTTCTGTTGAGGGCTTGGCATGAACATGGAACTGTTATAACAGAGGAAGTGGGCAGGTGTTGTTTTCCCTGAAAGCAATAGTGAAAGAATAAGTACTAGAAGGTTATTTGTCTGGCTAAGATAACAAGGCAGTTTCGGGGTTTAAAGATCATAACTTAAATACATTGGCGTGTGGTGATACTTGCAATGAATAGAGTCCTGCCTCCTGCGGGTAAGGAATATGAGTGCACATCCAAGGTCTGTAGTAGGACAGGCAAAACACAAAAGAAAATCAGGGAAACAGACTGCACAACAGGCAGCAGCAGGAAGACCTGACAACTAGGAATCGATCTAGTTCTAAAGAGTCAGGTTCAAGCACAGGAAGCCTACACTGCTTTGTATAGGGAGGGTTATGCACTGCAAGGTAAAACCATTGCACAGCAGCACCTCATTTCAATTCGTAACATTCCTCCTCATCTGTCTGCCTTTGCATCAGGCTGGCCATTGTATTTGTTCTAAACCAGGGTGTTTTGTGAGCTTCCTGCCCTGAGTAATTTTCTTCCTATCCCCTTACTTTATACCAAGGTGTCTTTGACAAAAGCTGTCTCCTTCAGTATCGCTGGAGAAGGTTCTACTTCAATTGCAGCAGTTCACAGTTAATGTGTATATCAGCATACCCTGTAAATGTTTCACAGAGAATAAAACAGCAGTCTTTATTTCATGTCTGTATTTTGCCCTTTTTAATGTCTTAAGTGAAGGTCTCATTAGGTCATGGTTCACTGTAATGGCATGATAAATACCTGAATAGGGCTGTAAGTTTTCTTTGGCATGCATGAGTAGTAGTTGATCTTTTTAAGCAATCAAGTCACCTTTTAGAAAGTTTGATTCACTGATAAAACACCTCTGTAATAGTGAAATATGTTGTATGGTCACTGATGGCCTAAGCTACATGTGAAGTATTAGTCACAAGAGCAAGCAAGCTATATTTCTAGCAACATGTGGTGAACCTGTGCTGGAATGGGCAGAAAGGGCATTTCTCCTTACTGCCATACAAAAGCCTTATCGCTTTTTTTGTAGATTTCTTATCTTATCATACTGTATGAATATCAATTGTATCAGTACAATACAGAGGTGCTAGGTTATCTACTCATTCCCTAAAACAGTGTTACCGTTGTGGTGTCATAAAGCTGTTCAAAACCACAAAATTGCTAAACAGAAAATATAATACATTTTCCAGTGAACAAACTGCAGCAAAATCAACTTAAATATTTTAGAGCAATATAACTTTTCTGTATTCAATTGTAGTTTAAATAAGGAACAATCAAAGTGCCACAGGCTTTCCAATTGAAGAACAATTTCAGAAGTATATAAATTCAATGGCATTGCCTCTTTCTAAAAGTGACAGCCTCTGGAGCTATTTTCCATGCTTGGCCATACCTTCACAAAGACTTTCTAATATCAGGAGGAGAAAGTCATTCCAATTTGGGTAAGACTGATGTATCAGCCCAGAGAGAGAAAATATGTCTTCACAGAGAATTACATTCAAGTAAGTTTCTGGGATCAGGGGTTTTGAAGACAAGGGTTGTAAGGAATGTCCAGAGGATGGCTAGCCAAAGTCAGATCACTAAACTCTGTTAAACTTGTAAAGACAGAAGTAACATTTCTTTTACTCAATACACAAAATGCTTCCACAGCAACCATAGGAGGGGCCTTGCACAGAGTCCACATCAGCGCTACGGATCTCATAGGATTGATCACATACCCCATGACTGCTGTACTGGAGTGAGCAATTATTCTGTTAGGTGAAATGCATACTTTTCCAAATCTTTTCAGTAGTTTTGCTGTATCTGAAAACTAAGCTGACGAAAAGTTGTAAGTCCCCAAACCACATCTTATCTCAGCCAAAAATTAATAACCAACAACATTAAGCAACTTGAATACAAGACAATATTTCAGGTATTCATAACTCACATCACCTGATACTTTCCATTATTCCCTGAAATGCCTTTCTTAGACATTGTGTGTGTCCCTTGAAATGTCAGTACTTTTGTTATGTGGAATGATATATCCACTTACTCTTGCAGTGATTCTGTTGTGGTTGTAGTCAAACTAATACCTCCCCAAAGAATCAGCTCTTATCTGCCTTCTCCCTGGAACTTGGTGAAGATATCATAGTCTGTAGGAAATAAGGTTAGAAGGGAGCTCCAAAGGTCATCTAATCTATCCCCATTACCTCAATATCACCTTCAGGGAATATGGCATCTACTCCTCTTTTGTATTGTAATTCTTCTCTGCTTCATGATTTACTGCTGACAGAAACAGCATTTTTTAAAAAATGCAGGTGGAACAACTTTTCTCTTTATTGGAGGGAAAAATCAAAATTGTTTCTTGTTATCTATGGCACAAAGAAGGATTTCTGGATCATGTACTTATATGACCAGTCTAGTCTGTTCTCAGTAGTATTTCTGAAGAAGTGCAATCTAAACAGGGGGGAAGCCCTAAATGTAGAAATCAGGATGTTTTCATCAAGTGTTCCACATTGGAAAGTGCAAGAACAACACATGTATTTCTCTGTGAAAAAAAGATGTTCATTTTGGTGTATTTTCTGGTTTGTCATAATGTTTCCTTTGTAACTTTTTGACATTCAAAATTTGGTCTTCGAAAGCCATTTTTACTTAGAAATTTAACTTTATAAACAAATATAAAGAGTAGAATCACAATCCCATCCTTTAGAATATTTAACTAAAGACTTTTTTGGGGGTGAATTCCTTTATTTTTTGTTGGTTTTCCTTCTTTAGATCATCAATGTGTGATAATTTCAGACAGAGATCTAGACTGGAATGTTCCATAATGGCATAATTTGAAAACTATCCAAAGGTTGACAGAGACTTTAAAGTATAAAGATCATTGGTACGCTATAGAACCTGAAGAAATGTTGTTTTCTGATGGTTCTGACCAGATAATAATCTGTCAAAATCATTTGTCAGGTGTGCTATAATACAGGTCTTGATTTCTATATGCTTTGATTGAGATGTCTTACACCATCACCTACATTTATGTGTGTCAAGATATAGGCAGTTAAAAATTGATACTTCTGAAAATTTAGATCTTAAACAAAGATGCAAAACAGTTTTGATACACAAATGCAAATTTTTAATTCTCAAATATAAATTTGGATGTTCTTTTCTTCTGTCTTTACCTTAATAGTTTCAGGCTTGAAAAGATTGTTAAGATCATTGACAATGTATCTCAAGAAGAGATAAAAATCCACACAGCTTTGAAAATCTGATCCTATAGAGCCAGGGTATATCACTCTCTCATCTCCCTCTCTGATCTATTGAAATACCACCCTTCAGTGAATCTGAAGTGAGGATATTGTAATTCTTCAGACATTCCTGAAAAATTAATTTGATCCTCAATCCATAATATGCTTTTGTTTGAAAATTGGCAAAAGAAATTAATTTTAGTAATTGTATCAGGTAGGTGTCATTGACCTCCCTTTCTAGATCAATCCGAGACCAGTATATCACAACTCAAAAGATTTCTTATAATAGCTAAATGTTTTTGTTGCACACTGGAAATCACAGAGTATGAAAATTGCATGTTTTGTTTTGCTGGTGTTTTGAATTAGAACTTGATGGCCTTTCTTTTGAAGTATTTAAAATATTATCTTGCTATAATTCTATATTCAGTAAGATTGAATGAGAAGGTTGTGTGGTGTCACTTTATAGAATTGCCTTTTAATTTCTTATTTCTTTCTTGGCGAGTAAATACCACTTCTAAATGTAATTGGTGTAATTATATGCACTGAACAACTTTATGTTGAGCTTCATGTTATATCACATTTTCCATTTATATAGTTGATTTTAATTGTATATTACAGTCTTTAAAAGTCAATGCTTGATTCCTTCTCCCATAGAAGAGGTTGACTGTTGAACTCAGCTATGTATCCTAATTTAGTCAAAAACATTCTTTTCTACACTTGTGTTCTTTTATCTACTTTGTGTTAAAAAGAATTAGTTTATTTAGCATTTGTGTATCTGAAAAGGTAACTTAATCAAAACTTTCCATATATTTCTACTAAATGCACATGATTATTATGAGCATGAAATTGTTTAACTTTAAAAAGGCCTATCCTAAACTTAGAAAAAAAACCCCAAACTCTGACACTTCTGATGTTTCTCTAATAATTGAGATACAGGGCTTGTAAACAGTATCTAGCTCCTGAGTAGGGGAAAGAGGTGTGCTTACACATGATCTCATTGGATTCTGGTCAGGTGGAGAAAAGCCAGCCTTCATCAGCTTCTGTCACAGCTGTACAATAGGGTTGTCTTCCGTCATTTTTCTTTTGGTGATTTTATAGCAAATTCTAAGGTCAAACATTGTAGTAGACAATATCCTTTTGGGATTGTACTTTTTTCCAAAGAAATGTTTGTTTTTTGTCTTCTAATCCCTCCTACATTTTTTCTGTTTGTTTGTTTGTAGGATTTTTGTTGTTGTTGGTTTGAGTATTTGGGGGGGGGGGGGGAAGGGGGAAGTTTCTTGTTTTTGTGCTATAATCTCCTTTAATACCCCTGTTAAGGAAATTTTGGTATTTAACATAAGCTGTTCATCAGCATGTTCCTCACAGATTTCTTTTTTTTTGAGATGATTTATAATTAATTTCTTAAATTTTCCAGTGAAATCTATGCCAACCATTTGTATTCCACTAACTATGGCTTTTTTTTTTATTGTTTTGTGAAATATTTAATAAAACAAAGTTGGTTGATAAAAAGGCTTTTTCAAGTGTGTTAACCTTAAAGCCTTCTCTTTTAGATAGTGCTTGGTGGCATCTGTATTTGGTCATATTATATCCAGCTTCAGGTTTACAGTTTCTGTTAAAATTGTTTCATATGACCTCTTCCTGTCTATCCAAAACACACCCTGTATTTTGGAATGAGGGTGCATTTTTACGTCATTAAAATGATATGTGGATGAAGTTGTGCGTCACTGTTGCTTTTCGGAAGTCTTTGCAGTGCACAGATACTATCCAGATACAATTGTCCTCCAGGATCTGTGTATCTACTGTGCCAATTAAGAGAAAGGAAAAAAACCCCACAAAACCCCATTGTCTAGAGCTAGTAAGACCATTTTCTTTCATGAAGAGCAAGGGAGATTGTGAAACATATAGTCAATATCCCATATTAATAGAGAAGCTTCTGCAGTAATTCTTTCTAAGAGTAAAATGGGTATGCAGTGCTGCTGGTGATATTTTGTTATGTGAACTATTGGAAAGAACAACCTACTGTGTGTAATATAGAAAAATGACAACACTTTGTAGGTGCTTTCATGCTGTAGCCTAGTTACAATTTTGGTTGGGGTTAAATGGATTCATTAGGTTCCATTACAATAACTGTAAATCTGAAATTTCAGTGATTTTGATGTACGTTTCTTTTCAGAAACTCTGAATTTTCATACTTTGGATTGGGACTGTTTAAAAGATTACCTTAGCAAAATTGTTGAAAAATCATGTACCTAAGCATTTTTAAAAGAATGAAGACTGTGCCTCTATTTCAGGTCAGTCAAATCAATATGAATGTCTTCAGGTTCTTCAACAATTAGCAGCAGGTGAAGCTTTTCTCTGCCTTTTCTTCTGATGGTTTGTCTGCAAACAAATGAGAATGAATGAGAGATGTTAAAACCACGGCAGGAGGTGGAAATACCAGTGATAATTCAGTCTAATGTAATTTATTTAAGACTGTTTATATTGACTTCACTTAGGGTATTAAATGGAGATACATGAAGTATATTTTAAAGCAAATGATAACACTATTTTAAGATCACTTTCATTTGTAGTTCTGTAGGATTCCTCAGTCACTATTTGCTTTAGAAAATTCCACTAGAGAACAAATGAAACAAACCACCCTAAAATTTACACATATAGTTTGGGGCACAAAAATGTCAGTTCCAAATGTGCAGTTTGACTTAAAGTAAGTGTAAAGATTTGTCTGTTAGGAATTTCAGTGTATTATGAAAATAGGTTATTTCTTTACTTCAGTGTTGGCTGAAGATCTTATAAATAGAATACCTATTTCTTACACCCTGTACTAAAATCCTGTACAGATTCTTACAGTCTAAAAGATTTTTAAAGGATTGAAGATTTTCTGTTGTTCTCCAGAACTGAAATTTTCTCATTCAGCAAGAGCTGATGAATAATGTTCTCCTATGGTGTATTCCATAGACAATGTCCTTCTTCCAAAATTGCTGCTACCTCCTATTGCTCTCAATGGGATGGAAGCCACAGTTGCCTTCAGCAAAGATACACTTCTGCAAAATGACTAATGCTTCCCATTGTTTCCAATATGAGTGGAACAGCTCTTAGATAGAATAATTGTTCCTGAAGCACAGGAAAAAAGCAAAAACTTTAGCAAGCAATGGTGACTGTATCAGAAATGCAGGGTTAAGATGTTAATTTGTAATTTAAAATTAGTTTTATTTAATCTAGAATTGCAAATACTGTTATATGAGAATTGTATGAAGTAGCAAGATTGGTAAAACTAAAATGTTGTGGGAGATGTAGCTGTGTCCAGTGATACATTTATTTCTGACAATTTCTTGGTTGTTTTGTTCTTTTCAATACAGAGGCACATACTGTTTTTACCTTTCATCATAATTTACCTTATGTTTTCATTGTCTTTTATTTAATATAATACTTTTTGAGGGAGTTGTTGCCAAAAGATTAATGCAGAGAGCAAATGTTCAGGACAACAAATTAGATGCTGATTTTAATTATCCATAAATACAAGAAACAAATTACTATATTCTGCTAATGTAAGTTACACTCATTAAAATTATCATCAAATAAAACCAAGTCAGTAGCTCACTGACATAATGTAGTTATTATAAATAAAATGAAGTATTACAAAAATTTTATTATAAATAAAATGAACATAACCCACATTTTGTTTATTAGTAGATATTTAGTATATTTGATTGTGTTTTGAGTCAATAATATCTGTAGTTCAAGGATGTTTCAGCTATGGCTATGAGGCTCAGGAGTGTCATAGGGACTTGAAGTGGTTCTACCTATTTTAGTAGCTTTTCCTTTTTCAACTTGTGTCAAGATTTACTGTGTACCTGACAAATTGTAAGCACAAAAAACAGAGTAGTCATTCTTTAAAATCATTAAGGAGTAGTTAATATCTATGCTCTTAAAGGGAGAAAGTGGAATGAATACACTTTTTTGTATGTAGTTATTACTGCTTTCAGATATCTGAAAATAGAGTGTTTGCTGCTGTTTGATCTCTTGACGTCAAACTGGTTCTTGCTGGAGGCAACAATGCCACTAGAGCGTTTCGACCTTGTTTTCTTCTATTTTGTCCTTTTTCATGTCATTTGTTAACATAGATAGGGAATACACATATTTTTTAATGACAATTACAGAACTAAGGCCATATGTTATTTCTAAAGTAAAAACTACAAGAGATTTTTTTTCTTTTACTAAGGTATTTTGCTAGTGAAACTTGTACTGATAGCTTCAAAGCATATATAGCAATCTTAAACACTATGACATATGATCACAAAAGAAGAAATGTAAGAGTTGTAAAAACAAGGAATAAATATGGAATGCTTCTATTCCCTGTCATTTTCATGAATGCAACTTAATGGACTGTAGAGAACTCTTACCTGGTTTTTAGTGATGAAAGATCAGAATTATCTCCTGTCTGTTTAATGTCTTTGTTTGCATTGGTGGTTTTTATTATTCTAATAATGCAGAAGCATTAAGATCTCATAGCCATAATATAGCTCACCATCTCTTAATTTGTGGCCTCTTTTTGTATAATTGTAAAGCGATAGACATAAATTTTCAAAATTAATTCACCAAGGATATTTAAATCCTTGGTTTATGGATTGGAAGAGAAACAAATATCCCAGGCCAAGAAGTGTGTTGTCTTCCCTGTGCTGGGATAATCTAACAATCAGCCCAAAGAAAGTATGAAGGACCAAACGGTACAACACTGGTTTGTTCTATAATACAAGCTCTTTCAAAAGAAATTATAATATTTACTAGTCATAGCATAACTAAATTTAGCATTTGTTTGTGCAACAACACCAAAACAATAAAAACAAAAAAAAAGGGAAAAATCTTTGGATACTAAACTTCAGTGATGAATTCATACAACCCTAAAGAAAGCATAGTAGTGTAGTAGGAGGATCGTGTCCCAAAATAGCACTGTGTTCACAGGGTCCAACTTCTACATAGTTAAAAGGATAAGCTGAAGCCAAACAGTTTGTGGTTATTTGTTTGAATTGTAATAGTTTGTAGACTGTTAAAACTTAGGTGATGAAGTTAGAGATCTGGTGACCTCTGGGATTTCATTATAGTCAGTGGAAACGGTAGCCATTTCCAGCCTAGTTCAGAAAACCTGTCTTAGATTTCTGCTCTGATGAGCCCCTTCTTTCTACATAGATTACCTTGGAAACCAAGGCTAAAACTATTTCCTAATATTGCTGCTTAAGTAATATGGCTAAACATAGGGTTTAAAACCACTCTCTCATACTTGAGCACATAGTAAGAGATATTACCATGAAGAGCAGTAAGTGAAAAAGATAAAGAGAAGATGAGGCAGAATGTACCACAAAGCAAGGAAATTACTGTCTGAAGGCAATATGTAAAGTCCTATATTTATTCTGGGAATAGAATATGGATTCACACCTTGAATTGTGTGAAAACAATCGAGTATGACAAGATCTGCCTTATTTTCACAGAGGTGAAAATAAAGAAGGTTTAAGTTGCGAGTGACTTGCTTATGGTCATGTGGCTGGTGTGTGGCAGATTCAAGAATTACAGTAGGTTTTCTTCCTTTCACAGGTCATATTTGCTGTCCTACATTGAATTCAGTGCAAATTTCTCTCAGACATACTCTTTAATAAAGCAAGATTTACTCTTGCTCTATTAAACTGACAATTTTTTGCTGGATCTAGAGTTGTGAACTGCTAAACAGGAGTCCTGGAATATGGCTGTATGCTTTTTTGTAAAACAAGATTTGTCATACTCTATAAGAAAGAACATGTCAAATTCAATAGTGACCATTCCTCATGCTGCAGAAAGGGATAAATCTCTTCCATATACTGTCCATTCATGCAGTCCTTAATGTGAAGACACTGCTTTTCGGAACCTTCAGAAGTCAGTGCATTGTCTGACACATGATCCAGAATGATCTTATTTAACATATGTAATTGTGATCTGTGGATCAGAAGACCCCTTTGTCCTAACTGGTTTAGATTTTTAATGTAAATTTCAGCATTTTCTGGTATATACAATTTCAATACTGAGCTCCAGTGTTGGATATAATGAAGTTCACATGTTGTTTCACCTGAAATAGTGCTACCATGTATGCAGGGGTGAGGATCTTTTTTTACTATTTAATGACACTGTATCATACCACATTTTTATTTTTCCAGGTCTTTTCAGATAATTCCATGTAGTGTTTGATTTCTTCTTCAGTTGCACTCCTTTCTAAAATTACTAATTATTGTTTTAGTTTGAGCGTTTTTAGGCAATTGATAGTATTGGAATAATGTGTACCATTCTGTGATCCATTACCTTGGGATGTTGAATACCAAAAATAAAAGAGGTTCAGGCAGATAGAAAAAGAAAGGAGGGAGGGAGAGAAGAGGGAGGGAGGGAGGGAGGAAGGAAGGAAGGAAGGAAGGAAGGAAGGAAGGAAGGAAGGAAGGAAAATATTTTCTGTTGCCTACCAACCCTTTCTGATAATTTTAACCTTTCTTTTTATTCATATTTGGCTTGTTGTATCATTTTCATTTCATTCAGTTTAGATGAGTGGAGTAAAACAAAATGATTTTTCTAGTCCTTGCCATGATGTAGATCAGAATGAAAGGCTGGTGACTCATCTAATTTGCACAGTGACACAGGATCACGAACAGGTTGCTTTAGTATAACAACACTTCTTTATTTTTAACTTTGCATTAGCATAAGGATCTCTTACACATGTCATAGTAAAGAAGTACTGTCTTTACTTTCATGTAACGGTATGTGTGTGCATGTAGTATGAAACCTTGACTCATACTGATTTCAGTTTTCATATAAGTAATATTAATGATTCTTCCTTTTTGTTTAGGAAATACACAGCTCAGAAACAGAATGAATTTAAGCCAACTAATATACTACTAATAATATACTAATATACTAATAGGCGATATTGTATTGTTATAATGTGTCTCTAAACTTAATAGACTTCATTAGTTTAACTTTTTTTTTTTTTTTTACTTCTTTATGTACTAATTTAACCAAAGATGCAAGTAGTAAGAAAAAATGAAAGTATGTAGTCAAGGTGCATGGCCAGATCAATAACAATTTGTTGAAATATTAGGGAAACTGTTCAGTGGTGTACATTCCATTAGTGCTTAATGCAAACACATGTCAAGGCATGTACAGTTTCCTGCATGTTGTATTAGAATTGCTTATGACATAAACATAGAAAACATGTGTGTAAATAATCCATTTTTCTGTCACTAATTAATTTTTTGTCATTAATAGTATGATCTTATGTCATTGATATTTAGGATTACATAATATCATGATTAATTTTTTTACTAAATAACTTTTTAAAGACTACTTTCTTGAGGACTTAGGAAGGAACCACTCATTTTTGTGTCTTCGAGAAACTGATTTTGTTGAGTCAAGACATTCTTTTTGTGCTTCCCAAGACTGGCAGTCTATTGCAGTAACTGTATGTTCCAACAAGTGATAGTAAGACCTCTGAAAATATTTTTGGATTATGTGAGTTACCCAGAATTTGTAGTTTGAAAATATTCTCCTCAAGAGGGGACTGTTCGCAAAAAAATCACACTCAAGTCATGTTTTCAGAATGTCACTACATGAATTATATTTTCAAACTGCTGCTAATACAAATTGCAGAAATCCATAATCCTTAATTAATATACCTTGTCAAGAGCACCTCTTGATGCCAGAACCTCTCAGGTTTGTTTTACACTTCTTCTCCCATACAACATATAAATAGCTACTATTACACTGTAAGAATTTTCTCAGTGATGTGATAAATTGTATTATATAAGTTTTGCATAGGTAGAGCTTTCCACACCATTATTACTATACCAATTTGTTGGATTTTTATTTTGCATAGCCCACACCTGCTAGTAATTCTGGAGAAATGTGAAAAAAATATGCTAAGAAAATTCCTGTGATTTTACTCTTTTTGGCAATTAACTGAGTCACATTTGTGATTATATCAGTTAACTCAGTTTCATGTGCATTTTTTAAAAGTACAGTTCCATCTGTTACTACTGTTATACTTATCTTTATGGTGTCAGTAAAAGTGAGGCAAAAATTATGTATTAAGGAGTTAAAAGTCTGCGTAATGTTATGTACTACCTGTTTGAAGGATAGGAAATAATGTTAAAACACACTGTGTTCAGGATGAGTAATGATACTTCATGATTTTAGTGTGATGAAATAAATATTCTGGAAATAGCTTCTTTTGAATTTGGAGAAAATTCAGATTTGTATATAGATTTAAGTTTAGAGCCAGGTTTTCCCCATTAAGGAAATCATTAATTTGATCATCAAACTAGAATAGAAACAGCTGCTTTTCTATTGTCACTTGCACTGAGATTTTCTTTCATGGTAATAATGACATATGTAAAGTGAAGGCTAAGGAAATTATATGCACAATAATAATACTAAATAATAATAATAATAATTCTAAATAATAATAGTAAAACTCAGTCTTGCTCATGCATATTTTAGAAGCTATTTTATATCTTGGAATCTAATTAACTGCACACTGAAGTTCTTCAAAGAAATATAATTTGTGTATCAGTGAGATCATTCACTTTGAAATGGAAAGGACCAGAAAGGATTTCAAGAAGATTTCAAGAACACTTATGCTTGACAAATTGTGTTTATTTTTGTGTGAACTATGAGGTTCTGTTTTAATAAATGAAGTGTTGTTGTCACTTAAAAATAAGAGATACAGTTTCTACTTTAAAAGTCGGTTCATATATAAGGAAATCAGTCATCGTATAGTAAAATATGATTTGCCAGCAATGCAACAGTGTTGTCTAAATTACAGTCCAATCTTTGTAAATGCTTAGACAAATCTATATAAAGTTAATAGCAAATGCTACCTGTAATCTTTAAAATTGTTCTTCCGCAGTCCCTGAGTGACTGCTGAAATGCTGAAACATTGCAAAATGTTTTCTCTTAATGACTATATTCATACACAGTTAGCTAGTCAGACCTTTTATGGCAGCCATCCAGTTTAATTGATTATGTTTCCATGTTAATGTTTTTGTGTAAGAATCCAAATTATGTTTCATAGTTGGAAGCATTTTGCTTATAGTTTTAAAATATTTGCAGAACTCTTAATTTTACATTTGTACATGATAACTCCTGAGAACTGAATATTCAAATCCAACTTTTATTTATTTTCTCTTGAATTTTCTCGTAGTTGTGATTGAATAATTGAACTTGCAGAAGTTGTTAGATATCCAAGGCGTCAGCTCGTAGAAAAGCTGAACTTTTCTACACAACAGATACTTTCCAATCCACAGACGTGCCGAGGACCGTATGTTAGTGTGCTAAAGAAAGGGGCCATGCTAGATATTGCCATGGCTGATGATCTTCATTTGAAAGACGAGCTCTTTCAAACCCACCTCTCTGAAAGACTCAAAAAACAGACTGAGGGCATTTTCTCCTAGGCTCTAGTACTTGCCATATGCTCTGATATACACAATGCCAGAACTTTAGAAACAGGCTCTTGTCAGGTATCCAGAAAACAACACTAGCATTTCCATGGGTTTCAACTCTCTAGCACTCCTAATCTATCAGGTTTGAAGATATAATCAAGAATTGCAGTATAACCTGCTTCTTATATCATTGTATTATTCCTTTCTCTTTTTTTCTGCATTTTAAGCCAGCCAGGACCACCTTTGTGACTGATCAGTTGATATTGAAGGAATGACCCATAAGCACCCATTTCTGTTCCACTTCCTTTCTCCTCTGAAACCTTTTCCTCTGCTCTCCCTTTCTTCTTCTCTTTCCTACTTTAGTTTGAGGGATATTGTTGCCCAGACTAATGCTGACTAGTGCATCCCATTTAGATGCACAATGGGACTTTGCTGGGCTGTGTTCCTCATTACCTGCACAGGGTCCAGTGTTTTCTGTGAGGAGGTGAGGGGTCGCAAGCTGCAGCAGATCTCTGCTGGTCAGCTTGTGCAGCAGCAGAGCTGATGCTGTATTTCTGACTTCACTTACAGACATCTGCACCCTGGACACAAGTACTTTCCGATCCATATTTTTTCCAAATGTTAAACCATCTGGGAATGTATCCAGAAACTCTGCTGCTTTTAGTGCAGCAGACCTAGAATTGTTCATTTGGAAGTTTTTCAGACCTGTCTGCTGGCATCTGTCACCATGTGTACAGTACTGCCTGGGGTCAGCTTGCCAGGGAATGTGCACCTCTGCACTGCCACGCAGCGAAGAGGCGCTGGTTGCTTACCGACAGCTCTCCAGGTACAATTTGAAATTGTTCCTGGTCTGCCGGGTTTGGTTGCAGTTCTGTGGCTGAGAGCAGCCTAGCAGATAGGAAATGTGCTATCTTACATATCCTTCAACTGAGCAGGATGTTAGGTGGGGCTTGGATATGCTGTCTGTAGATGTGGGAGTGGGAAACTGCCTCTAGCTTGGAGTGGCTCTCCATGTGAATATATGTAGAGACAATAATTTTTAAAAGGCATGGTTGCTGGAAACTTTTTTTTTTTTCTGTTTTAAAGATTAACAAAGTTTTAATTGCCTAAAAAATCTAGAGTTAATTACCAAGTAATTATAATACCAAATAATATCTCTGATGTGTATCAGAAATAAGCAAGATACAGAAGTCCACTTCTTTTTATATTTCATTTAATTCCATGGGAACCCTGGTGAAGGGAATATTTACCATACAGACCTTTTGATATACAATTTTGTGTTGTGATACACTTTCATTGAGCACTGTCAAGGAGAATAGCTACATCTCCCCTTGTTTCATAAGCATGAATGGGAGATGCAAACATACTGCTGCAAAGGCAGTCGCCACATCCTGCAATTATAATGCTAGCTGTACTGAAGTATGGACAGAAAAAAAAAACCCCAGATATTTTGGAAATTGTACAGTAAAACCTGGCCTTGATAGAGTGCTAGTCTACTCTCTGTTGTATTTAGCTTATTTATGGCTAGACAAGATATATACTGTTCTTGAATCTAAATTGTCTGTTTTCTTCTTCATCACTGCCTCCTGGAAAGCCAGTTAAGTTATGCAAAGGTTAGATCAAGGTGAGATTACAATTGGAATTTTCACACTGCAAAATTATATATACAAAATTAATACTAGGTTATGAAAAAAACATGTCAAATACAACATTGAACTTTATTACATGTTTCAGTTGTAAGTGGTTGTTATATGTACGTGCATGCATATGAACTGTTGGATACTAGGAAAGCATTCAGCATTGGTTTACTTTGTTTTGCAGTTTATGTGGATTAAAAAGATAGCAAACATGAGTTTTAGTCATGGTGACTTGTATATGGTTTCATGATATGACCATCTGTCTAATGCAGCAGATTACCTGCAATTCTCTTAAAATGATGCAGTACCTATCATGGAAACTGAGGTTGTTTGCTTTTTAAGGGAACAGCATGATAGCACTTGGCAGTATGCTCCAGTTTACTAGCTAATAGGTCAGACAGGCTAAGATGGCTCTTCTGTCCAAACAGAAGGGTTGAATGTATTGCTTTTCTCTTATTTCTGAAGTGTGTAATCTAGTTCCACAGACCATCTGCTTGGTTGCTGTAATGTTTCTCCTCTTTATCCTGCCTAACAAAACTAAGGTGTACCACAATACCCAGGGGATAATTGGAATGGTGCCTTTAAGCTGCATTTGTGTATTTTTTGTATTTTCCCATTCAGCCATTTTGACAATAGATACATAGATAAGTTTGTTTCATATTTAATCTTTCTTTTCTAAAAGAAAGAAAAGTTTTGTTGCCCTAATAAGCAGTATTATAGCAATGTTAATGTGTTCTCTAGCACATATGCTCCCAAAATTTTTGGTCAGTATGAGCATCTTATTGGACTGGTTTGTTCCAACAGTGATAGATGAACTTTAAAAAAACCCTGATTTGCAATGTGATATTCCTGCTTTGCTGTGACTAAATACTTGCAATAGTCTGTTTTGAATGAAAATATGTCAGCATTGTGTAGAGTCTATCGTAATGTGGATTGTAATCCTCTGCTGGATAGGATAGTTTGAAATTCCTGTATTGTAGGTATCAATTCAGTGGAAAGGATAGCTTATTCTACAGTATTTATTTAATTAAAAAAAAAAGTGAGAAAACCCAAGCTGAACCTTTGGAATTGTTATTAAATAAGAAGAATACATTTATACAGACAAACTGGAGTGGGTTCCCAGAATGTAAGTCTCAGAACATTCTTAGAAAAAGAGTGGTGTAAAAACATTCTGTCATTAGTTGAAACTTAAGTCAGATGGCAAATCTAGACCTGTGATGTTCATTCAAGGGCTGTGACTCTGAGGTGAAGTGACCGAACTTGGCACTGCAGCGGTCAGGGCTGTGTAACACTTTCGAGCCGCTCTTGTGGAAAGAGAAGCTGGAGAGGACAGGAGGTGAGCAGTGATTGCATTGGTCGTGTCAGGCTGGTCCTGGGCATTTTGGTCCTGGTAGACCTGTCAGAGCAATGACTGGCCCTGAGGAGGTTTAATTTCCGCTGGATGCTTTGGAAATTACTTTGGAGGTATAGTTGTTGAAAGAGAAGCTAGTAGTAATAATTCCACAAACCATTGCTGCCAATAAGGACTCTGGGATGGAAAAAAATACATGCATACACGATGTGTTTACATATATATATATATATAATTTCTTTTTCCAAACTGACAGCTTCCCAGATCTGCTTCAAGGTGATAAGTGGGAAGCATTCAAGATGTGCATTTGAAAAACCATTATCCCAGTGCCACGTTTTCATTGCTAGCTGTTTTACTCAAGTCAGTGGAGCCTTCAAAGCTGCCACCTTTGTTTTGTTTACTGTATTATTCTTGTTTGGAAAGCAGGGAAGTAGCATACAATTAACAGGGTTTCTAATGGAGGATATCAGAAGAGTGTCACTGGAAGACTCCATGTCTCAAACAGTTATCAGCTTTCTCATCTTACTAAAGGCTCCCATACCCTATTCAAACTTTTCTTAATTTCTTTGTGTCACAAAAGCAATAAACCAAAAAAGGAATACAATTACTGGATCTTTTTTATTTTTAAAATAGTTTCTGACATGGGCACTGCTAAATGGGAAATTACAAGACACCCAGACAATGGAGAATATTTTTCTTGTTTCTTATCACTCTCATGTTTCTTGTCAAATTCTAGAATAATAATTCTTGTTGTTTAGGGTACAAAGCATGGTAATCTCAATTGGATATTTACAAATATCCATTTGGTCCAGATGTTTTCACAGTGACATTAATGTATAATGTCATTGAAAACAGAGTACCTTCTGCTTTTCTGTGAATGTTTAGACTTCATTGTCCAATTAAGTCTGAAACTGAAGGGAAAAAAGAAAAGGTAAGACATATGTCATACCTCTTACAATCATTTTTGCTGTGCAAATCATTATCTTCTTTTAGCAAAAATAATAAAGGAAGGATGATTCTATTCTTTTTTTTTTTTTTAACTACTGTTTTGGGTAGAATCTGCTAGCCTATGCACTTCAGATTTAACTTTACTGTGGATCTGTCTTCCTTACCAAATGGGTTGTAATTTTCTAAACCAACCTTTCCACTTGAGGCTAATCCTTTTAGGAAGAGGTAATTTTCCTGTTTATCTTAATTGACATGTTCCCTAAATTTCAATCTCTACATTAACTTGACCTTAATTATGTGGCCTCATTGATAAAATGAAGGTTACCCAGGCAAGCTCCATGCATGATTAATATTTTTTCTTGTGTTTGTAACAATTAAAAATCTGAACTCTCTTCCTAATCTTTCTCTTCAATCATTTCTAAAAGTTCGTGTAAAGAATATTTATGGTGTTTTTGGTACTTGTTTAGGTTCTTAAAAAATAAGTATTATATCTGAGATAAATCCTTCGATGTAAATCTGTTTATTTCCATGTGTCTATTTTCATAACAGAAGTATGCTTTGATTTTGTAAATACCATCAATTAGTCTTGATAAGTTTCTACAACATAATTTTTCATTTCTTTAAATTAATTTTTCTCCAGTCAAGCATGCATTACATACAGTAGTAGATTATTACAATTTGAAAGTCTTCTAGCACTGTCAGATAGACCAGGTTAATCTTAAAATTTGAACCATCGAGTCATAGCTTTTAATCAATATTTATCTGAATAAAATTTGATTAAATACTTTAAATTTGAGCTATAGTTACTACGGACTTTAACTTAGAGCAAATACTAAAGGCCTAAAATTCATGCATTAGAAATTCATTCTCACAGTCACAGAAGGCTGAACAGTCTTGCAAGTAGGAGAGAACTTCATGCTCCAGGTGTTTTTGTCCTGTACAATTGAGTTGTTAGAAAGAGACTACAGTGCTTTGGGAAAACCTAGCACTGCTGTTATTATCAGTAACATTCACAGCTGGTTTGTAGTAAAATGCAAGACACTCTAGTCTGTGAATAAATATCTTTCTGACTGCACAGGATGATAATTGCTCTGCCTGCACTTTCTTTGGCACCTACTTATCTCAGCTGAAATGATTGATAAAAATATTTTTGTACTGATGTTGAACACTTCTAAATTATATAATGATTTTTGTATTATTTCACATTTACCCCGAAGAAAGTTAATGCTAAATTGAGTTTCACTGCTGTCAGTATCTTTATTAATCAGAATAGGAAAAGTATGGTGTGTTTCCCACCTTTTTGCACAAGATCGATTTTTACAGCAAGACTTCCTCTTTCTTTTCTTGGAGCGACATGGAGAGTTATGTACGAGGATATCAAGTCACTGACTTCAAACAGAAGACAAATTCACTAAAGTGAAAATGATTGTGATAGTTCTCTAATTTCCCCCACAGTGTATGTAAAACTGACTTTTAAAGTGTTTAGTGGATAATGGATCATGTAAGGTCAGTACTAGCCATAGCTGTTATGGCTATTATTTTCTCTTTTCATGGGAGGGTGCTCAGCAAAATGAGATTGTCACGCTCTTTTTTTTTTGAGAGGACAGCGACAGACAGTTAAAAGCCTCTTCATGTAAGGATGTTATTTCATAAAGACACCAGCACTGGATTATCCCCTTCACTTTAAACTTCTGCCAGCTTGTACAAAGAGATAAAACAAAATAGCCCCAATCCCAGGGGTGGAGAAGTGCTGGCCAGATCTGCCCATGTCCACAGCTTTCATTTTGATTAGTCACATGTGAGGAAAATTCACTTAGGCTGAGAGGTAAATTTAATACCAGTTATGCCCATGCTGTTCATATCACAACCATTTTCACATGATGCCACTTAATTCCCTAAGAAGCAGAAAGGTAAATCGGTGGCTGGCCAGCTAAGGTGTCATAATGCATTAGGACCAGGGCTCGCTGCAGGGGATAATGGTTCTGATTGCTGTTGACTCATGTCTCCACCAACTGCCTCATGTAAAATAAGTGACATTTAAAAGGCATCAAGATGTGAGAAGAGGTGGAGAAAAAAAAAAGGAAGAAGGAAAAGCAGAGTACTAAACTTGCCACTTGAACATAAAGTCCCTTTTTCACCCTAAGTGGTATAAAAATGATAACTCAACATGCCATAGGTGACCTGCGCTGTTCTTTGAGCTTCTTGTCTTGTGTTTTTAGAGAAAATCTGTAAAATTGCTTCTGGGAACTGCTCCAACATGTTATCATTTATTTCCCATTTAATTTTTTTCTTTTTTTTTTTTTTTTTTTTTTCCCTTGGGNTTTTTTTTTTTTTTTTTTTTTTTTTTTGCCCTTGGATATCAGTCTATTCATCTTTTAAAAAGCTTAAGGCTGAATCAAGTTAGGCAATGGTATACAACAAGAGGCAACCTAGTCTCTAAAGGCCCATTTAAGTCTATTTTTATAAAAAGAATCAAATTCCAGTTTACAGTAAGCATATGCTTCAGTTGACATCTGTTTCTAAGACTTGGATGCTTTGTTTGCATAACAGGCACCAATAAATGGCCTTGTTTTAAGTCTGCTCACTCAGTTGTATTTGGGTTGTTCAGCTGGGGATTTGAGTTGCAGCTGATCCCCTACCGCTCATAGCAGATACGAAAGGGAAGGAAAAAAGTCTGAGAAATCCAGTCTTGTTTATTAATGCAGATTTCAACATGCTCAATGAGCCCCTTTCTTTTCGTTGGGTGACTACCAAATACTTGTTTGCCCAGGTAAAGAAACATTTCAAAGTATCAAATTAAAGATAATAAAAAGTTTGTTTGTTTTTTAATGTTGTATTTAATAACATTTGTGTCATTCTCAGCTGACAAAGCCTAGTATTTGTAATGCTGGGAATTAAATGGATGATATGCATAAGAAATGCATTTGTTATGGCAACATATAATTACATATTATAGTGATTTTAAAAAATTACTATTGTTTTCTTGAAGTGTTCGTGTCCTACTGATGACGCAGTCTAAAATATTTTGTAAGCAAAATTTAATTATATCTGCTTTCTTGGAATAGCAAATTCTGGACTTCTCAAGCGAAAATTCAGAAGTGTGTGTGTTGCTTCTCTAGCTTGCAGAATGTAAGGCTTTCTTTGTGAAGTGATGCATTCTATTGCAATTATATGATATTTCTCTCATATGTATAACATAATCTAAATACATTTCTATGAAACCTAGGAAATGCCTGTAAAGAGTACAAAAATGTATCAGCAGTGTCACAACTCTATAATTACCTTGCTTAATAACTACTGTAGTTTTTAAAAGCAATAATATCAGCACTGCTTCCTTGTTAGTATTTTGAAGTTTTTTGACCCCCCCCCCCCCCCATTATTGTAAAGTGCTCTCTAGTAGTGTACAGAATATGTAACATATTTCAAGTGGATTTACTTATCAACTTTTTCTAGTGGTTCCAACAGCAGTAGTGTGAAATATATCTACTCCATTTACTCTTATCCATTGCACCTACTTTCTTTTTCCCTTTAATTTTTATATATGGTAAAAATTTCATTGAAGAGAGATTTTAGATGACAGGACTGTAATTTTAAAACCAATAGAAGAGGTGTAAGCAATTTGAGCTTAGCTGAAGCATAATCTTAGGTTGTCAAGAAGAAACCCATTCTCCCTATGCTAATCAATCAGTATATCAACCAACCAATCATCTCCTCAGCTTAGCATATATCCTAAGGTTTGATATATCTATTAACTGCCCATCATGCAGCTGGTCTCCGGTTGATGAGATTCCCCCTATCTTGGCATTTGGAGGCAGACAACTGAGCTATCACAGCCTCAGATAAATACTAAAGTGGAGATTTCAATCCTGCTCCTGATAGCAAAGACAATCCAGGAATATAGAACATATTTTTAGAAAAGAACACATAGAGAATTACACTTTCAACAGTGTGTTATATGTGAAAATTGCATATATTTCATGATCCCTTCTTCCTCCACCCCCTCCCTTCCCAGAAGTAGCAGGAAATTACTCTTATATTGTGACTCAAACTCTTAACAGAAAAAGAGAACAACAAGAAGGTGCTAAAATTACTTGTTAGCTACTAATTACTATAATGGTGTTATACAACTCTGTTTTTTAAAAAAAGAAGTGGTTTTCCTCATTATTGCAGCGTTATTACTCTATTGATGAAGAGCTGTATGAAAATAGTGTGTCACAACATACTTAAACCTTAGGGAAGAAGTTTGAATTTCAGAAGATTATACACCTGCCTCCCTGTTTGTGAAGTTTGAGCTAAAAACTTATTAAGTAAAAACATAATCTAGGTATTGAAGAGTCTACCTGCTAATATGAAAGTTTGGCATGAGATTTAACATAGTGTGTCAAGGTCTATCTGTGCAAGAAATGCTGTAGAAATGGATGACTTACCAAGTTGGCTTTGCCATTAGTAAAAACTGCCTCAAAGGATAAAAGGGGTCTAGATTGCATTTGGTAAAATCTTGCT
Organism: Climacteris rufus; assembly: GCA_013398175.1. Classification (NCBI taxonomy): domain Eukaryota; kingdom Metazoa; phylum Chordata; class Aves; order Passeriformes; family Climacteridae; genus Climacteris; species Climacteris rufus. Next base: position 1,673,656 of record VZRZ01004756.1, on the reverse strand, counting down.
ACTCCCTAAGGAGAATCCTAGGGTCGCCCAGGGGTCTGTGGTCACCGTGGAAGGCAGTACACAAGGGAGAGGTCTCCCACTCAAATTGCAGTATCGAAAGACGGGGCTCAATTTCTCTGCTGGCATATGACTGACCAATTCCTGAAGTCAGAGAATGTGTGCTTCTTTAATTAAAGATTCGATCAATTCTCTTTCCTGACCTAGCAACAATAAACATAAGCATATTGTTACAAGGTTAGCTCATAGGCTTTTTCATGCTTTCATTTAATTAAATTGAGTGTAATGATTTGCTTTGCTTTTGTTCCTTTGTTTCTGAGACTCAAGCCAGTGGATGCTCTGAAATAAATTCTCTCAACACTGAGAAATGGCATAAATCCCTAAAATATATGTCTTAGTCAAAGCACATTGTTCTTGACCTAAGAGCACTTCTGTGCCAGGCTGTAGAAAGGTAAGTGTTTATCTAGCTCTACAATGTTTTTCAGCAGAATTCTTGTAGTACCTGTCTGCATTTTTTATGCCTTGTAAAATAAAAGTGTGGTCAGTTAGGTCATGGTTTATTACAGTAACATGGAAATATGAAAGTAATCAGGGACAATATTTCAGGCTACTTTTAAAACTAAATTCTACTCTTACCACTTTTGTGTTCTCCTTTACCATAACCCACTGAAACACTGATTTTCTGAGGTTACCCTTGAATTTGACTCTACAAAATGATCCAGAGCACTAACATATACTAATATAATAAAGCTACTTTGTTCCTCAGAAAGACCATGCATATTTAAATATCAAGGCCTCTTCAATACAGTGACCTGATTTCATCCAAGAATATGAAGGATGCATGGTTACCATTTGCCAGTACATGAAATTCCAAGTACTAAGATACACTGTTTGTTAGACAAAGATTGTCCAAGGCCTTCAAACTGAACTGTGCATGCAATTATTATTTCCACTTGTACCCGATTAATATCGCCCGGCAGTGCAGAACAGACACTTTTCTTATAATTTTGTTAACTGTGTAGAATGGTGGAGTTTGATAAAGAAGAAAAATACTGAGTCAGAAGCTGCTGGGACCAAAAAGGTATTGTCTTTGTTTAGTTAATGTGATGGGAAAAAACAAACAACAAATCACAAGCCAAACAGAAGAAATCCAAGCTCTAGGCACTACTTCTGAACACAATCAAATACCCCCCTAAAAATTCCACTTTATTTATCTTGAGCATTACGTAAGGGTGCATAGGGTAGTTACACAAACTTCCATGTTCTGTATCAGATGCTTGAGAAAGATAAGCAATATCAGTAAGCACTGTTAATCTACAGGTTTTTAGCTTCTCTACCCATGATTTATCTGTAAACCCCAAAACAATCCAAACAAACCCAAAAGAACCCGAAAACCCCACAAAAAAAGAAAGAAGCACAAGAAAAAAAGAACAAACCCCAGCTAGTTTCCTCCCTTCATCTATAGACAAAGTGAAACTAGGATATTGGAATTGACAAAATAGAGATACAAGGCTACAGCTGAGATATGGTTGATTGTATCTATAAGCTATTGTGAATACTGGAAAAAGGCAGTTATTTAATTGAGCTATCCAACTATTTGCCTGGACATGGTTCTTTAAAATCTTTCTTTCTCTATTAAGTTTCTTGTTTGTGAAGCAAATAAATATTTATACAGTTCAGGTTTATTGTTACATATTTCAGTGGTGCAGCTCAATTATCGGTGAATATTCTTTTTCTACGCTTCTCAGAATGAGAGCTCATTTAAATCAGATATTATGAAAACCAGATGACTAATCCTAAATTCAGGTGTACTACCACTCAGGCTAGGCAGATTGCTAGTTGATCATGCTAAGATGCTCCCTTATCCATTATTGGATCTGAAAAAGAGGAGGATTAAGAATTATCTGACTTCTCAGTTAATGTGCAAATCATCTAAAAGCTCAGCTTAGAAAGGTCTTAGAAAGCCGAACAGCACTAAAATAATAATAATGTCTTAAGAATTTTTAATAATATAAATGTGCGGTGTCACATTTTTAGAGTGAAAATAGAGTTTTGTGGTTTCTATCTCAGATGGTCTTTTATCTCTCTCTTCCTGTTTTTGTAATTATATATGAAAGTCCTATACTACTTTTAATTAAAATTTTTTATTACAATTAGAAGTTGTCACTTGGGACAAACTCACACTGCTGGAATTTAATAACAATTATATTACTTTCAGGCAATAGTAGAAAATAATTTGATAAGTATCTTTGGAAATGAGCATTAATCTATTTACTTTTAACAAAGTGTAAGGCACTGGAGAAAAAGTATATCTTGGGAAATATATTTGTATAATGTATCTGTGATCTTTGCAGGGTTTTTGTCTGTAATACGTATTTCTAGTATCTTTCTCTGCTCTTGGTTATGGTGAAAAAACCCTTCATTGGAAAGATTGAAACACAATTTTTCTGTGTTTTCAAGGGACAGGAGAGACTGTGAACCAGAAGACATCTCTTAATGTTCCATCTTTGGTTTCCTAGGCTAGTTCTGCTGTTTGCTATAGTAATATTTGTTTTATCATTTCTATCACTCCAATATGTATACTTGCCTTTCAAAATCTGCGAAAAGTATTTAAAAAGAAAAGAGAAAATGCTAGTATTTCAAAACCCTATTATAATGCATTTTCAAATATGTCAGACACATCTTTGTTAAAATTAAACCAAGGATTGGTTTTGAGCGAATAGCCCTATATCCTTACAGATGCTGTGGATGGATGCATCTAAGCTGCTTATTATATTGATGGGTTTTGCTGCTCTGCAGCAAATGAAAACAGGCAGCTGCTTCCTCCATCAAAGCAAAAAGCAGCCTGAGTTTTTATTAAACGAGTGTTCATTTCTTCTATTGCCAAAATTCTTACACAAAACAAAAGAGCAGTTTTAGCACATTATTGCTTAACTAGACATGAACAACTGACAGCAAGTGATAAGCCTGTCTGCTTTTCACAACTGGTAATCATTTTTGGAATAGATGTTTTAATATAGTTGAATATAAAATTTTGTAATTTACATCTACAATGGTACATAAATTTATAGATCCAGTTTTTTGCAGGAGAATGAAGGCTATAATCACAAAAGATTTGTTCCAGTGTTGTTTAATTTTTAATAACTATTTGAAAACTAGGTAAAAAAACCCACACACATACACAAAACACAAATTCATTCATTTGAAAAAGATGTTAAAGACAATCATACAAGTAGATTTGTATAGTTGGCCAATTTTTCTTATGGAAGGGATATGCGTACATTTACAGCTTTGACTTGTTACTGTATTTCCACATCAGTTCCACCAAGCTTCTTAAGTTTGTGCTGTAAAAGAAATATGCAGATTGCAGACCATCATGTTTCCCTCCTAGTCATGAATAATAATGAGAATGAAAGTGAGAGATACGGTGCTGAGGCCATTTTGCCTAGGCTGAAGATCTCAGCCGGTGCTTATACATATTTTTCAATGATCTGAATATCATGAATTCTGCTTTAGATTGGAAGAGAGACAAGAGTTTCTACAAAATGTGTGTGCATAGGGAAAAAATGGTGAGACTTGTTTCTCTTTATAGTCTCTTCTATTTTTTCCTGGTGTTCTTGTACCTTTTCAAACTCACTTATGGCATTCCTGCTGTGGAAAAGTAAGCTAGCCATTCTCCCTGCCTCAAATTACTCCTCTTCCCTGGACTTAAAAGGTGGTTTGCCATCTGCAAAAGCCAGGTGCAGTAAGGCACAGATATAAGGTGCTACTGTAAAGGCTATTAAATAATTTCCTTTTTTCACACTGTGTCCATTTAATGCTGAAGTTACTTACTTGTAAATATTCTTGGGGTAAATTTTACAAAGCAAATTCTCAGATTAGACAACTGGACTTTCAAAATATGCTAGCTCTTAAAGATATTGGCATTTGAGATGGTCAAATGTCCACAGGGGCACATACTCAGTAGCTGTTCTCCTTTTGAAAATCTGCTCTCAAATTCAATTTTGTAGTAAATAATTTTACAATTGCAGGCACACGATGTGCAACTAACTTGGCAATGATGACCCTTCTTTTACCTGCTTCTGCTGTAGATGGGTATAAACTTAAGATTTTGTGTACTGAAAAGAGAGTGAAACAACAAGGGTTTTTTCAGTGGGTTTTTTCTTCACTTAGCAATCTCCTCCATTTCCTCATTTTGCTAAAGTGGCCAGGTTTGTCTTTAGATTATTATGGAAATTATTTTCCATGACGTTTTTCCACTCCTCTATACATGCATTTTACGGTATCTAAAAAATGAATATTTTTATTATTAGTGCCTTATTATGTGTGTTTATGTTTTTTAGATTCAGTACACTTTAGGTGAGATCTCAGGTAGCAGGGATTACTGATTATCCTTTCATCTGTGTCACATTTTGCATGCTGTGTGAGAAAGTGAATGAAAATAAAATCTTTACTTCCTGACTATACTGAGCAACATTTTTTATGGTAAAATTATGTTGAAAGGTGGCTTGAGGATGGAATTTGAAGAAAATTTAGAGCTGGAAGTACCGTTGAGAGCTATCCATGCCAACTACCTACAGCAATACAATTATTTGCAGGTAGTCTCTACTCAAGCAATTACTTAAATTAGAACACCGATGTTATATGTTACTACCAAGAGGGATTTGGCAGACATACACTGTACATCCACTTTGTACATACTCTTAACTGTGCTATTCATCATTTCATGTTTTAACTGTGATTTGGGAGTGAAGTTTGGTGCTCCACTGACAGAAGGTTCATAATATTGGTTAGAGCTTAATTTTAAAATTTGCTCCAAAGTACTGTGCTGTTGAACCTTGATTTTGACCTGCTCTCTTACTTCTCCAGGACTCTCAGCAGATGTACTGTGCTTCTTTATGTTCATGCTGGTTGAGATCCACAGAAAAAATAACCAGGATAAAATCATCAAACTTACCTTCCCATGTGACTTGAATATAGTCACACAGTATAAAATAAGGTTTGATACTAAAAAAAATTAAGAGTTGTGACAATGGTACAATGCTCTAAGAATGGAAGAACTTTATTTTAAATTCCTAGAATTACTTATGTTGTATTCCTAGAATAGCCTTTTCCAGTAGATACCTTAGTTTTGGGGATTTTCCATCTACTTTACAGTCTTTTAGCAGAGATGATGGGGAATAATTGCCTGTCCGGATAGGCCATTAATTTAACAGTACAGTCTGTTGTAGTGCCAAAGATTTTTCTGCTCTCCACTAATAATGTGTCTTGGTGTTGAGGGATAAAAAGTGCTTTACTTAGGATCAGAAAACTGTTCATCATTGTTCAGTGCAGTGGTTGGTACTGCTTTTGAGATATTATTCATCTCTTTGCCCAAAAATTCTTTTTTTTCCTCTCACTTTGATGACTGTTAAAGCAAATAAAGTTATTTCATGTAGTCAGGAATCAGGACATACTAGAAAAAAAGATCTTTTTGTGTATATTCATATGGGGGAAATGACTGACTTTTCAAATTTTAATTGTCTTTGCTTTTGAGGGCTAAGATAGGATTTGTACAAAATTTACTTGAGATTTCAAATGAATAGGAAGACGTTTCATAGTTTAATAGTGCAAATAAAAGACAATTCTATTCTTTTGAGATCAGGTATCTCTACATGTGGCTATGTGAAATACTAGGGAAATGTGAAAATCCTTTCAATTTGGCTTAGCTTGGAAAGTAACTTCATAATCTCCTAGCATGAGTTAAGCAGTTGTAGGACAGCTTTATACCTCCTACTCAGAGCTTCTGGGGACAGCTCCCTTGTCACCTCCAGCTGCCCCTGTGTTTCCTGTGTGCAGTGCTGGCAGACAGTAGAGCAGAATTCCGCTAATCTTGCACTATCCCAGTTAAAGTAATCAGTACTACTGAGACTTCTTTATACCTATGGACCACTGCTGTGACATAATAGCTCAGATAATCAAATGTCTTTCTTAAAAATACACGTCTCAAAATTCTTTTCTACTCATGTGTTGTTCTCTAAGAACTTCAAATAGGACCTCAATATCTGTTATCCAGGGGTGTGACAATGTTCTTTAGAATATGTGGTAAAAAGCAACAGAGCAACAGAGGAGAAACAATTTTTTTTTAAAATACTTATTTCTGGTAGACAATTTTCTGTACTATCATACAGTATTGGGCTTTTTTAGATTTGGTGCAGAAGAAGCACAGGTTTTGTGAAGCTTTGGACTAGTGGTGCTCCACCTGATGGTTAAAACAAAACGTCCTCAGAAGGCTGTCTACACATGGCTTAGTCCATTTGGGCTGAAGGTTGCTTTAGGAAACTGTTGTGCCATGACTAGAGCAGAAGGACCTGACTAGTGCAGAAGGACCTGACTAGTGCAGAAGGACCTGACACTTTCCAATAGCAAGCACTATGAGAGTAAGAAAACCAAATGAAGTTATTTTTAGCATTATTATGATTTTTTTAGTGTTGTTCCTCTGGAGGAAAAGGTTGGGTGTCTTTTTTGGGTTACATCATACCTCAGGGTATAAGGATGACTCAAGTTATTTTTCTTGGCCTTCCCATAATTTCATTCTGTCTGTCTAAGTAACTTAATCTGTCTCTCTCTTACTTTGGTTCCTAATGTGCAAACTTGGGACAATAGAAGTTCATGATATCATCAAGTTCTTGTGAGTTAGACTCCACTACTGTGTTGAGATTTTATGATATGGTGATAAGTGCTGTAGAAATGCCTGCATTTTTTATGGCTCTTCGATGCATTTGTAGCATTTTTCTATCCATCGTCATACGATTTAGTGATGTTTTTCTATTCCTTCTACTGTAACAGATATCATAAAGCTCTGTGGAAGTACATGTCATCTATCTTATGGCGTATTTTCAGTGAAAATCCTACTCCATCCTAGTGGTAAAAGGATACTTACCAGGAGTTGAAATGTGGGCAGGCATTGCTCCATGAGCTCTGTCTCTCTCCCATGTCTTCAGACGTGCCCATTCTTGAGGGTCTCCTTTGAACACCAATGCAACTTAATTTTTTTATACATTTCAGTAGAGATTCCAATGCTTTCTGGCAATTATTCTCTGTTTTCACATGGTAGTTATTGAGGTCATAAAGAGTTTTGAAACTTCCACTAAATGTCACAAAATACTTGTTTTTGCAAAAAGAAACTAATTTCTCTCTCTTTCCTCATACAGTGAGACTTTTTTAGCCCCTTTGTTTAGGACTTGCAGAATATTTATAGCCTTGAAAATACAAGCACCATTTGGGGGTCTTTTGATCTTTTGCCTATCCATGTGTAAATAGTTTAGTATCGTGTAAGTAATTGTACATGCAAATAGGTAACATCCAATGTTGTGTATTTATAATCAAATTCAGAAATCAAATTGAGAATAATTTTATTTTAAATATGAAAGAATTATTTTAAGTGTGTTCATAGGGAACTTAATCCATATCCATATGTATGTGTTTGCAGGAAATAAATTATGCTTTTCACAACGTAGTGGTGGTTGTTAATTCATAGGAATTGCTGCATTTCTGCATTACAGCTGTATGTTTTCTAACAGAAGCAGAACTATCTTTCTTATACTTGCAACTTCAAAATGTAGGTCATTGTGTTGGTGAATGTAGGTCAGAGTGAGGAGGAAGAAGACAGAATGCAAACTCCTCCACATGGATCTTTAAGCTTATCCCTGTTTTGAAGGTAAAGAGGCTTACCTACCTGTTCAAGCACGAGAAGCTTTTTCTTTTACTAAAATTAACACAGGTGTTCTGGCTTCTGGCTCCTTGGCTTAGCTAGGAGCATTGTGTGCTTCCACACTTGAGACTTGATCATGAAAGATCTCCTGACTCCTGCTTCTTTAGCTGCCAGGTGCTTATATCATTGCTGAGGTGATACTTCCTTCCCTGTGGGGAAAGAGGGAGCTGTGTGCATTGCTGGAATCTGCCTAAAGAAGAGCATTGTCTTTCCAAAGGTGCTTTACCCTTCTCTCAGTACAGAGCTATCTGATACACCTGCAGTTTCAGCTGGTATCAATATTGTAATGGTGGCAGGGGAAGGAATAGTGACCCCTCGTAAAAGCTTCAGTGACACCATTCAAAGTGCCCTTTCAATAATAACTGTAGAAAAGTGAGAGACATTTGACTGAGGGTACTGAAAAGTCAGATATTGAAGGATGTTTTGCTAAATTGACAAGTATTTAAAAAATTCACTCAGGCTAGAAGTTTGCTATAAAAGGGTTTCCGTTTTTTGTGTTTGTGGGTGTGGGGTTTTTTGTAATGTGAGATATAAGTATTATAAATGGTATTAAATTAGCCGTGTCTTCACTAAATATAAAAAAAAGCACTTTTATTGCTTGAGTGTACACCAGTCACTGCAAACTGAAACATTCTTTATGTTATGCACTAAAATATTTAAACAGTTATTATATTTATTGCGAAATCTGTCATTTTAGTGTATTTCAATGCTCAAAAGCATTGAAATGCTCAAAGGGAGATGGAAAACCCTGTAGAATTCTTAGTATATGTTTCAGTAAAGAATGGGTAGTCTTGTGTGAATATTTTATTTTAACCCTTATCAAGTCTAAGAAAAATAGCACATTCAAAAACACCTGATCAGCTTAAACTGTCATAACTAGGAGAAATACAATTATTTCATTAGTGGTTTTGGCATACCTATGTATCATCATATCATCACTCTATATTTTTATTTCCTTTAAAGGTCTTCATAATACAAAAGTTATATGTGAAGTTCTAGACAAATCCTGTGTAGGCTTTTGTTTGATCTGCATAGCATCAAGACACTCTTAAATTTTCATTATTTATCCCTATGAGTAAGGGTAGTTCAGAATACTTACTGGATGTAAAGGAAGAATTATATTGATGATGGTTTCAATCAGGCTAAGTGATTGAAATGATGACAATTTTTCTCCCAAACTTCTGTTGAAAATATAGTTTTTAGATGTTAAAAATTATGTTTTTAGTCTTGTGAACAAAAAATTGTTAAAAATGGTCTAAAGGATGCACACAAATAGTAAACTGCATGGAATTCAACTTCCTTGCCTAAAAATATCTAAAGGATGCTCTGTGTGTCAGATAAGTTTACTGAAACTGTTGAAATATCTGTAGTTCATAATATTAAATTTGTGTCTCATTAATTCATAATGCTGTGTGTTGTTGGAGGGGGGAAGCTGGCTCTGGATTTTACCTGTGGACAGACATGTAGACATGTTTTTTCTTTTCTAAGCATCCACAGATGAAAAACACATAAAACCATAATTTGGCTGCATGTGCCTTTGATTCATCATCCTTTAACTTTGGGACCTAACTAACCTAACCACTTTGCAGACCTAACTCATGTGCCTGAGTCTGAGTTTGTTTTTGCCAGGCTCCCTCCAGCAATGAAGCCTGGTGACTGCAGGAGAGAGTGCAAGACACGTGCTGCCCTCTCTGTGGGCTGTGGCACCTCTGTGCAATGTCCAAGTCAGGTGGGAAACTGGTCTGGCTAAACAGCCAGTTTCATGAGAGCCTGGTTTTGAAGGAATAAATTTACATGGAAGCCTCCAAAGTAGTTGGCAATGTTGATGATGTCCCATCTAAGTTTTACGATGGAAGCTTATAATGAGCAGATTAGGTGAAAAGACTGATTGCTCCTGGCTATTCCCATAGAAGAACTAGGGGAATTCAAATGAAAATGACAGGGAGGGAAATATAAAATGAGAGAGGAGGGGTTTCTTTATAGCAGGATGAAACTGTGGTGCTTCCTGGTGCAGCTCTGGAAAGTTTACCACAGTACGCAGAACAACTAGAAAAATCCTTCAGAGACTGTTAAACAGAACTTATCACTTGTATTTACTCCTCTTCTTCTTCTTCTTCTGAACTTCTTGAGCCACAACTAGAAATCAGTTTTTTATTGCCCAGTCCTGGATTTGTCCTTAGCATGTGCTGCTGGTCAGCATGCCTTACAGTCAGACTGATGCCTGACCTGTAGCAGCCTGAAGCTTGCTGCTTGCTGCTTGTGAGAAAAGTCCTTCTCCCCTATGAAAAATATGAAAACAATAAGATAAGCACCTGTTGTTATTGTTCTTGTTATCCTGTACAATATGTTTTGGAATAGGGCGGTGTAGAACCCAGCCAGTCGTATACCTGGGTTCCTATTATAAAAAAGGACAATACAATAAACAGGCTGCTGCTGCTGGCTGAATCTCGACCCTTGCAAACCAAGGTGTGTGCTGTCTCGTTATTATGGATCTCTGCATTTGCTGCCATACTGACCTAGCAAAAAATAAGAGAAAAGGAGCTAAATAAAAAGAAACTGGGAAGAAATGGAGTGACTGTAGTATGATGAAGATGTAGGTAAGGAAAAATGAGAGGGCTCCCGTCCCTTGTTGGAAACAGGCTACAAGGCAGGGTTGGCCTTCCATCTGGCCTGGTATAAACTGGCTGATGTTCATGTCAATGCCCAAGTGAACTACATTTTATGTGATTTTAAAAGTACTGATTATTGCATGTATATCTATAGATATATGTGTATGTTTATGCATGTGTGCATATATCTATACATTTCTGATCATTAGTTGTGATTAAATCTATGAAATACTAGATTCCAATGCTAAAATCATAGGTCGTCTGCTTTTTTCCCCCCTTTATTCCATGCTATTATGGCAAATTTAGAAAATGAAGAAGTGGGTAGAGGTCTGCAAATGGTAATATGCATTCAAATATTATTTTAGACCCAAAAAAATTCTGTTCTAAGAAGGCAAATATCTTTGTTTTATAGGTCTCTGGCCATCTGAAGAAGTGCTGGCTTACTACTGCCTAAAGCATAATGAAATATTCAGGTACAGAGTTAAACATAAAAAGATATTTTCCAATCTCTCAGTTTTATTGTATCTGCATGGTAAAGATTGCTATGATTTAAGTCTTCAGATTAAATTTAAAATGTTCAAGGTGAAAGCATGTTGCTCTTAACAAAGAATTCTGAGCTGCCTTTGGGTACTAATATTGCACAGCAAGCTTTCTGCTATATGTCAAAGACTTTTGATTTCCACTCAAGGCGTTTTATTTCACTTTGATTTTTTGGAAACAAAAGTGAAGATCCAATCGATGAGTACTGATTGTGAAGGTCAGGAAAAATAAGATATTCTTTAAACTGACATCTGTTGCAAAAGCAAGCAAAATATTTTCTGATAAAATACATAATCATGGCATATAGTAAGAGGAATTTGCACCTGTATTTAAGTGCTGTGAAACAGTTTTGAAACATCCTTCAATTTTATTTGGTTTTAGGTGTTTTCACGTTTTCTAAACTTGTAGAAGACAGTTATCAAGGCTCCAATATGAACAACTAAAAATAAAATCCATCCTGCATCCACTTTCTTTCCCCTTGAGTATACTGAGATTTGCACTTGGAAATCCTTGAAGTTTCATTGTCTGGAGGATGAAAAGGGTGCAAGAAGAGCCATTATAACAATGCATTTGGAGACTGAAATTGTGTTCTGAGTGAGGGTGTAAGGCTAATACCGAGTAAACCAGCTTGGAGTATACAAAATCCCTCAGTTTGTGTAAATATGGTGCTGGTAAAATAAGAAAGACAAAACTGTAAGTCCCTGCCCCTTGTACCAAATGAGCATCGTGCTCAGACTCTGAAATTAAAGATCTGGCACCAAAGTGTGCCCTGATTCATAAAGCCTCATTTCTACTCCATCCACCACCTGGACAAAACCAGGCCCATTAGAGGAGGCAGCTCATGCACCTAATGTGGCACCTGCTGCTCCTTCCTTCCAGGTTAGTTGGGCACTGCTCCCAGGTAAGCTGTGTGACTGCTGCTGATGCAGTGATATCCCTGTAGCACTTTGCTGTCCAGCCCCTTGCTCGTATGCTCTGCTTGTTCTCCAAGGCTCCTCACAGCCAACCTCCCTGTGCTGCTCACTCAACAGGTATTTTCCTCGTTGGGTATGCAAGCCAGGATACTTGGAGACAGTGATCAGTCAAACTTCCATGGAGAAAATGGACTATTTCACATTCTGATTTCTCAGGATTATGCCCTTCTGACAGTACTCTCAGAGTACAGTTTCTTATTTTAATTCTCATTAATAAATTGACTGACAGACAGGTGCAATGTCTAAAATTTGCTAATAAGGTAACTTTGCACTGAAATAATTTTGTATGCATAAATCTTTATGTGTATATGGGTATGTGCATGCTGATATATTATGTACATAGAAATTTGGTTCAAAATGCACTAGAAAACTCACACTGGATACTTTCTGTGTTTATTTCAGTAAGTATGACTCTTATAAGGGATTAAGTACCTTGTAAGTGTTATGTATAACCATATGTATATACTTTTATTATATAACACATTTGGTTTAGAAAAATTTAAACGTATCTGAGAAAAAAAAAACTGTAGTCATTCTGTTTAAAACACAAACTGCAAATTTCCCGTATCTGTTTTATATTCTCTTTGGGTTTATGTAAAGCTTGTTCCTCCAAACTATGTCCATCTTTTATATCATTTTGATTAAACAGGACAACTAGACGTTTTTCAAATAAAATTTGTGGTGTCTAAGAAAAATAAATCTAACCTGTCCAGACAGCGAGCATTATTATACAGTCATACAGCCTAGTCCGCTCGCCTCAGTGAACAAAATATCAGCATCTGTATACTGATACTGATATGGCATCCTAGATGTTCTTCTTAAATATCAGTGTCGAGTGAGTAGGGAGGTGACCCTTACAGATAAAAATAGATTTTCAGATGTTGATGTTTTAGGGGAGAAGAAAGGTGCACCAAAACAAAAAAAAAGCAACCTAAAAACCCAACCAAACTGTTTAGTTGAAATTCCATTTTCTGCTGGTCAGAAGTGTCTCAATGGCAGTGCTCTTGCCAGCTGTAACAGTTGCTGCACATTTTGCTATAAAGCAGTGTGTTCCTAAACTGAGGCTCTGCCTTGCCCCAGACGCTGCTTCACACAGTTTTGGTGCGGGGGTCAGCATCCGTCCCTCCTCCCCTCCTGGGGCAGGCCGTGGCTCTGGAGGACATTCTTTATGGCTCCCCCTGCAAGCTCCCATCCAGCACACTCTCTGTGCCAAATTATATTTCACATGCACGTCTTAATAACAGCACAGTATGGTCTAAGTTAAAAGCAGCCTTTTAGACCATGTATTCAGCCCTTTGATCGGGCTCAGTTTAGGCTCTTGACACTAACTTCGTTTAGTTTTCTGAGGCTTAACCGTTTGCTGTTCCCATCGTTGTTCATAACAGCATTGTTTGTAGGTCACTTGCAGTTTTAAGTGCTAATTGAAGGATCGGATTTCTTCGTGTGTAATTATTTTGTGGTATTCGGTTTCCTTTAAAACTTCTCTCTTTTTAATATATAAAGGCTTTTAGGCATAAATGTATGGAGAGATATATAAATAATATTAATTTCCCCATTTACTTCTCTAGCTGTTTTTGCAAGAATGAATGTGGATTAACATTGTTATCCTTTCCTAACAATTATCTTTCGCTACTCTAGCTAGTTTAGTTCTAAAAGACAGAGCCATTGACAGGGGAAAAAAGGGAACCTTCTCAGATTTTTCAGCTCAGCGGTGGTAATGTTGCACTGAACACTAATGAGGGAACCCCCACTGATTTGCCTGCTTTGTGACTTTTCTATTTCATAATTATTTTTAAAACGCAAAACGACATGAGGTAGCCTAGTCATGTCTCTACAACTTCCTGGTAGCTCAGTTCTTACTGCAGATGGCAATTTGTTCTTGTAACATATATGTCTCTCTGACCATTTTCATCTAATTTGTATGGGTTCTACCATTTCCTTTCTCTCTTTCAGGGACCTTGCTGTGTGTGAGCTAGGGGGTGGCATGACATGCTTGGCTGGGCTCATGGTAGGTCTTTTCTCAATTCCAATCCCTTTCAGAGGAAGAAACAAAAGGAAAAATGTTCCAGTGCCTCCAACTGCTGGGTCAGAGAACTGTCAACAGCCTCAGCTGCGGTCAAGCTGCAGAGTCTTGAGAGACCTTCTAGATTGACTTGCTTTCGTATCATATTGATTTTATGGTTGCCTCGATGAGCAGAAACATTTTACCTCGGTGTAGTCAATATCTTTTGTTGTGACATTCCAGGCCACGTACGGTCTGTCTTTCATTGCCATAGCCAAAGCTTTTTTTTTTTTCAGATTATAGTCCCATTTGCTAAGATACAGGAATAGCCTGGCGAATCACAGTTGGAGCACCATGATATAGCTGCTAATGTTTTGCCTGCATTATTACACCAACAAACATGATCCAGAGCTCTCGGTAATTAGATTCTTTTGAATTAGATTGGCCATTCAGGAGAGTCGTTCACCATTCTCTGGGTTCTGAGTCATGTATTCAGGAGATATTATGTAGCAGTGCAGTGCATTAGACAAGTTTTTATGTCTCTACAAATAAAAGCATATTGTTACACTGATTGGCATTTGACAAACCTGTCGCTCTTATACAATGTGTCGAGGTTACAGCCCAATGTGCGAGCATGTCAAAGCTCACAAAAAAATTACCCTTACAAAGCCATCTGCCTGCAATGCAAAGTTATATGAAGGGCATCAGGCAGTCAGACAGAAGCAAGCTGAAAGGCAGAGTGACAGCCTTGTATGATGGCTCTACTAGATAAACAGAAGCCCGCAAATGAAAGCCTCTCAGAATACCATCATCGGCTGTCACAATGCAATTACGGAACAGAATGATAGCAAGATAGAGGCTCCCGCAAATGGAATGATAAAAGTATTGACTGATTTGATTGAATGATTAAAATAATGCAGACATAAAATGAAAAAAGATTGAAGATTGTTACAGAGAAATAGGTGAGGAAGCATGATACTGAAGGCTTGTCACTCCTGTCTTCACTTCCACACAGACAAGCATATTTGCTCATTGTTTGCTGTGCTCTTTTTTTCAGGTTGCTATTTCTGCAGATGTCAAAGAAGTTCTGTTAACTGATGGAAATGAAAAGGCCATCAAAAGTATCCTTATTCAGATAGAAAACTGGTTTGTTGTGCTCGTTCCTTTTTACTGGCTGAGTAACAATCAATATAAAGACAGACAGCATGGGGTATATTAAGAAAAAGTCCCCACATAAGTAATTAAAAAACAGATGTGGAATATCTTGAACCGAGCTGCAGCTTCCCCCATAATAAATGCCACATTTTCTCCGTTAATTAAAAATGCACATGTTGGTATAGAGCATGTACAGTAGTAAATATTTGTCTTGTGGCTGAGTGCTGAAAGACTCATGTGCGTATGCTGCATGTTACAGGAGATGTAGCAGTGAATCATTAGCTCCCCTTCATGTATCTGTTTTGCACAAGAGCTGGATTTTTTTCCTACTTTCAGACATTAGCCTCTTAAAACATAGCCAGCATTTGTATATTGTCAGAGCTTTTCCAGTGTATGTTGAAATGTTTCATTGTTGCTGCTAAGTTATAACTGCCTACAATTTACCCATTTAGTCTGCTTAATCAATTATCAATTTATCATTATTTCTCTTGAAGTAAAATTGCAAAAGTCCTCTGTCCCTTGTAGAAAGTATTTTATTGTATTTCTTATATTAGAATAAATTGCTATTATGCCCTTCTAATATGAACATATAGTTCAGAAAATTGAACTGGACTTGGGCTAAGCGAGAGAATGAGTGAGCATAATTTGTGGCCACATTAAATATCAGCACAGAACAAGAACAGATATATACAGTGAATACTAATAGCCCTTAGAAATTGAGAGGGGAAAAAAGCAAGATATCTATTTGCTTTTGTTCCTTGATAATCTTTCCATTTACATTTTAAGGCATGTTAATTTTTCAGGTTTTGGCCACTGCAGCATCACAATTATTTTGATTTGAGTTTTGTATGTATTTGAGAGCATAGTGAGTACTTAGTAAAAAAAATGTGAAACTATTCTGTGGCTTAAATAAATTGCAGTTGCTGATGTTTGTTAAAACAGGAGACATTGCAATGCAATAATATTAGCTACTACCTTCAAAAAAGACTTTCTCAGAGGTAAATGAGGTAACTATAACTGCTGACAACACTCAAACAATTTTGTGCTAAAAACAGTCAATCCTAGATCATATCTGTTAAAACTTGAAGTAAGTCTGCTAAAAGTCTCTTTTTTCTTAAAAAAGGCAAGTTCTCAGCTATGTTCCAGGGATTCTTATTTTGTTAAATTCTAGCATGTTAGACTTGTGTCTTGAGGGGGAAGTATTCATTATTCTGTGTATTTTAATCAGCACCGCCCCTTCCAATCCTTCTTCCATGTCATTATGAAGATAAAAAATGTGGGAGAAAAGAAGTGTTTCAAAACTAGCCTAACAAAACAAACTCATGTTGTACAGAAGCACAGGTATTTAACAAAAGGTCATTTTACCCACAGAAAGCTTCAGGTGGGCTCAGTAAATCATCAAGTCAGCAAATGTCTTGCATAGCAGATTCCATAAACATACCTGAACTTTTTTGAAATGTAGAAGTCTTTTATAACAAGGAAAATTGATGAGTGCTAAAATATTCACTCAGTCTTTGGAATTAAACAAATAAAAGTGCTTTTATTCCTGAAAAAGATACTGTTAATGTAATCTAATGATCACACCTTAGTTTTTCACAATATGTTTTAGAAATGTCTACTGTTTCCGAAAGTCTTACAAGAGGTCTTCATCTGTATTCACTCAGTGAATCCCTTTCAGGGAAATGATTGGTGGACGGCTCTAACAAGAATTTATTTTTCTTTTTTAACATTTGGTGCTCAGAAGGCTCAGCATTCAAAGTGCTTTTATTGTGTTGGATCTTACAATGGGCTTAATATTAGCAGGGTGCCAAAGTGCAGCAGGCTAAGAACTTCACCATGTAGGTGAAATGTATTCTTAAAAGTGCACATAATAAAATTTATGTTGCATTTTTATGTGGTTTATGGACTTCAGTAGAAATTTTGTGATCTGTCTTATGGTAATTTTCTTTTGCACTTTTTTCCATAGTGACTGGCTATAACAGAAGTTAGGCTAAATTTAGATCTGTTTCAGCCACACCAGGCTCACTGAAATCAGTAAGAATTTTAGGTGTAATTGGAAATAGCATTTGCCCCAAGTGCCACTGACTACAAATGATGTATTTCTGCTAGTTCTTATTGTTGCTGATGGTATTTTTTAATTGTTTAGCATACCAAATTAAGGTAATGTAGGATAAAATACTGTTTTCTTTTCTAGATTCTGCTCTTCAGGAATAGTTAATGCCTAGTATTATGCTTTTTATGTAGGTATTATAGATTAAAATAATTTTTTTTTAAAATTACTGTTTACATCTTCCCTTTAAATTTCTTAGGAAGCTTAAATTACATGCCAGTCATACTATAATATCCAAAAATTACTTTCCAAACAGTAAAAGTGGTTGTCAACAAAAAAAGAAAAAATCCTTGTCAGAAGCCAGGAAATCACCAAGCAAGCCTGCTAATTATTCTTAATGGGCAAGATGAGCACATTAAGAAACAAATGAATACATCAGTGAAATGTAATTGAAAATCGACCTGGCAATAGTGCATTGCATCTGAGAATCTGCCTTTGTATTATCAACATCATCATAATTATTGTTGTTTTTGTTGTTGCTATCACTATTCAGTGAGCATAAATAACAGCTTTGCTTTGTGAAATCTCAAGCTTTTGAGGATTTGATTTTTCTTTTGATTTTTGACACACTTCCTATTAATCTCCATTTCATACTGCCATGCTAAGTATTCACTATGTATGTTTTCAATATCTGTATTAGAATACATTATTGAAATGTTATAAGTTTAAAAAATTTTAAAAATTAGTCAATCTCAAATAATTGTTGTCATTTTAGCCCTCTCACTGTGAAATACATTCTATATTTTATATTAATCAATGATCTTATGTATTATAGAGGCTTTCAAAAGGATGAGTTGAGTTGCTCATCCATTCAAAAGACTTCACTCTAACTCACTCCTTTTGCTTATCATGAGCAGGTTTTAATTGATTAAATAGATAATTTATATTGCAAAATCAATAAAATAAAGACAGATGTTACTCCTTTTGCCACCTTGTTCAGAACTTTATTGTTGATTTAGTGTGTTTTATGTAAATTATTTGAGGATCATTTAAATAAGGAAAGCAATAAAATTCAAAATATAGGCATTTCAAGTGAATAATAGAGATATACACAGGCAAAGTTATCAGATTCATCCCCCGTTGTAATTTTGGGTGATGTGCATTCAGATACAAATTTTCTAACTTAGGTAATATCTGTGACCTAAGTCAGTCATGAACCTCCAGTTCTATTTCCACAGAACACTGGAAGCATCTTTACTCACTTTGACATGTCCAGATCCAAGGATGAGGTTCATTTTAGTAAAAATTGTTTCCTATTTCAGAGAGGCTGTGTACCTTCTGCCTTAGCTCTGTTTCACATCATGCACTGGTGACTTGAACTACTGTCTGAAAACATCAATAATACAAAACATGGTTGCAGTGCACTATAATGGCCATTAAAATACAGTGTATGGATCTTTCAACAGTCCTGGGAAATTTAGGTTAGAAGGGTCATGTTTAGCCTGAATGCCTGAAGACATGGTCTCATAAATTATTGAAAAAAATCTAGTGTTAACATGTTTATAACCATTATTAATAGTTTTGCTCAGTTATATAATTAAAGCGCAATGTAGCTAATTTATCAACTATGTTATTTCTGCCTCTGCTTAAAAGTAACATGATTTGCTCGTGGAGTTATTTATGCTTTCCTTTTGCTGCACAGGTATAGACCATTCATTTACTACTTGTCACTGCATAATGTGGAAAAGATTTAAAAGGCACATCCAAACTAGAGAGATTTGTTTAAACCAGTTTTCTGTCATTCCACTTCTAGTTTTTGATTTCACAAAATACAAGTTGTCTTTTCCAGGGTTTGGATAGAGACTGTCCTGAAATAACTTTTCTTAAATAACCAACTCTGTTAGGAAGGCAAATTATGTGATTTCAGCAAGGCAAAGAAAGAGATATATCAATGATATTTCAAATTAGCCTAACACTACTATTCAATTTTCTTATAAGAGCACTTTCAAAAGATCTGACATATTTTGTGGCCCTAGAAACGTCCTCCTGATGACTGTAAGATTTCCTATACCATAAATAAAATAGAGGGATCATTGACATCTTTACCAAAAATGTCTGTTAAAGATAATTTTTTACATTTGAAATCAATTTGAATCATTCAAATATGTATGGATTCACACTGAGTGACAATTAGTATTCTCATAGTTTTCACTTACTTGCTACACCTTTTCCTTCCAGTGGCTTCTTGCTAACCACAAATGATTGATTATGAAGGTTAAGTTTCTAGCCATAGGTGACTGGGCTCAGTTTCCCTTGAAACTTTTCCTTGATAGCCCTTGCTTTAAACTGCCTGAATGGCTATCCAAATTTGTGACCTGATCTTCTAAATTATAAGAAGCTGAGACATAAGGTTGAGGCACTGTTGTGGTATCTAAAGGGCAGAAAAAAACCATTTATTGCTTTGCAGTCTTTTATGGTGGTTCCAAACCATTCTCAAGAAAGCAAATGGGCTAGAAACTCCTTTATAAGTTAAGGTGCTCCTGTTGGGTGTTGGATTCACCCAGACAGAGGCAGGAACAAAGGTGTGGGTCTTGTGGGCAGGTTGTCAAAACATGTAAGCCTCCAAAATCTCAGCATTGGGTTTAGTGATACAGTCAAAAGCAGCACAAACTAAGCTGGACATTTAGTAGCTGTGTGAAAAAATTTCAGTTCACCATGATTGTAATTCTTATATTTGTAAATAGTTGCCTTTAAATATATATAAAGCATGGAATGTCTTTTTTCACCTCCCTCTATAGCTACAGGGCTAGAAATTCCTTAAATGAAAGAGTAAACAGAGGTAGGCAACTAGAGCAAATTGCTGTATAGATACATGGCTGCTGTGCTGGAGTAGCAATATTAAATATATGCTTCTGAAAAAAAGACTGACTCTTAGCACAGATTAAAGAAGACCAGACAGATAAGAGACATTATGAAGGTTTTAGCAATGGAAAAAAGTGAGGTTTATTATTCTTATTGCTCTAGTTTTGTAGACAATTCTTAACAATTATACTACAGATGTAAATGAGATCATCACAAGAAACCAAAATGCTGGAGTATTTAAGGCTCAGAAAGTGTCTAGCTGGTAAGAGGCTACTAAACTTTTCAACTGATTCTTGCATGTACTTGTGTATTTAATGTAGATGTGAAATGTATGCAAAAGTGTGAAAGTGTGACCTGTGTTACTGATGCTGACACAGATATAAATACAAGCAGGTTAGTCATGCCAGATAAAAACTTAGAAATATTTTTTAAAAATAGCAAATACAGTATGATTAGTCTTGGTGACATCAACTCCCTTTCCTTTTAATTTTATTTTAATACAGACTATGTATCTTCAATCTATGATTTAGTGCATCATTGAAATTTGGCTGCTTCAGAGTCAACACTACCCACTGTACTGAAAATGAGGCTTGGAATGAATGTATCTAAATCACTGGCAGGTTTCATTTTAAATAGCTCTGAGAATTCAGGTTGGCAACAAATTCCACTTGCCCCTGAGGTAGATGTTGTTGGAGCATTCCTGGGAGGTAATTTGGTCATCCTGTCTGTGTGATCTTTATCGTGTTGTCATTGCAAAGACAGATGGGGAGCATGGGAAACAGGCACAGTATGCAGGCACCCTTCTCTTATTGACTATGTCCTAAGGTGCAGGCTGCACCCAGCATTTTTCTCATAATGCAACTGTCCTCCTGTCTCTGAGTTAGCCCTGAAAGCACAGTCTGGAGGGTGAGCTTTATAGAGGTTTAGAGACATTGGTTTCAGGTTGTCTCTAGGGCCCTTCCTGACCCACCACGTAATAGGTGGTGCTATTGAGCTGTTGAAATATCTGCTTCCCTGAGGTATCTCCAAGTACAGTAGGGACTGGGAGTAGCTGAAAAATTGAAGTGTGTTCGTCTCTTGCAGTATTTTAAAAGTAAATTATAAAGTACTTCACATTCATGGTATAAGGTTAAGGATTAGAAAATGATTACCTAAGAGCAAATAGTGCACTCATATTTATGTGTCTAAAATTATTTTTTTTATTACTCACATTGCAGAAAGGCACTCAGTCCTTCTAAAATTAAAGCTGAAAAAGGGCTGAGAAAGGCAAACTGTTGATGCAGAATAAGCTTACTCACATAGAGGGTTACACCCATACAGTTTTAATGGCTATCATTTACATCATTTAACTCTGTGCTTATGTAGCCATTCTGTGTAGGGAAGTTCTTTTAAGTGAGCACTTAGGGCTAGAAAAATTCTGCCTTCATTAGGGTGTATGTGCATATAACTTAGAGATACATCTCTGCATCCTAATAAGAGCCTGCCAAGTAGACAAATGCCATGTGGATTCCAGGAATGATCTTTCAGATTCCATGTGCTGTACACCTCTTGAGAGCAGCCTCAGACACTGCTGAGGAGAGGCTGTGTGGTATGTCCATCCAGAAGCTTAGATGTTTTTAGATTTCCGATTGCTCTATACTTTGTGTGAGATTTCAGATTTCATCCCTTGTCAAGACTTCAAACCTGGTCTTTTAGATATCAATCAAAAGCACATTTTCTACCCTGTCCTCATTTGCATTTATCTAATGCTTAAGGTCATTGGTGATCATTTGAGTGTATTTCAGCATATGGAATCAGTGAATAATAGATTTCAGCCTCACGCTGTGAAGAAAGATTGTGTTTTTACAAGACATGATGTTGTTTACTGGGTGTTAATAATCACTAATTAATAAACATATCTAGACATCATAAAATGTTGCATTTTAAGGAATAAAAATGTCAAGTGTTTAACTTCTTGAGTGCAATAGCATTTGGGGCCTTATTTGCATAAATAAAATAATTAAATTACAAAACAATATGAAGCACACTATATGAAAACAACGCTCATCATAATAAACACTTGATTTGATTTTTAATTCTACACTCCTAAGGCTTTTTCAGATTTGTTGTAACAGTGTAAAGTTTTATAAAATGAGTATTCAAATGACTCTCGAATGGGTTGATCGGTCCTTCAAATTCAGTAATGACATGTGATGCAGTAACAACTTCTTAATGCCTTGAAGAAACTGAAAGGCTGAGATAAAGTCTGAAATATTACTGTAACCATGATTCACTTTTCCTACAGATGAAAACCTTAGTTACATAATGGTCATGGGGAGGAAAAAAACGATGAACAAATACCACAAAAAATGAATAAAATGCAGTGTTTTGGAGGGAAGAATGCATCATTGGCATGCAAAGTGATATTCAGTGATTTCTTTTGCATTGATCAGATCTTTCAGGCAAAGGAATATAGTGATGTATGTAAATGGCTTACTGCAGCATCCATTTCATCTGGAGAATGCTTGTTCTTTGCTATAATGCATCTTTTAAACAGTGTCCAGTCTTGCAACTTCGCAGTGTCCAGTGCAAAGTTAAAAGATTCTTTCCATATAAAAGGTAATTCAGAATACACCCTTCTCACTCCACCTTCATCTTACATCAGGATCTTGTACTCTTTTCCTTGCACACGGAGCAGAAATTATCAGTATGAGACTCGGTTTGTGACTGTTCCTGACATTTATATCTACACTTGGAAAATATGTGAAATATGCTCCATATGTATGGAGCAAAAAGGAACAATCCAATAGCAGCCAAGAGAAGTTAGATTATGAAAACCTGCCATACATTTATTTATTTAGATTATTCAAAATGCAGTAAATGAGCACTTATCTAGCTCTCTGCCAACTCTTGATTATTGTTTAAAAATACGATAATGTAAGCCAAACTGGCAGTTTGTCATCTTACATGTTATAATGTAATAATAGATATTTAGTAAACAGTTTACTTCACTGTGGATATACAATTCTATTTTATTTTTAGTTTTCATGAATATGTGCAGGATTTCTTGCTTATGTTTACTGTAAACAGGTACAGTAATACCACAAAGCTAATAGAAATGTTTTGCCATAGCGAAGGGTATTAGTACCATGCATGGGTTTGACAACTTTATTTTTTTCACCATTCAAAAATTATCTATGAATCATATTGTTTACCCTGTAACTTAACATATGATCTATCCTGATAACATTCTTTGTACCATCAGCTGCTATTGGTTTGACATGCATTATCTCATTGTTTTAACATGTCCACCAGTTATTAAATTAGCAATAACAAAGTCAAGAAGTCCCTGCTTTTTGTCTTCTATTTGTTTTAATGTGGAAATCTTCCTGAAACAGCTGTTTGGGTGTAGAATTTTGTAGAGATGTACAAATCTCATGGTGGAAAAGCTTTACCAAAGAGGAAGGCTCGCAGTATATTCTGCAAATTAACAGACTCAGTCTGTCCTACCAACTAGGGAATTTGTTCTTCCTTCAGATCCCCTTGTCTGAGAACACAGAATCTGTTCAGAACCAAAGTTGTGTTCTAATTGCAGATACTTGACCAGTGCAGTTTTAGCTGTGGACAAGTCTATTGTTTTGCTAAGAGTTGCCTCAGAGAGATTACATTCCACATAAGAATGTAAACAAGGACGTGTAATATCAAGTCCATAAGATAAATGCTTGTGGAAATGCACCCTTGGATTTTATTAGTAATAGTGTATCATATACTCTTTATTCATTCTATGGTCAACTTCAGAATCCAAATCAAGAATGAATGACCATGGAACCAAACAGGGCAATTCCTTCTCCTTAAAGATTAACAGACAAGTTATAATTGTATCCCAGATTTTAGTGTTTCTTAATAAAGGAATTACAAGCTTCCAAAACTAAACCTATAATGAAATAATATTCAAAATACTAAATGGCATCCAGCATAATAGTGGATGAGGTCTCAGTGACAGAGCACTGGATTATATTGTCCTGATTCTGTTCTTATATTAATGGCCTCTTTCTCTGTAATTGCAAACGTGAATATTTTACCTTCCTGCAATGTTCTTCCAATATGCCAACTTTATAACCTTACTGATTTCAACTGGTCATGTAGTAGGTTCCATCAATGTGGGACAGCCTTTATAATAAAGACTGGCTCTCTGTTTTGCATTCATCAAAATGACCTGTGTGTTGCTAAACTCAAACTTCTTGAAAACATTTTTATTGAATTCGTTGTGTTTGTCACCTTAGCAACTCTAAAGGAATCCTTTTTTTCCAACTACTTTTCCAGTCTCCTCAAGTAACACTCTTGCATGACAGCATCTGTTGGTAAGGAGGAAGTTGCCAAAAGGAACATTTCCTGCTCTTTGGTTAGGAAGATAAGGCTTCTGGTTCCTGCTCACTTAATTTGATCACTTTATGTATACGTGGGAAGATACAACAGTTTGTGTGCTCATGTCCCATTCTGAAGTTGTAGCTCTTTAACACAGAAAACTCAGGTGGAAAGCATTCCACACCTCTGATCATACTTGCCCTGCTCTATATCTTTTCAGTTTCAATCTACTTATTTTCAGACGAATGTGATCAGTATTGCATACAAAGTGTGCGTAAATAGGTATATGTAGTGGAATAATTATGCTTTTTATTCCCCTTCTAAAAATGCTTGACGGTGATTTGCTTTTTTCTCTGCAGTTGAGCACAGAGCTAATAGTTTCATGACACTGTCTCACAACATCAGGAGCTTTCTAGTGATGGTCAGTTTGGAGACCTTCATTTTCTGTATCAAGCGAGAATTATTTTTTCCATTGTGCACTTTGCATTTATCCACACTGAATTTCATCTGTCATTTTATTGTCCAATTACTCAGTTTCATCCTTTTGCAATCCTTCATAGTGTGCTCTTTTCCTTACTGTCTTGAATGACTTCTTAACATCAGCAAACTTTGCCACCTCGGTGCTCATCTCTTGTAAACACGTTGAATAGAACAGGTCCAGGGGGAACTCCACTGATTATCTCTCTCCACTGTGACAATTGACCATTTGCTACTACCGTTCCCTGTCTTTTGTTCTATTATTTAGCCATGTCAGGACTCCTCTCCGATGATAATCTATTTTCCTAAAATGTTGCTGGTGTGGGTCTTTGCCAATAGCTTTTTGGAATCAGAAGCAGACTGTGCTACCCAGATTGCCCTTATCTGAATACTTAACATCTTTGAAGAGCTCAAGGCTTATAAAGCAGGACTTCCTTTTACAGAAGACATATCCAAAAAGGCTTTTGTGGTGAAATGTCTTCAGTTTCTTCTATAGTGAAGTAAATTTTTTACACTGATGCAAAGAATTAATTTCACCTCTCTGAAATGTTCTTATCCTCTGTAAGTGCCTATTCTGTATCCCAGTTATCAGCTGGCAGGAAGACTTTGCACAAAAGGAAGAGTTCACTTAGTTTTGACCTACCAAATTTTATTCCTATATTTAATTTTTCAAGTGTGTGATTCTTTCTTAAACTGGTTGCAACTTCAGCTTTTGGAGGAATAATCTAATAATCTTTTATACCATTTAACTATACCAGCTCCAAGACTCTCCTATTTGTGTATTTCACCCAGTTGTGTTGACTTAATAAAGTATATTTTAAATTGCATTGCAGCTTGGTCTATCTTTTTTAAGAATACATAAAGAGAAAAAATTTAAAACTCAGTAAGCTTTGTAAAGAAATTTCTATGTGTTTGGAATAATAGGGAGAAAAGTACAGTGTTAGCTAAAAATATAACATTGCATAATTTTAAATAATTCTTCCTCAAATTTTTGACTATTTCATGATGGTCTCCTCTTAGCTTAAAAAACATGCTCTTGGTAAAACTATTCCTCTTGTACTCTCTTGGGCTGCACAAAAAGATTAGGGGGAGACCACTGACATGAGAAGACTTACATCTTTCTTCCTAGACTTTAAAGGAAAATATCCTTGAGATGTTAATTCCCTTTTTGTATCCATCATTTTAGCCAACTTGTATGTTATTTCCTGGTTTATGTTGTTACCACTGAACCTTTGTCTGCCCTTCCTTGTGTACCTTGGGTAGTAGGCAGTCACCAAGTACATCTTATACACTGTCTGTAGGTTCTCTCCTTCACAGGCAGTCTCAGCTAAGCTTTGCCATGACAAACTTTAAATTTTGACAAAATGATGCTTACAGTGTTGTCTTTGTTTATTTCACTAGTATTCAGTTAATGGTTGTTCAAACACTAACCCAGGATACTGAAAACAGATCAGGTTCAGGAAAGGGGCAGAAGAGTGAGTCAGGATTTGGAAATGAGAGAGTTAAAAGAGCTCTGTTTACTTAACTTGTCAAAGAAATTACTTGATTGTCAAGAAATGAATTAGTTTTGATCTGAAAGTCTCATGTGAAGAAAAAAAATCTTTAATAGAAGATCAGTCTTTAATCTAGCTTAAGAGTACCTAACAAAATACAGAAATTGAAGCTAGGCAAATTCAGTCTAGAAAAAAATTAGATTTGACAGAATGATAATACAATAGAGCATCTTTCCATGGGAAGTGGTAGTTTCTTAAGCAGTGAATGTGTGTGAATCATGGATATCTTTCTGAAGATATATGGGCTTTACTAATTTCCTGAGATATATGGGCTTGATACAAAAATTTGAAATCTTGGATCTTTATTGTGTTCCCTTCTGCCCTGAGAATTTAAACACCTGTGAACTACACCTTTTCTGTTGTTTTCACTTTTCCTCCATTCAGTCCTTCTGAACCTACCTGGTTCACTTCACATTATTGGTTTTTTTCTTCTGGTTTCCTTGATTATCCTCCCATGGATAGACTGTTTTCCATTAAGCAAGAAATTGTCTTCTGTCCCTTCATATTTTTACACAAATCTGATCCTATTATTACAGTTGTGCCACATGTGCTTATGCTGTCTTGCACTTTGAAATTATGTATTTTTTATACCATATCATTCTGAATTAGAATTTGAGAACATCCATTTTTTTTTCAAAAGGTACTACATGGCCTTTGTTAAAAACAGTAGTCAGTCTCTGAATAAAGGCTGATTCAGAATGTATTGATTCAGAGGAGGAATGTGAAAAGGCAAATTCACAAACACCACTGGTATTTTTTTTATTGATGTCTTTTTCATACAAGATATTCTCACTTCTTTTAAATAAATAGCCACACTTGTGCTGAATGTTGGGTTATGATGTATCTACAAAATGGACAAAAATATTCTGCAACAGTTGTATTTACATACAGTGCATTAATTATGTCCCAAAAATTAGTAGCTTTTGATACACAGCAAATGTGTAAGTGTTAGGACTGTTAGTTTTGAAGACAAAGCTGTAATGTTCCCATCTGAGTTTTAGCAAAATATGTTGTACAAAACAAGAGAGAGAAAATATGTTCTTAGAATAAGGAATAAGGCAAGTGTGTAACTTCATAATACACTTTTAAAAAGGAACTTTTAGGCAGGAAAACCTAGATAAGATCATAAAATCATAGAATATCTCAAGCTTGAAGGGGCCCATAGTTAGGTTTGGTATTTTTTTTGCTTCTTTTTATCTTAATGTGATGAGGTTTCATCATGAATTGTTGTACCAGACATTGTATAAACACAGAGCAAAAAGGCAGCTTGTGTTAGAGGATCTGTGATCTAAGACCAGAGATAGATATGGTGAAGCAGGATAACGAGGATAACTGAAGTCAGCATGATAGGCAAAGTTGGAGGCACAAGAGCAGCTTCACCTCTTCTCAGTTTTTGTAGATGCTATTTTAAAGGACAGTGTCAAGGATAATGGAGTAAGTTTGTGAATGTTGTGGATAACATAGCAGAAGAAAATTGTACAGGTGCTTTCTTGAAAAGTTAAGTGGGAGATGTAGACTGACATTAGGGCTGATTAAAGTAGGGACTTATCCTTTCAATATTGAATGAGAGAGAAAAAATAGGGAAGTGAACTGTTGCGAAGCATTTGGAAAAGACAATTTGCAACTTACCTGGAGGAGTACAGAGAAAGGTGACAAGACCAGGATTGTAGGCAAGAAAAACAACCTTTGCAGCAGCCTGCTGAATAAATATTAATATGTCAAGACTGCATTTTCCAAGAGCAGAGAGAACACTATTGTGATGTTTAGATATAAGTAATGATGACATGGTCAAGATTTTGAGTGGATTGGTAAGAAACTTTTAGAGATGCTCTATAGAGAGAATAAGCAAGCACAGCTGAGTTTTGCAGATACAGAGAAAGGTATAAGTTAAGTCTAGATTATAGACTGGAATTAATGGTTATGTCCAAAGAGATCCAGAAAATGTGGCTACAATGCCTTGTGGTACTTTAGGTGCAATGAGCTTCTCACTCACTGAGGCTGCAAAAAATACTGCATTAAGGGTCTGTATGCACAGTATAAAGTAGAGAAATGAGCAGGTTTTTTAGCTTTTATGGATGAGATAGCCCAGAAATACAATTCAGAGGAAGAAAAGGTTGAGGTGGAACAATGTGAAATTATCAGAAATGTAGGAAATGTTTGAAGATAATCTGGAGAAGAGCACATTTTAAAGATTTTAAGAGACAATTAAACCAAAATAGAAAACAGTGGAATTAAGAATTGTAACAAATAGCAAAATTTTGCTGGATTGAAACAAGAAGAAATATCCAGGAGACTGAGAATGAAGTGCAGATATTCAGCCTAGATGAGAAAAATCATTGGTATACTTTGTGACGTGAAAAGTGGCATGAAAGTTGGCAAAACCTGCAAAAACATTGATAGAAGAATGTGGCCATTGGCAGTTGTAAATATCACATTAGAATTGCTTGGAAATGTAAGGGGAAAGGAAAAATGGTTGATGTTTTGTACCTGTGGTTGAAAACTTAACTTTGGTCCCTTCTAACCAGGTATGTATTATAGGAAATGAGATAATGGATAAGAATACAAAGCAAAGTGAAGCAGTGAAAGTAAGAAAGGCAGAATGTGAAAGAAGGTGGAGAAATAAGAACAGCGTTATAAGAATATAATAAGAAAGATGGGGAAATTATAGTAGACAAATTTGCAAGCCTCCTCAGAGGAGTTGTAGTGATAGGTGTACACATTGTCTCTATCACTAGATTAAAATCCATCTTCATGATCTTTATACAAAACTAAGGAATCTCAAACAGAGATCAAGGTGTGGAGAAACATCCTGGTGATGACTTTTGTTAATGTGTTAATCACCTTCCTTGGTTAATATCATAGAAAAAGTCATGTAAACCCCCAGACAAAGTCTTTTACCTGAACCTATATACTTTCCAATGATAATGCTTTTCAAAGATTGAAACTGAAATTAAAATATGAAAAGAAGATGTGGGTAGGTAGGGGTTTTTGGTAGCTGTTCATCTGGTAATTGGGACTAATTTTTTAATTCTTATTGAAACTGCTAATACATTTTGGAGCAGGTAAGGCTTTTGTGTTTTTTGTCCTTTTTTTCTAATTTTGATTTTTTGTCTTTATCTGCACAACTACTTTTCTGCTAATTTGAGAGCTACTCTAGCCTGTACCATTCATCACAAGAACATGTCAGAGGGTCTTGGAAGTGTTTCAAGTTTTAACAATCAGAGACTTTACCTCATGTGAGTTACCTGCCTAGACACATTAGGAAGATAAACACAGAATAACAGAAGTTGAATAATAATAGTAATGAAGAATTTTGCATGAGAAATAAAAACCTGGTAAAATCAGGTCTTTTGTTGTAGATTGCTGAGATACTTTACCAGTGTAAGGAAAAGAGTGTTGACATTTGTCAGGCTATCCTCCATAAATTAGAATTACTGTATAGGGAAAGCCTTGGCTGTTGTAACTATCCTTGCAACATTAGCTGTTTCCTTGTGGGGTTTTTTTCTTGAAATACATGGGACTTTTGGGGGGTACATTTTTGTACTTAAAAGTCTCTTATTTTCTTACTTGATCTTTATGTTCTATTATCATAATTCTTATGTCTTGACCTAATCACATTTTCTGACTTACTTGTCAATTTAAAAGGTAAACTGCCGCGGGTAGAAGGCGTCAGTAACTCAGAGCCTTTTGCGTCGGCCTCGTTTTCCTGAATGAAGCGACTTTGGCTTCATCTAGTCTCTGATCAGAGGCGAGCTGGGCATCAGAACTCCCGCAGAATCTAGGCTTAGTTCAAGCACAGCGGTTTAATTTATGCAGGGAAGTAAAGAGATGAGAAAGTGTTCTTTTCCGCTTATTGCCAGCAGAATTTTATTCACTGGAGCACGGTGCAGTAAAGATAAATCAAAATGGAGGCCAGGGCGTGTTATAGGACAGAGGCGAGGGAAGGGCAGTCGGGAGAGCCAATCACTGCGGAGGACCACAATGATTGACAGGGGTGCCGGCCAGTCAGTCGGCTGTCTGCAGCCGGCATGGGAACCAATGAGCTGTTCCCCTGGGCGGGGACAGCCCCTGCCGAGCCGGGCTGTGCCACCCCAGGTGCCGGGCGGGGGGAAGAAAGGACCGGTCCCCCCGGCCCCGGCCCGGTTGTAAGCCACGCCCAGAGGCACCGCAATGGTAAACTGGGGGAAAAAGGAAGAATTCCTTGGATTGTTTGTGCTGTGTGTTGCTTGGGGTTTTTTTTAATGAATTTGTTTCTTCAGAATGGTATAAGGTTGAAGCCTAGGAAGCTAAAACATCAGTACATCTTTTCCTATACTGTTTTGGCCTGACCTGGAAAAGCCACCTCTGCATGCAAGAGGATGGTTCATTTTCTGTAGCTCATTCAGTCCTTTTTCTTTTTGCTAGGACTACCGTCAAGATTGCTAACTATAGGAATAAGTTTGTGATGTGGGTAGTTTTCTTCTGGAAAGTGGTGAAATTCATTTGATGTGGGCCATAAATCAGCCATTAGTGGGTACCAGGTTTCAGCCACCATCACGTTAACCTACGTAGTGACTTAACAGTGCAGTAGTGTTTTCCTCTAACATCCTATTTCATTTTTTATGTTCTTCTTGTAGGCAAAAAAAGCTCCTGACTGTTTTATATTTCCATTGAGTTTCAGACCCTTTTCTGATGAAACTCAGTTGCTTGTTTTCAGTTGTAAGAAGCTAAACCTGCATGAGTTTAACAAGCCAGCACAAAATAATGTCAAGTGTGCTTTGCACAGCCTTAAATACGTTGGTTTGTTGGTTGGTTTGGGTTTTTTTACAAAAAAGGGCATTGAAGGTGTTGCTTGGATAGACACACAGAGTGAAGAATATTTTTCAAATTTACAAAATAATTCAGTTGTTAGTGCTGTAGCACTGTCCATCAAAAGAAAGTAATAAAAATATTGTATCTTTATAACTTACTTTGCTGGAAGAAAAGTGACATTAGATAAAGAAAGGTTTATGTCAACTAATTTAGTATCTTGGAAAGGAACAAAACGAAAATATTAACAAGGCTTGCATTTTCTTAATGTTGGCATTCAACATGAAACTGGCCATTTAAGAGAGACTTTTATTTTGTTTATGGTGTAGTATTTTTGCACTTCTAATTTTTAAAGGAAATTTCATAAAAACGGAGATGGTCAGATTTCTGTTGCTACCACTTTTCTGGATTTCCGAGCAGTGTTTTGTTTTAAATGGAAGTGCAATCAGCCCTTACTTCATGGTGCCTTCAGTGTTTCTTTCAGGTCTGACCACTGACCAAGGTATGACTCTGACCGAGAGTCATATCCTCAGTAATGTGTGAAAAAATTATTGTTCCTCACCCCCTTACTACATATAGATACATGCATTTAGCTACACCTCTTTACCTCTTTCAGGGTTGTTTTGCAGTGTGAGTGGATTTTTCTGTACTTTGCACTCAGGAATTGCATTTGGATTAGAAATTTGGTTTTGGCTAGTTGATGATATTTATGTAAGTCCTGAGTCTGATTCACTGCCTTCATTAGCACTAGAGTTCAAAGTAGCTGATTCACAATCAGGCTGATTCTGACATCAGTGTTAATGACGTAATAGTGCTGACTCTGAGCAGAATCGATTCTCATTCCCAGATATGCAGGGAATTCTTTATGCATTTCTGCTTTACAGGTGCAGGTGCAGATGTTCAATTGCAGCTCCTGCAAATTTGTGGAAGTAGGTAACAATGTCCATAGGGTAGCCCAGAGTTAGCTGCCAAAACAGTTTTGGAGGTTGCAGCCAATACTGCGTTTCATGTCCCTGGCTGTGCCTCTCTTTCTAGTCACGCTTGCACTTAGCTAAAGATAGCTGAAGATACATACAGCTTGTAGTTCCATCTCTCCCACCAGTGTGCTTACATCCTGAGTCAGATCAGGATGATTCCTACTGGTGTTTATTTTTTTAGCAATTAGCTTCAGTTTTATGTGGTTATTTCCCCGCAGGAATAAAGATTTTCCTGTACTTTTGGAAAATTTATGGCGAAGTTCATTTTAAATTTCTAAATTTGTCATTGGCCCTTGCATAATTATGATATCTTCAGGAATGCAGCTGTACTGAAGCTAGAAACCAAAAGCAGCCCTTGTATTAGATCAGAAAAAGAGAGAAAGATTGGCTTATGGATGGATGTGGGGCCCTTAGCTCACTCCTTCTAACAATACAGATGCCAGTCTTGCTGCACCACTGCTCATGCTCCTGGCAACTCGTCAGTTCCATATTTTCCTCAGCACTATGGTTTATGTGCATTTACCTCCCCACACAGACTCCTCTGTGCCTACAGTAGGTGTGCACAGAAAATGCTGTGTTTTGGATGCCCAGCAGAAACCTGACAGTGACGTGAGAGAGGATGATTGGGTTTTGTTTTTGTTTTTTTTTGCAGGAGGAAGCACCTGTGCTTCCTTCCCAACGGAATGTGTGAAGTATAGTAAATATATGGGTTAAGAAAATCATAATTCAAATCTCTACAGTGGTACTGATCAGATCTGTGTTTCTGTAGCAATGAGAACCAAAGGTGGCCTTTTAAGGCTCACAGTTCTTCTACCAATTTCCAGTTCTGCTTCAGGATTCTTAAACTATTAGAGTGCGTGCCTTAAACCCACAAAACTTACCTTTACCTAATTTTCACCATTCTAACCTAAGTTTCCACGGAAACAGGGTTGAAAAAGCTGCTGGTAGCCAGCAGGCAGCCAGCAGCTGAGAGTGAGAACTCTCCTTTGTCACTTTCCACTACTGGATGCCTGCTGCGTGCCAGTGTGCAAAGCTACCTAGGTTTCTAAAATCTGGATTACTTTCAATTTGAGGGGGAAAAATTAAATTAATCTACTCTTTTCTGTCTTTGGATTGTCACAGTAAATTCCAGGAGGGCAAATGGGCTAATAAGTGCTGATGTGTTCAGTTGCATTGAACCCCACACAATCAAAGCTTTCCCAACCAACTGGGCCTCTCCTTTCATAATTTCCATGTTTTAAAAGCATTCTGTCTCAAATTTTGTGTCTGTGCACATGTACATGCATGTTGTACCTTAATTCTTTACAGCCCTGTGTCTCTTTATCTACATATTTACGAGCCTTTTATGCATGCAGCATAGTCAATGTACAAAATTCCCTTTTTTCTTGTATACTTAAGGAACATTTCTGAATGAACACATTATAAACTGATCCTCAGTTAAATATTGGGAGTAGGATGTGAATGGAGATGGCTTTTAACCAGAAGTAGATTATAGCTGCAGGAAGACTAAAGGGCCTATTTGGTCAAGACTCATACAAAACTAAGATAAGGATGCACAACCTGACAAGATCAGATTAGACCCTTCCCCCACAAGTGCTTTTCCCATAAATATTTATCTACTTTCTATTATAAATAACCAGGAAATGAAAAAGGATAGATTCCTTTTTTTAAAACAGCCTAGAAATAGAAATGCAGCTTCAAATGTTCAGGATAATGATATTTAAAGTATGCAGTAAATTCCAATACTGGTTGCTATTTTTTAGATGGGAGTAAAGTACTGAGATTCCTTGTGGCAGCTACATAAATCGGCAGCATTTATAAACAAAGAAGAACTTTGTACATATGTGAATTTTTGCCTACTACTGGGTACCTTAGAATTAAATCGCTTATCACCTGTGAGAGAATAGGTGTTGACAGAGTCAGCACTGCTGTATTTTTATGCCTGCCTCAGGCAACGTAGCTGGCATTGAAGTTAAGCTTGGCATTTTTTCACCCTGTCTCTCCTCCTTCCAGCCCAAGTGAATGCTCACTTCATCAGTGAGAAACACAACTGACTTGCCTGCCAGATGTAACAGAGATCCATGAATTCACATCTATTCTGCAGATTTGTGCTTCATTCAGATTCTCAATACTTTCACTTCGCTTCCTCATGCAGTAATGTTAAGGGGTGAAAATCTGAAGCTGTGCACGTGCCACTAATTCAGAAAGGCATGTTTGTTGGTGATCCCCCCATCAGAACATGAGTGGATTGCCTTTCTGTTATAATGAAAAATAGCTCTTTAGCTTTGAGATTAAAAATCTTAAAAATGTACAGAATAAGATTTTTACATTCATCTTTGAAAGTAACGAGTTTGCACTTTTAAAAACACTTCTGTGTCACATAACTATAATATTAATAGTTTAAAAATCTCAAGATGAAAAATGTAAGTCCTTTTTTCTTTTCTTTTTTTTTTAAATCTTTTTTTTCTCTAGCGTTTTACGATGGGATAATGAGACAGATGTCTCTCAACTGGAAGGACATTTTGACATTGTTATGTGTGCTGACTGGTAAGTACATAAAAATCATAAAACTCACGTTAGAAAAATAGCTTTGCTGGAGTAATTGTACTGCGCTGCTTGCTGATGGCTAAGCAAAGTCAACAAATGAAGCACAAAGCCACCTTAACCTCAACAAATTAATATTCATCTCCATGTGACAGTTATAAGGTAGTCTTCTATCACACAGTAACTTCTACCACATTATTTCCCAAAGATTGATTTTGAGAAGCATTTCCATTTTCTGGAATTGCCTCTGTTTCATGCTTGACGTATCAGTAAATGGACGACTTAGGCAAATTGCAAATAATTATGGCTCAGTGAGGAACAGTCTGGAGAAAAGGGAGTTTATCAACACAAACAGCTCAATTAGCTTACTTCTTAGGAAAGATCTGACTATTGATATAAGGGGATATATTTTTTGCTCCCTGGAAAATCTTTCCAGGAAAAAAGAGATTCTCCAACCCTTTCCCCCGCCCCCCCACCAGCCCCCACCATATTATGTTCCTTAAATCTATTTGACATCAATATTTGGAGGTATAGTCTTTACATTATTTACACAAGCACATGTTAATTATAAGATAATTCATAGTAAGAAAAATAAGAGTATAGAACTTAATTTATTAAAAGGTAGGTACATGTAGCAATATGGTACATTGTTTAATAATTTATGCAAATAGATTTGATTATTGACACAACCCTTTCCTGATACTGCATTTGCAGGATTGTGCTGTGCTATATTTGCTGCATGCTAGCTTTAAGAATGGTACATTATTAATTATTTGGGTTATATAAATGTAGACAGAGTAAAAAAAGAGCTGTGCAAATTTTATTTAGGAAAGTGGATATTTTTAAATCAATCTGTACTTCCTTCATGGATATTTGCTCTTGACCCATTAAATGTCCAAAACAAAACAAAAAAGAAAGCTGTTTATGTTTTGTGGCACGTAACTGTTGTCAGAGACCAAATTCTGAAAGCAGAATGGGGCTTCCTGGGACTGCTCAGTTCAGCAAATTTATGTACCATACCTAGAAATAGTTAAAGGAAAAGGCAAAGGCAAGTACGAAGTTGTCTATTGTCTTTTTAAACAATGTTCTTTTTAAATGGCTTCTTATATTCTTCTAAAGCTTTTGTTTTTCTTTCATATTTTGCTATTTAAGCAAACTCCTCTTATTTCAGAAAGTTGGTTCTGTACAGCCCTGGAGAAAATGTGTCTATTGATCTTTTTGCCTTTTTCTAGCACCTATTTGTTGTCAGAATGCAACAGTGCTTTGTTTCTCTTAGCATTTAATTTCAGAAAAGTTCTTTGTTCCCAAAAAGGACAGAGAAAGGTTTCTAACTAATCGCTGATAATGTGCCTCAGAGATGCATCATCTGATTAAAATAAGGAGCTAAACAACACCATATGATTTCAGCAAGTAATTTAGTAAATGCCTTCCTCACCAAATATTAGAATGGATACTCCAGGTTTCATTGCACAGATGAAGTTAATGCTGGACAGGATTAGATCAGATTAAGTATGAAAGTCAGATCAGAGTGCTGGCGGACATGAGCAGGAGGGCAGCAGTCTTCTCGGAGGCTTAGACAAGGCTCACATATGGATGTTCTCCAGATTATGTGGGTGAAGCAAGGTCTTGCCAAGAGATTTAGAGTTAAATTTGTTCTTCACACAAATATCAAAACAACCTGGCTGTGCTCTCTCTTGTATTCTTGATACTCACACCATGTCATCCTATTTGTGCTGAGAGTACAGCACGGTGGAGAAAGACTTAAATTGTTTTTTTCAGTAATATTCTTGCCTAATACTCCTCCCAGTCTGTTTGGAAATAGTGTAGTTTCTTCAGGAAACAAAGAATCAAACATGACAGGTAAAATACATAATGTATTTGCAATCCCTTCATTTTGTACATTTATTTTGAAGCACTTAAGATGCAGGTGAGTGTATAAATATTTATAGATTTCTAAAAAAAATAAATAGAAATGTGCAGGTTAGTTTAAAGAATGTGGTTTTATTCACAAATTATCTCTATTTTCTTATTGCAAGTGCCCACATATATATGTAATTTAATAAGCATGAAAATCCCTTTGTTGTTTGTTTCTTTTAGAAATAATTCTTTTAGTTATGGACACTAGGTTTTCTGGTACAAGAAAAGGCTGCAGAAATAAATGTTCTGTGCTGTATCAAACTCAAATCATCTTTTCATTTCCATGTATTTCTCTTCCATGATATAGAACCGGTTTGACAACGGTTGGCAGGATTTTTGCTCTCTGAATTTTTTGGGCTGCCCTTGAAGAGGAAAAAAAAAAGTCTCTTTTCTTCTAGCTCCTCAGCTGAAACCTGAAGTATGCAGTGATAAAAACAGATAGAATAGATTGTATTTAGTTTAACACCATCATATAGCTCATTGTCAGTCAATAAAATCTGAGATTAGAACAGAGAACTAGAAAGCAAAAAATCTGAGTTCAAATATTAGGTACATGGATAAATTTTTATTGAAGTATTTCCAGCAAGGGTGATATTGTCTGATTCTCTGAATAGCTAACCAGTGGTACTGCTTGATCCCATTTACATGGAAACAAGCTCTATTCATAAACATATTCCAAATCCACATGGAGATTCAAGTAAAAATGTACATGATTACAGCAAACAGCGATATGTTTATATTCATATATTTACAGTAAGACTTTCATAAACCTTGTGTGCAGGAGTGGAAAATAAGTTATTTCCCAGAACAAACGGTCTATTAGTTAACAGCTAAATTTAGTAGCTCAACTAGATTATAAAATAAATAAGAGGCAAACTGTGAAAGCCACTCATTATTTAACCATTCAAGATGTTGACAATAAAAATAGTTTCATGGTTCAGCAGTTCCAAAATAATTTTTTAAATGTCAACTATTAGATAAAAATAAGGGGGGAAATCATGGTGAGGCTACACCTGGAAGAAGTATACAGTAAAAAAAAAACCTGAAATAATGGAATCTTTAAAACATATCCACCCATCTCATAGTTTTCAGGGGAAATTTTAAGGCCAGGTGAGGGCTGTCAGAATTTTTGACTTTCATTTGATCTATACCTGTGGATATAGTCATAAAGGTGCTGAAATTGTGAGTTTGAATAGAGGAGGAGGTGCCTGTATGGACAGGCCAAACCCAAGACTCTTCCAAAGCTCTTGAGAGCCTCAGATTTCTGATTATTTAAATCGTGTACATACTCTTCTTTATTGAGAAAAAAAAAATTCTGAGATTTTTAATCTGAAGAGAGAGTCAAGCCCAGTAGGACTGAGACAATTTAAAAAAATCTTTATTTTTCCCATGATTGTGAAACAAGTTTTCACAAATAATTTGATGTGGAGGCAGTATAAGGTTTAGAACCCCATAATGTTTTGGAAATGCGTAATATTCCACTTCATTTACTTAGAATGGTTCTATTCTTAAGGTTTGGCACATGCGTAAGTATTCACACAACAGAGGCCAGGGGGAGCTATCCCACATTACTTTCACTGCTGAGATTTTTGCTGAAGTCACAGGGAATTGTGGCTTTGCCAGGAATGTAGAACTGAACTGAAAGTATACTTTAAACATCTGAAAATATATCAGTTTTGTCTCTGTTAATTTATTTCACTTATTATGAGGAGATTTTTTTGCAGGAATGCAATAAGACCTCTGTCCTTCTTCCATTTAAACTTATTAATTTTAGGCCTGATTTGTGGCCCACACTTTCAAGTGCATTGGAACCTGATGACATGGAACTAAGGTTTTTTTTCAGTTGATGTCATCCCTGGAGCTGAAGGCAAACAAAAAGATAAATGGCTCTATACATTAGAAACTACACATGAATGTAGTACTGAATGAATTCAGTAACGTCTGAAGTACACCTGTAAACTCAAATCTTTTACCAGTTGCAGAGCATGCAAAAAGAAAAATAAACTTTAATTTTGGTTTTAATGGTAATTCAAAAATTTATTAACAAGAAAGTAGATAGATGACAATGTTGCCTGCCTGTTCATCCAGATTTCACAGGTGAAGAGCATTGCTTAAACAAAGGCTAAATCATCAACTGTGTTCTCACCTTTCTGCTGCTGTGATTTGAAACTTCCTTGCTGATCCGGGAAAACCTTGCCATTCCTGTCCTGAGCTACATAAACATGAGATATTACCACTAAAGTAATGGCAGGCTTAAGACAAATTTGAATTGAGGTGTAAGAACTGAGTGTGAATGGTTTAGAACAATGCATTACTTAATTTTACGGAGCTGTTCACAGAAACACAGAATTGTTGAGGTTGGAAGGGACTAGTGGAGATCATCCAGTCCAACCTCCCTGCCAAGGCAGGTTCACCTAGAGCAGGTGACACAGGAACACGTGTGTTGTGAGCTTTGAAAGATGCTCTCAGGGACATTTTCAGTATGCTGTGGTAATATTTAGTCATACAAATTCGACTGGTAAGAGAAATTTCGTGACTAAATGCCCTTGTGTGGGCCAAATCCTGTGCTGTTTCTGTCTGCAGCACAGATTATCTAATGACTTCTTCAGGATTTTCCTCATTTAAGGCATCCCCCGACTCAGAGGGAGCATAGAGATGTTCCCTGGAGTCAATGCTCTGCATTAGCATTGCTTCCAGTCTTGTCTGCTCCTTCTGATCAGAGGACGTGGCTCACAGAGCAACAGTTTGGAAATCACAATATCAGAAACTGTTTTCAGTTGGAGTAGGTCATATTCCCAGGGACAGGCCTTTGGAGGGCAAGGGACAACTTGGGGCAACTATCTCAGGTTATCTGGGTTTCCCAGGCTAGGAGGGCTGAGTCTGCCTCCCATGCCACCAAAATATCAATTAGGGTTGGACAGAAAAGGTATTATTGAAATTGTCTAACCTAGCAGGTCATGTAACCATTTCAAGTTCTCAGACACTCAGTTTTTGGTGAACAAAGGCCTGTTCTCATTGTAAAGGAACAGGATTGGTAGCAGCTATTGTGCCCCTATCTCATTGTAGAAAGAGAGAATGGTGTTCAGATCCATGAAAAGGGGATTTTAATGGTGGTAGACTGGCACCAGACTGTGTTTCTACTACACTGCTTTCAATAATAAAAATATTACAAATGCACTTTTCATTTGGAATGTACATGCTTGTGATATTTCATGTTGAAGAAAATTAATTATTTTCGCTATTCTTTTGGGAGAGAGATCATGTATTCCACTTATTCTGCAGGTGTTTAAGTTCTCAGTGAAGTAGTGTCTTGTGACATCTATCTGTATAGGGATCAACCTGAGGTGAATGTCATTAAAACACCCAAGAGACATCAGAGATAAGAGCTGCTTTTTCAAAAAATTACATTTAAGCACGCATCTTTTCAGTAAGGTTCTTCCAGTAAGATTAATCAAGGCTGAGGGGGAGCCACCACGTCAATTGCTCAAGTTTAAATTTTCTTGTGAGCCAAGCTATCAGGGACATTGCTAGCCAGTATTTCAAATTCTTGAGGAGAAATTCAGAAGTTCATACTTTTGTATTAAATGTTCTTAATGCATATAGATACCCATATTTTCTCAACAATGTGAAGTTCTGCCAGTTTTTACTGATGAAATTTGATTACTTGCAAGTTTTCTATTAGATTTTGTTTGTTCCAGAGTAGCAAAAATTCACAGCTCTTGCACAGCTGCTTAACTCTATGATACAGTATTCTCCTTGGCAGTGTGTAGGGTGTCCTTACCTAAATATCCACACATCTTCTCTTTTTGATGAGAGGCCTGTGGTCGACAGACTACTTTTTTCTCTTCACTGTTTCCATATATTCTTGATGTTCTTTCAGAATTTCAAACCTGAAAAAAGGATTTGCCCACATCTCTTCAGAAAAGAAGTTTGAGAATAAAAGGAAGGGGAGTATAGAAAAAAAAAACCCAGAGACAATGGACAAAATGCCATGTAGTGTGAAACTTGAACTTGACTTAAGCTGGGAAGCAGTTTTATTACAGAGAAAATGGGAGGGGGAAATAAAAAAAAGAAAAAAAGAAGAAAAAAATCACATTATCTGTGGCCTGCTTGATAGAGTTTCTTATCTGAATCACCAATATAAATGCAGCCCACGGTAGTAAGGACTGAAAGGCATCAGTTGCTATCAGATGGCTGTTCACTAACCATTGTAAATGCACTCATCCACAGTAACTACATGTCCACAAATATCTAGTCAAGAGTGATTGGCACCCTGGTTGCCACTATTAGTATATACATTAAGGTACTGAGGGGCATGAAGAATGAATTATCCCCTCAAATCATGAGGTAATCACACCAAAATAGGGCTGAGCGTGTTGGCAACATTGCATGGGAAAATTGACTCTGCTGCTATCCTTGCGGGACCCATGCTGGAGATGAAGGATTGCACTCTTGAGAGATGACAACTCTGTACAATCTGAGCCATTGTGTTTGAACAGCATTTGGGAGACAGGCGAGGCAGGGTCTGGTAAATCATTAAAGGGATAGATAGAGAGAGATATATAAATATAACAAATATGTGTAATAGATAAGAATTAATGCCAATACTATGAAGGTAGAAGGAAAAAACCCCCCCACCTTTAATAGTAACACCTGAAATTCACTAGAAAACAC
The DNA here is from genome assembly GCA_013398175.1 of Climacteris rufus. NCBI lineage: Eukaryota > Metazoa > Chordata > Aves > Passeriformes > Climacteridae > Climacteris > Climacteris rufus. The sequence continues at coordinate 1,632,440 of VZRZ01004756.1, read as the reverse complement.
TTATAAAACTCCACCCCCCTTGTAGAAAAAAACATGTAAAATGCTAACTTTCTATATTGTCCCTTATTCCTGGTACAGTACTATTTTAATATCTAGCATTTATGAATGAATTTCAACTATATGAAGAGCTCCTTCCTGCTGATAATTTAGCTTTGGTTTAGATTGTATTTGATTTTATGTATTTTTTCATGTTAAAAGTACCTGAACTGCATAGAAATGTAGACCACAGTTTCTCTTTTACAGCATTGTGTAAACATATGTAATTAGCCTTGTACTTATCTGCATTAGTATCATTAGAATTGAAAACCCATTTTAATCTGGATTCTGTTCTCTTCTCAATGTCAGCCTGTTTCTGGACCGGTACAGAGCTAGCCTTGTTGATGCAATAAAGAGATTACTCCAACCCAGTGTAAGTATGTTTCTATTTTCTCCTGAACACTGGCTTCAGAATAATTAGTCTGTGCACAATGATTGAGAGAGTAATGGAATGGCAGGATTAATGTCATGTAATACTTTAATACTTATTATGTCCAACTTCAATTGAGTCTTCTAATCTATCAGATTCTTTCCTAATCATAAACTAGGAAACTTCTTATACTTGGCCTTCTGATAAGGAACACAGTGGGTAGTAAAATAAATGAAACCGCTTCAAAGATAGCGTCAGATTATTTTTATCAAAGCGTTTCTCAAGTATTTTCCTTTGATAATAATGTCTTCATATTAAAGTAAAATACGATATTGAAAGTTTTTATGTTGGCTTCTGTCATTTTTAATCCCTTCAATTGTAACCTTTGTCATTGTGTATTTATTTATTATGAAATAATATTTTTTCTTCTCATTTATGTTTGTATAAAATGAACGAAACCCTTATATGTATACTGTGGCTTAAAACATTTTTCCATTAAGTAAGTCCTGTGTTTATATGTTTTATACCTTAGAAAATAATGAAATTATACTATTCGTAAAATGATGACGTGTTCTACATGAGTGTCACTTGGGAGATATTTTATTGGTCTAAATGTATTAGGCTGCTTAAATTGGAGAGACCTACAGGCACAAAAAAGTCTGTTATATGCATATATAAAATATGTATATAATCTCAAAATATAAAAAAAAAAGATATTAAAATGAGAAAAGGAGAAAACATTTAGTAATTGCTCTAAGTAGGGTTTTGAAACTGGAATTTCAACTTTCATGTTTAAAGTCCAAATCTTCCAATAAGGTAAACTTTTCATTTCAAAACAAAAGTATTTCATGCTAGCAATGCATTTCCAGGCTTTATTTAAAATTTGTAGTGTACTTTTTGTACAAGAGATTTTCTCTGTAAAAGGAATAGAAGACCCAAAGTGCAAAGGCTTAAGAACCCGAGTCATTTTAGTTGTGTAAGTAATCCCATTCTTTGCTTAGAGTGATCAGGTTTCTATTCTTGGTTCTATCATAGACTTTCCTGAGTGACCTAAGTTACTTAAGACTGAATTATTTTAATGAGCTGTGGGGCAAGGCTGCCAGGAAGACAGGAGAAATGTAGCCACCCTGAGGAAAAGGTTACTCAGATATTTCTGTCAATGGCAGTAAGGAGAGGTTAAGCAGCTCCTGCTCAGAGTGATGCAGTCTGACTTTCATGCCAAAGTGCAATAATTTTGGGGACCACAGGTGATCTGGAACACAAAGCTGATCCCCATTAAAAAAGATACAAAAATAACTTTTTTTCAGCCCAGATCAATGTCAGTAACTGGTTCTTCAGGTATTCCCGTGGGCCATTCTACTGGCTTCATGAAAGGACACTGGGGGAGAAGAACATCAGTGGGAGGAAGAGAAGTGTATCAGAGGTGGCCTCGTAACTGTAACTGGAGTGGAAGAAGAGCTGGTGGTTGCTTTCTCTCCTGCTTATAGTTAAATGTGGTCTGGTGCTCTATATTGCCAAAAACATATATACATATATATCTGTGTATGCACACACACATACACACACTCTCTCTCTCTCTCTCTCTCTCTCTCTCTCTCTCTTTAGCTGGACTGATTAGCCTAACCAAAGAATTTAAGAAACAATGCAGCCAGAATTTTGAGTAATGTTCACAGCTCAAGTTCCTATTTATAAACAATTCAAGATTTGTTAGCCTGACTTTAAGCCCAAACTGGCCTGTTTCTTTTGATTCCAGTGAGCAAATTCAGAATATTCCTTTATTTTTCAAAGCATGTGAGCTATAGTCCTTTGTGAATATAGATGGAGTAAAGGGAGATGGCTTTTTGTTGCCTGTCTTCCTACTCTTGCTTGCTTCTGCACATTGTGATTAATAGTATAGTCTGTATTAATACTCTAGCACCTATTTTACTGTGCATTTTAGGCCATGGTTCCTATTTCTTATCAGCAAACTAGTTTAAGAAATTCTTGCTCCATGCAGGAATTTCTGTTGCAGAGTTTTGGACCACTATTCAAATTGTATTTTTTAACTAACTTCAGTTGCCTAACCCACTTCACAAATGGCTATATGGATGGATATCCAGTTATGGCATGGCCTTGCAAATTTTTGTAATTTAAAACTAAGAGGACAGCAAACTGTTGTGTAGGGTGGAAGCTGGGAGTACAGACGTCTTAAATGAGCTCTCTTGTCCAAAACTGACGTGTTCAACAGAGATGACTTCAAGCATATAGTTTCATGGTTTAAAACACCCAAATAAAAACATATGCTCATTCAAGATCCCAAAAGATGCTGTCACAAGTACAAAATCGTTATCAATTTTACTGTTCTTATAACATCAGAGAACGCTTTACTAAATGGCACTATAGCTTTGAAAGGAAAAACAAATCAGCAGTGAACTCATTTGCCAGTTGCAATAATTAAGAATAGTTTATGGGCATTAGTTTATGCCCAAGCTAAGGCATAAACTTTTTTGATTAAACTCTTCTACATTAATTATTTTGTCTCATGTTTAGAAGTTACATTTCCTTTTTGGAAATACTTTGCCAAATTGATAGAATTGAAGACACATCTAAATGCAAGTCATCTTTCAAATGTAACTAGGATGCAATTAGTTTAGAAGAGTCTGGGGAATATAATAGCCAAAAATACCAAAAGAAAAAGTGGAGTAAACAGAAAATAACAGGAATCCTTGCAAAGCTGCCTTGAAGGAGAGATTCAGAACACATAATCTATCCCTGCTGTTAGTTTAAAACTTATCTGTGCTATTTCTTTTTTCATAAAGAATATTATTTGTGTCTATTGGAATCCTTATGGCATAGAATGATGTATTTTGTGTAAATTTTTTGTTTTCTTGAAAAAGGACTCTGGTCATTTCAGTCTTCTGATTCATTGTATTGACCCCGTGGACAGTTGTATTGTCACAGGAAAAAAATCACAGAGGCAGAAATGAGCAGGTCACAGAGCTGCTGAGGACTGAAAATTCTACCTGAATTTGTTACAGAGGAAAATGTCATCTCTAAACCTATTCAAAGAATTAGGCATAGAAATTTTACATCAAACAAATTTATCTTGAATGACTGTATTTTATTTATCTCAATCTTTTTGACTTTGTTTGCCAACATTTAGATCTATTTTTATATCATTAAAATTTACTTTTAATTTCAATCTCAGACTAAGCATTTGTTTTCATATTTCCCTAATTAAGAATAATTTTTGTCAAGGCTTTGATTCTTCTGTGACCTATCCATTCAAAATCCCAATGAACTCAATGGGATGCTGTTGAGCAGTGATTAATACCAGCAAATAAAACTGTATTTAGAAATGATAGATGAATACACTTAGTCATAGTCATGTCTAAAATATGAATTACTGTCCCATTATCTTACTGTAGCGTTTTAGTGACACTTCAAACTATTATAACTGGTATTTTCCTCTGTGCTTTGTTCACAAGTTTCCTGGAAGTATTTTTCCATCTGGGGAAAGACCATTTTGAATTTTAAACATCATCCTTTAAACGTCATCCTGGGAGACACTTTTGAATTAGAATTAAACTTGGAATAGTCCATCAAGAATAAAAGCAGACCACGGGTCAATTTTTTTATTGTACAGCAACCAAGAAATGGAAAACATTTTGTAATTAGAAATGTGAATGCAGCCCCACAACAGATAGCAAAATCACAGAGACTGAGCAGTTGACAAAAAAGTGCTTTAAACCCAGATTTTGATGGGCCAGAATTGTCCACAGTACCTGTCAGTTTTGAGGAGATTATTGTGGTATTAAACTTTAATCATGATTGGTTGTTTTTTATCAGTGAGTGCAAGATCCACAGGTGTTTTAGATGCACACTAAAGTCAACAGGTGAAGAGGTTTTTACACTAAGTAAGGAGCTGGCCAAAGGTAACTGTAGTGATTTCCATAAAATGCCATTCCCCTTTTTCAAAGTTTTTTCAAGATTTTCTGTCTGGTTTTAAGAGATATTTCATACCATATTACATTCTATTTCACTGTATTTCTTTTTCAAGTTTAATTGAAAGTAGTCTACAGAGAACATGAGAAGGAATGACCGCATGGACTGCTGACTCCAAATGGAGTAAATGGAGTATGGGGACGCTGTTGAGTGAGCACCACCTGGATCAGTGACCAGTGTAGGGCATGTGGCCTCCAGCAGTCTCTGTTCTTGAGGTTTATTCACTCCTGAGGTCCCCATGTGAATCATGTGGTCAGTAAGCCCTGGGTGAGCAACATGTTTCCCATTACAGTGATCATGAAAATTTGGGTCTCAGAGTTTCATTCATCTTATGCCAGGAAGGGTTTCTGCAGAACAACATTTTGGGGAGCGTGAGATGGCAGCAGGAGGAGCAGGATCTTCAGCTGAAGCCTCCCTTTGCTGCCCACTTCTGTCTGAGGACATTAAAGCATGCCAAGGATGTGAGGGAACCAATTGTGAATTTCCTGTGTTTAATGTTTTTCATCCTGAGCTGAGCCTGTATTCAGACCTAGCATTTACACAATCAATTCCAGTGCCTTCAGCAGGAGTTGCACCCCTTATTTAGCCACAGAATTAAAGCTACATCTACATAAATGAACAGAAGTTGAGTTGCTTTGAATATTGCCCTAAGACTCCTTTGTGCTTAAATTTCCCATGAGAAAGATGAGGGTAACAGTATCTCCCTATCTCACAGAGCCATTGTAAGAATAAATACAGTGTTGTGGTATTAATGGTTGGAGTCTTTTAAGTACACATTAGTGCCATAGGTACTGACATAGCATTTTTATTGCTGCCTCACTGTGCATTGTCTCCGTGCACATGTGCATGTGTACGATACAGATTCATTCCCTATTCTCCTCACTGAGTACCTGTGTCAGCATTGTAACTTTCCAGCATTCCTATTGAAATTCTCTGTACTGATCACTCTTTTCCTGTGGTTTATAGATTGCATTTTCTCAAGCTAAATGAACTTCCACAGTGTCTAATCCTTTCATAACTTTTTCAGATCCCTAAAATTACTTTTTGTCTCTTTGGTCGATTACATCACAAATAAATCTTAACTCTCATTAACACAGAAGTTAAATACAGGAACTTACAGTAAATTTCGTGGCTCCCCTTGGTGTGATATGCTGTTGGCTGATATTGACCTTTGTTTACAGCTCTTCAACCACTTTTCATTCCATGTGACAGAACACAGTATTCAGCCAATTAGAATTAATTCTGCAAATAAGATTTCAAGAGATGCTCTATCAAGTAGGTTAGGTTTTGGGCAAGTACTTTGCACAGGGTGTCTAAAATCTGTCAGTTCAAGGTACAATCATTTTTGTTTTCTTAAATACAGAAGGATGAACAAAAAATTAGGTAATAGACCGTAGCATAATGCCTGGGCATCAAAATGGCCTGATCATCTTGCAAGAAGCAGAATTAGTATTCAAGAACATTAATTCTTGCTTTGAATGCAATTTACCAATTTAAGGTCAAATTTAGTTGCACTGCTCAGGGAGTTTAAAATATCTTTGAAAAATTAATGATTGGGTCTGATTTGCCTCCCATTTTGCCTTGTTTTATACTGTTGTAATTCCACTAGCAGCGAATGGGAGGTACTCTACTATGTGTGAGAGAGAAAAGAAAATAATTGTTTACAGTCTTTGCATGATCATGAGATATAATATGGATTTTTCATTGAGTATGTGTTTTGTATGCTTTTTCTGTGTTTTATTTTGGTAATCCACAGGCACCATGATTATATGAAAAGAAGCAGATGTACGGCAGTTGGCAGTTTTCTAAGGAAAATATTTATTTATTACTTTCTAGATTGCATTTTTTTAATCACAGAAGTCTTTCATATTTTGAGCAATTATTTATGTTACCATGTTTTCGTATTTTAACAGAGAACAATTGACTTTTCCAGCTTAAGCATATTAAAAGCTAAGTCAGGTGTATGCTATATCTGGTTCCCTTTCAGTTTTAAAAATGTATAAATTCTCTTTTTAATGTTCCAGGGGAAAGCAATGGTATTTGCTCCACTCCGAGGGAATACTTTAAACCAGTTTTGCAATCTAGCTGAAAAAGCTGGTTTCTCTATCCAAAGACATGAAAATTATGATGAACACATTTCGAACTTCCACTCCAAGGTTAGTTTTCTGCTTGTGTTAGATAACACTTTAATCCGCATTGCATTTTGAAGAGATCATGGTCCTTTTGGCAGGTAACCTAAATGTTTGATTAAAGTACTCCTTAGGTGTGCTGTTTCTGAACAGCTATTTTTGTATCTGATTATTTTGTGTGGTAGAGCCATCCTTTATCTCTGCACGTCTAGAAGAGTTTTGCAGAAGCATCTCCTGTTTACCCTTTTTATTCATAGAAATCTAATTTATGAGAGTCTTTTCTTGTTGTTGTTAGCTGCCTATAAATATACAGCACACAAGCATTTACATTTTAATAAAAAGCCTGCAACTTTTATATAGGTTATATACTGAAATGGACTGAAATAAATAGGAGGTGAATGTCTAATTGTATCATATCGTACTGTAAATCCTTATCTCTGGCTGCTTTATGGCTGGGTCAGTTGGCAGCTTCAAACTGCTAAATCTCATACAGAATTTCACAGTTGTGGGGTTATATGTCAGATCGAGGCGCTACAAGATTTAGGTCAAAAGCACTTATCTGAGCGTGATTTCTAAGCTTGCTTACATAAAGCTACTGTTATCAGTCTCCTTTTTTATTATTTATAAGTATGGAGTAATACAGGACATGAAGAGTAAGGTGCTTCATAGAAAAGTTTTTAGGAATTTCTTATTTTCCTGGAGAAGTGCTTATCAAAATCATATTTATTACTTGCCATTCTGAGGTCTCTCTTTCATACCTTAAAGAAATCCACTGTTGTAGGTCCATGTGGCCTTAGACATAACCTCTTGCAATTTTCTAAGAATTGTTCTTGGAAAATAGAGACATGTTCAAAATTGAAGTGAAATGCTTTTTTTTTCTATTTAGCACTGCCATACAATAGAAATCGGATTATGCTAAAAAATATTCATTTGATGTTGTAAGGAACAAATACATGTTTTAACATGTAATTTTATATACAGTAAAGACTTCCATCAAAGCTATCTAGACATGTACATAAAATCACTTATTTTTATTGTTCAGATAGGTCTGAATCTGGTCACATGAAAACCAAATAAATTTCAGTCATTGTTCATCACATAAAATGATATAAATGTAAGGCCCAATGTGATGCATGTTTTATTTGACTCCACCTGAAAAAGGGCAGGATTTTGATTATGTTGTTTCATGGTGGTAGTTCTCCTTCATTATCCACTGCATCCAA
>VZRZ01004756.1:1616106-1622104 GCA_013398175.1 Climacteris rufus | reverse complement strand
CTGGACATTATGTCGAAAGAATGGTCATACAGCACCTCTGCTTATCTATTCAAAATGCCACATTACAAGTGGCTGGTGCTTATAATCTGTACGGTGTGCTGTTGATAATTGTGGATACTGTAAAGGGTAAACAGTATGAATTCCACTCCTGCTGCTGCTATTCACCCTGCAGGTCTGAGCGTGTTACATCCAATTATGAGGTAAAGCATAATGCTACTAATAGCAGCTATATAATTTATTTCAGTCTTCATAGGCCCTATTTTTGCCAGCAAAATTGAAAAATTGTTTTATTCACAATTTGCTTTTTGTTCATTTCTTTAAAAAGGTGCTTTTTCATTTCACAAAATTATAATCATTAATTGGGCACTGACGTGCAACCTTAGTAAATGGAATTATTCTTGCACTGCATAACATTTCACATTGAAACAGGTATTTTCAAACTGCTATGTGTGTGTTTTTAGTACTCTAATATTACATTTTTGATCCACTTATATTGTGTGACAGGGTATAATATATTTCTGAATGGCATTTAATTTATTTATTTATCATCTCTGTCTGTTCTGGAACAGTTTAGGTGCATCTGGATGAGATTAAATACCTTAAGAGATCCCTGGCGCTGGCCGCCAGAGGTCACTGTAGAATCCAGGTTCAAATTACTGGGGGGGAGGGGGGTGCAGATGGTTTCTGTCACCTCCCTCGATAAAATCTCCTTGGCTGTGTTTATTCTTATACTTCATGATTTTCTCAGTATGCAGAATTCTTTGTACTACACTTCTTGAGTGGAGTGCACTGACCCAAATCCCACCAAGCTGTAGGGACATGCATGGAAATGGGAGTATTTACCTTTTCTGTGCTCACTTCTTCAGCTGTGCTGCCTCTTTGCATTCAGAGTTCATAATTGGGCTCCGTTTTTCTACTCCAACAAGTGGAGTCCAACAAATAGATGAGAGGAGGAAAATACAGTTGGTCATGTACCACCCTACTTTTCCTGACTTTTATTTGGGTAGATATGTGGCACATTGAAAATGGAAAGTTGATAAAACTCTAAGGTACAAATAAAATATAGTCTTTCTCCAAGCAGAAACTGCCAGGATAGAATGAAACCGGTTGGTAGTCCTGTGCAGACAAAGTGAACCACCTGTGGTAAAGTTAGAGATCTTGGGAAGCAGATTGTCGTTACTTTAGTAATTATACACAAACACTTCTTAGTAAAGTGGATTAGAATTTAAAGAATAGATCAGCTTTATGTTCCACTATGAAAAAGGAAAAGTGTGTTAATTGCTCATAGACAGTAGCTTACACAGAGGCACTTCACAGCTGAAGAATATGATATGGAAAAGACCTTTGTTTAAATAACACGAGCAGTGTTGTGACATGGACCAACTAAAATCCTTAATGCATGGTAAGGAAAATAGAGGCAGAACAATATGGCATAAAAAGAATTCTGGCTTTAAATGTAGTATTTGGGGGTGCCATTTCTGTCGTGGCTAAAGGCACTTTTTTATATCTACATTTCTTCCTTATCCTTGTATTAAGTATATGCAAATATTTTTATGGGAAGTGATTGCAAAATATGATATGAATGAGTAGTTTCCACATATTCCAGTTAAATATGTGTGTGTTTTAAAATTGATTTAACCGGAATACCTAAGAAAATAAAATTCATTATTTTTTTAGAAATAGGTTTATTTAGGGTAGATGAGAAGAGCACACATAACGTTGTCCCTAGCAATTGGAATTGTACCACTCTAATTATCAGGTTATAATTCCCTCTTACAAAAAGAATTTTTTAAATTAAACAGAATTAATATATAAGCCCATCAAGAACTGTATTACAGCCTTGCACTTATGTAAACCTTCAGGTAAGATGATGGTATTTCAGATGTCTGAAACAGTTGTTGATCTTAAATACCAAATATACAGCAATAGTTAGGCTGATTAGGGATAAACTTTTAGCCTTTGTTTTGAAGTTCCTTGCTTAGTGGATTTAATTCAGGCCTTAAATCTCATTTGAATATAATTTATTTAGTACAGCAATATGGGGCCTTACTTTTTAAATAAGTAGTATTCAAGTATTTATTGCATGAATTAATTTGTCTACAAATTGACCAACTCCTAATAGTATTTGACATACGGTTCCATACCTGTGATAGTATTTGACCTTGAGATATTTTTGTAGTTATTAAATGTTAAATCTTTCGTAGTATCATTTGTACCAGGAAATTTACTTAAACAAGAACTGTCAGTATTTTTTAAAATGCTTTCATACAGTCTGCTCACTTTATCCATTTTTTATTTGCAGTTGAAAAATGAAGAAAAAGATACATATGAGGAAAACCTCCATTACCCTTTTCTTCTCATTTTAACCAAACAGAGATAGAAGATTACACCTTTTTTTCTTTGTTTTAAGATGGACTGCTGAAAATTAATCCATGTATGTGGATGGTCAGGGAGTGTGGAGTGTTCATTTTTCCCCACTTATGTCCCTGAATCATCATAGGAGAAATATTTCTAATCTAAAAGCTGAGGAAGATATCATGGCTTGTTTTACAGAGTATAAACATTGAGACATCTTTTTTTTTGTATCATTTTAGAACTTATTTTTCCAGTTATACTCCAGCCTTAAAGTGATCAGACTTCACATGTATGCATTAACAAAGGTGTAAAGCTGGCTTCCTTCTCTTTTGTGCCTTTAAACTTGCATGTACTTTGTTAATCTCTTTAAATGCTATTTTTGAGGTGTATTTGAAAATGTATAGATAATATACTTTGTGGGCTTATATAACTGGTTGTAAAGAAGTGAATGCATTGACATTTAATTAGTAAGGAAATAGTTGTCTGAAGATCTTCTAAAAGTGCTCCTATTGAATGCTTGGATTTTTCTGTCTTTTTTTTTAATTACACTGTTGATTTTTCTACCATTATTGAAAAGTCCTCATTTGCTTCAGTGTTGAAGGCTCCTTTTCTATATGTGTATATGTATGTTTTTTTCCAGCAGGACTTTTCCTCCTATAGATGTATAAGAAATTATGCATCAGACAAAAGCCTCATAAACTGACCATTTGTCCTTTGGACACAATAGCCTGCCCAGCCCCTCTGCTCCTCCTCTCCAATTATGTGTGATTAGTCTCAGTGTGTTGTGTCAAGAAGGGGGAGTGTGCTGAGTGCTTATTATCTGTTTAGGTACAAGAAGAGCACATTTAGGTTCTGACTATGAATGGAAAGTGAGCCTTTATCAGGACTAAAATCTAAATGCTACTATCCTAGAAATTGCTTTCAAAAAACCACATCCTTTCTTTTTTTACAAGTTCCAAGAAACACTATAAGAACTAAAGGATTTTATAATGTAATCAAACTATCTCCCTTGAATTAGTTTATATTGTGATATATTGTGGCCCATATATTTGATATGTATTTAATGTGATTTTTCTTGTACTGAGAAAGACAAAAATCCTACAAAGAAACAGGAGCAGTATCTGATTTTCTTAACAGTTTAACAAACCATTTTATTGACTTCTCAGTAACAGTCTTTTAAAATGTTGAAAAAGAGAGAGAGGCAAAGACCATGACTGAGAGAGGAAGGTACTAGCTGCAAGCAAGTGTGGAGAATCATGCTGAAATGCATTAATTAAGAGAACTGCAATTTGGCAATAAGCGTTCTTCCATATTTAGTAAATTGGACAGCATGTAAACTACAAGGTCCTGAAAGTCCCTTTTTCTTCATTCTTCTTCTCAAACAAATTTCTTCACTACCGGTTTGCATGTCCTTGTATTCAGTACTTTTTATGCTCCATTAGAGCACCTAGATGGATCTCAGAAGGCATAGGTCAAGTCGCAGTTAGATCATACATTTCTTTCGCACAAAAACTTGAATTGCAATGCCAAGTGATGGGCTAACATCACAATAACAGCAATTTATTCCTCTTTTGATAAAAAGCAGCCTATTCTCGGTGTTAGATAAAGACCAGGGGCAATGCAAACCAACCATTTATCCTACAACTGAGTAGTATAGCTGGTATGAGTTTCATATTCAAACTCCTGTTGGAAAATACTTGTCTAGTAAGAAATCAAAAGCATTTAGGAGTAATTTGAAATTGCCATGAAGATGGCTTTAGTTTAATTAGTTTTGTTTTGTTTGTCCCACACAGCAGTGCCTTTGTTTCTCTAAAAGCATGTACAAGGAAATCTTCATAATCAACAAAGCAGTGTGGAAAACAGCACAACATTAAAATTTGTGAACCTTTTATTTTTGAGAGGGCCTGAATGTCTACTGTACAATAATCTAATAAAGATCATTAGTTGCCAAAAATAGAACCAGTGTCATTGAAAATTGCGGCTTTAGCTCTGAGAAGAAAACAGTTTTACTCAAATTAGTAGCTGATAATTGCTTTTTATTTCTTTAGTGTCTGTCGTTTGAGTTGAAGGCTTTGCACAGGTGCTGCCGTCCCTAAAGTGTGTAATTGATGGCTTGTTTATCAAAGATGCATTTGGGCTTCATCCTGCAAACTCACATTGGAGCTCCACAGGCAGTAAAGTTACTCATCTACATAAGTGCTTGCAGGTTTGGTCCGTGTACACACATTTTTAGAGGTACATAAATAAGTTCTTTTCCTGATTTTTTTTTTTCTGTTTTTAAATGAGCATTGAAAAGTCACAGATGTAGGATTTACATGAGGCACTAAGAGTGTTCTTTGTAGAGACATCTCTGAGTCCCTTGCATTAGTAGGTGTTAGAATTGTTTATGAGCTCTTAAATTTTAATAAAAATATGGTGTTTATTAATACATCAAATATCTTTGCTAAGAAAATGTTAGGCAATTTGTCAAATCATGCTTATAAAATGTATCAGAGCCTTTGATGTCATGTGTTTTAACTAGTCTCTGATACTTGGTATATTTTTAGTGATATAATTTACAATGTTCTGTAACAGAATATTGAGCTTAATTACTTTGTGTTTGCAAAGCATTTGAAGTTGAATGACACCGTTCAAGAGCTACGCTGGCTTCACTGAGAATGGAAATGTTAGGCTGGTGCAAGTTTTCCTTCACGCGTTTTGGTAGTTCTTACAGCAATGTTGTGTCTTCCTTCTTTCTCAGAGCAAAATGGCAGAGAGAAATTATGTTCTTGTGGGCATCCATTCCCCAGGGCACAGCCCTCATGCACCTGGTGCCACTGGCAGTGAGTTGTGTAATCTTCAGAATATGAAAGATCGACAAGAAAGTATTCCATTTCCTTCTGTGAGATACGGCAAAGCCTTGCTTAAAAATTGCACACTAGTCCCATCTGATAGCATTCTGGAACAATGGGACAAATCTTTCCATTTGGGAAATAAATTTGATTTGAAAGGAAAAATGTCTTAAGAATGTGAGATGAGGCAGGAGAACTTACTATCCCAGGTACCAGTACAGCTTCAAAATCCTTATTAGATGAGTTGTTCACATTTTGCCTGTGGCTTTAATGGCTACGTGTTTGTGCCAGGAGGGAGCCAGGATTAAAATTGTTCCCCCCCACAAAAAGCATTTTTACATCTTGAGTCTGGCTGCACATGGTTTATCAAGTGTTACATCTCCATTGCAACTCTCCTTTGCTGTTCTCTGAACAAAAGAGGATGCAGTGGGTGGAGCTTTTGATCCTCCTCTTGATATGGCAGGTGGCACAGCTGATATGCCAGGGGGAAGAGGGAAAAGGCAGCAACACATGCAAGTCAAACAACACACTGTTTATTACCCGCTCTCCCTAATGCAAGAGGGGAATAACCAAGTCCTTGTTTTTTCACAGGACAAATTATAAACATGTTGTTTAGCCTAGATTTTTTTTTTTTTTTAGATGTGTGGGTTTCTTCTTTTTTAAGTCACGGAATGAACAGTGATGTCAAACTGCAAATTCCTTTAACTCTTGAGAAATGGTTTGAGACACTGGTAGAAAGTGCTAGGACGGTGTACACCAGTGGTTATGCCTAAAATATTTTCTGCACAGCCTGGTCATCCCATGTTGTTTCC
>VZRZ01004756.1:1548606-1611106 GCA_013398175.1 Climacteris rufus | reverse complement strand
GGTTTTGGCCACTTTCTGAGACAAGTACTTCCACAAGTCTGCAGGCTACTGGAAGTTTTAGGGATGAGGGCCACACTCAAAGCATTTTGCAGTGTTAATTTCCAGAGGTCCATGTGAATCACAGCAAAGGCATTAGTACTGTGTAAGTGTATTCAATAATTGATGCAAAGAGTTAAAGTGGTGACACAACAGGAAGCAAAGTGGTGATTTAACCTTCCATTCCCAGTACAGGCAACACCAGCAGCTCAGCGAATTGCTACAGAAAGGGCAGGTGTTTTTGTCATGACTCTACAATAGCTTCTGCCAGGTGAGGTGCATCTGTGCTTTTCTGTGCCCACCCGGCAGACAAGGTGCTGCCAGATAACTGCATGGGGAACAAAAAGGGATCATGTCACAGGCACCAGCACTCTAGGAATCTGCCAGCTTATGTAGTGAGGTAGAAATATTAGCAAACATGTGGGCAAAGAGTCCATTATGGAAATAGAGGTCATGGGAGAGCACAGAAACAGTGAGCCGTATTTTACAGTGGTTTATAGGCTGCGCAGAAAAGAAATGGGAGAGAAAAGATGGAATTCTCATCCGAGGGGGAGATATTCACCATGACAAAAATCATTTGGAAAGGTGTTAAGCTCAGTTAAAAGGTAACCCTTTCAAAGCACTTTCAGAGTTATTTTCGGCTGTGAGCAAAGCGGAGGAATATTGCCACTGGGTAGAAATTGCTGCCAAAGAATGATGGGTGGAAAGGATGCCTAGTGCTGAACCTCAGCCCATTTCAGATCACTTTTGGCCTGCTCCTTTCTTTGTGATAAGGCCCCATTATGGCAATAATACTGCAAAGTAGGGGCAGCATCCCATCCTGGCCCTCTGTGCCAAGGTGGCAAGGGTTGAAGGCCCAAAGGGCTGAGTATGGACTGCTTAAAGCATGGAGAGGGCACATCCTATCAGGTCATGGTATTAAGAAGGCCCTAGTTGTGCCCAAAAGCTAGAAGCAAGAGCAAAGCCGTTCCAGGCAGGTTCATCACAGGACAGCAGATAACCCTAACAGGCATGGAGCTTGGTGAACCGGCACGCCAGCAAGTCAGAAGGGCAGCACACAGACCCTGCAGAGCGGCACAGCCACAGCAAGGCATGCAGGTAAGACTGAGTTACTTAAAAAATTCTCCAGAGTGAACATAATTGGTACCATTTTGGAACTTTTAGAGCCCAATAACCACAGGCACAGGAATCTGCACACTGCAGCCCCATGCATGTTGCAGAGCCCGAGTATGGGCTCCCATTAGTATTGCAGTCCATCCATGGCATGTGCCATGTGTGCGCTCACCAGGAAAGATAAAAGGTGAAGGAGCAGCAGGGCATGCTGAGTGCTGGGAGGGCTCAGCCTTGAGGCGTGTTGGCTTGCCTGGAATCAAGCACACAGTGTAAAGGCTGGGTATGATTGTACATGACTTGTGGTTCTGCCTTCAGAGCAATCTACCTCATGTTAATGAGGTGACTAGGAATGTGTTTTCCCTAGGTAACCACTCTTGCCAGTAGGCAGGGGGCATTTTATTGCCATACAGCCATGCTGTTATTGCTGCTGGATGGGATTCCCCTGTCCCAGAGCCACCATCCATTTTGCTTGGTACTCCAACATGCAGTGCTTCCCACCTGCACCAGACAGGGTCAAGCTGAAATGAACACTTGCATGAACAGTTCAGATCATTGTACAATCAGATATTTGAGTTGAAGGAGCACTGCACATTTTTTTTACTGCTATTTAGAGGCTGATGTGTGTAGCCTTAACAACAATTTGTTTATTCATCCGTTTCAGTAGCTTTGTTCCTGCTGACTTCTATCTAAAATGCAACATAATGCACATTTTATGAGCTATAGGACAGTTATGGCTTAGAGAGAGTCCTATGCACCAGAACTGAGGGGGAAAAAAGGATATTAAAAAACCTCTTAAGATCTTAGGATGTTGTTAGTATTCTCCTTTGCTGATTTCTTACCTTTTCATAGCATAGAAATAAGAATAAATTTAATACTTAATGGTGAGTCTTGGCATATTCTCAGTGTAGGGAACATGGAGAGATATCAGAATATTCAGAAATCTGTGAGCTGAAGGACAGCTTTTCCCAAAGCGTTGAAAAAGCTCTTTCAATTAAGGAAAGAAATTCCACTTTAAACATTCATTTAAAAAATATTGCTGTAGCAATGTGGTGTTCTGCAATGCATCTTTTATGCTTAAAGCCCAGGAATTGGTATATTCCCAGATTTCTTTTAAAATCTGACTTCCAAAGGCAAATAGTCCTGCAGTGATCGTTAAAACACTTGTGTTTCTCTGAGGGATGTCTGTGGTACTTTAAGCTGCAAGCTGACTGCAAGCTTAGGCACGACATGGCTTCATCTATGTTGGCCTCAGCATGCTAAGCTGAGGAATATACTTTAGCTATTTGTTCTTCCTGTCCTGGCTCTGGCCATCTACACTGTGGCCAGTGAAAGTCCTATGGTTTGTGTGCAAATGTCCAGTCTTGGCCTGTGTGAGCTTTCTCTTTCAGGGAGGAGTAGCCTAAGTGTAGGCTGTTGATCCTCCAGGGTAGCTTTGGGACCTGATAAACAGGTGGTGTTGCTGCTTGTTTGGATGGGATGTGTGGAAGGCAGTGAGCCAGTTCTTTGTGCCATAGACCTGTGCTAAGCAGTGCCATCAACCTGAACCTTCTCCCTTAGCATTCCCTGAAGGTTGCTTCTAGCCTGTGTTTGAACTTACATCTTCCCGAGGTGCTCTTGAGTCTGTGCATGATACGGACATAACCGGTGACCTGTAGATTCTACTGTGCTGGACCAGTCCTTTTTGTCTGCTAGTTTAGCTGGGATGTGACTCAGAAACCTCTGCCCCGTAATGGGGCACTGAAGGGTAATTACCCTTCCTAAAGGAAAACACAACTGCACAAACCTCCATTTAGCTTGTAAAGGGGCTCTGATAATTGTCTTAAAACCAACCTGAAAATGTGAAGCATTACAAAGCATTAGACCAGAGCCCATTCATGCTGCTTACATAGTAAATTTTATTTGTACAAGCAATTGCTGTGTCTATTGCATTTAGACCAAATAGAACCTTCTTATATGGCCCTGTGACTCCATGAGAATAGAGGCAATGCTCACTGGACAGCTGTGGATTACAAAGGAAGTCACTACCACTGTGAGTAATGTTATCTTAACAAAAATCTCCCAGCTGTTGCCCAAACCTTGACCTACTGTGCAGTTTTTTTCCTGCTAATATAACTCACTTGACATCTTTACCTTTGTATACCACTTTGCTGTAATTCCCTATGACCCTTTTAAAGAACTATAATGGTGGTTGGGCTTCATTGCAAAGATGATCTGTAAAGCATAGCCAAATTTGAAGGGTCTGGAGGGAAGAATAAAGGGCTGTTTGTTACTATTTCATATATAGTCTACCCTAAAGAAATAACAATAAAAGATGCATGGCAGTGAAGATGATGTATGCCCTCTGTCCTCTCTAGAATAATTGCAATGGGGCGTTCTACACAGGCCTGTCCCTTCTGCCTTCTGAAGCTTCATTAGTTGGTTTTATTGCATCAGGGAATGTACAACAGTAACAATAAAAATTTAAGTTTGAAGTTTCCATACTTCTCACATTAAAAAAAAGGTGTTTTTCTCTTCTTTTCTGAAGAATCTAGGAAGGTCTGAAACTCCCCAGACCAAACCATTGTGGTATATGTTCTGTCACTTGTCAGTGCTCAAGAAAGATCAGAGCAAAGTATCAGGTGTTGCATATCTTCTCCTTTTTCTTCCTGGTTATAATTGATATTTGACTTTCAGGTGATCTGATCCACCTCTGTTTCCTAGCTGCTTGCATTCCTCAAGGACTCTGTGCTCTTATGCTCTGCATCCACAGGAGGAAGTAGTGATTTCTGTCCATGGGGGATGGTGGTGCACAGGCAAGAGCAATTTACAGCATATGGTAGAGCTCTACTCAAATAAGAAATGGGTTTTTTTCTGAAGTAAAATTGGCAACATGCAGACATTCTCTGAGATTCTCACTTTGCTGCCTCCTCAGTCAATGCTTGTACTATTCAAGGGTAGTGAGGAAAGCTACATCTTCTCCTTTTGGTAGGATAATAGAAGTGAGGTTATCCACACTGACCTGCACCTTCTGACTTTTCAGTCAACGAGCAAGCTTTATTCCATCAGATGAAGCATGACCTGTTTTACTCCCCTGCTGTTCAATGGTACTTAGATAGCTGGATAACGTAAAGACTTTGGAGCACAACAAGAGTTAGGATGCTGCTGGAAAGTGTGGAAAACCTGCACACACATGCTGTGGTTTTGTTTCCCAAACCCGTTAGGCCCTCATGTGAAAGGTGTTGAGTAATGAGGTGTTTGCCATCACCATCGGCTCCACTTGTCCTTTCACATGAACTCCTGCTCAGTACTGAGACAGTACCCACTTCTCCTTGGGACTTGCTGTACCTTTAGGGTTCTCCATGCTTCCTTCTGTCCTTACCATAGAACACAGAGCCCTCCCTTGCTGCCATCCCTAGGACATAGCTCCTCAGGCTGTGGAGGCTGTGACACAGCCTGGTGCTGTGGTGTGCTGAGGGCTCAGATGTCAGCAGTGTTTAGCCCTCCTGCAGGCAGCATTGTCCCCACCCCATCTATCCCTAGCACAGGCCTTTGTTTGCACCCCATGGGAGGAAAATAATCCCCTTGCCTCTGACCACACCTGGATTCGACCTCCAATTTGGCACCTTGAAAAGTGGGCCAATTCTCTAACACTCTTGCCAGGACTAAAGCCAGGGTGAATGCAGCTAATTCTCACTGCTCTAATTAGGTGGTGAGTTAGCAAGGGGAGACCTCACCTCCTAGAAAAATTTTTAAAAAGAGAGAGAGAAAAAAGGGGGAAAAAGGGAGAAAAGAAGGCAGGCAGCAAGAGGGAAAGAAAGGGAGAAAAAGAGAAAGAAGTAAACAAATTGTACTCTGAAAAAGAAGGAGAGCACTGAGCACTTAACAGGAGGGAGACCAGGAACAACCCCTTTCCTTGCAGATGCAGGACAGAAGGAGGTGTCCTACACAGGCTGGAGGTCAGAGGAGCACTGGGGACCTGGCAGGCAGCTGCAGAGCAAATGCCTTCCTACTTTTTTGGACTTGCTTTGGCTGTAGATCTCTGGGGAAGCCTTTGGTGTGGAAACCAGACAAAAGTGTTCCTGTTGTTACTCATGGGAATTCAGTGGTTCAGAGAAATGCCCTGAAAATATGTTGGAATCCAGTTATGCAATCTAAGATAAAAAAAAAAAAAATTCTTCAGTAGTATTCCACAAGCCCTGGCCAAAAATCAGCATTTTCCCCAGCTTATTTAATAACCAGGTGCCTTTCTCCCCATTCCCCCTAAAACAATAAGCACTCATATCTGCTCTAGATGACTTGAAATAAAGGGGGCCAAAAGCTGTATGTATGGTTTTCTTAGCTTCTCTACACAGAGAGCCAGGGCCATGGAAACATCAGACTAAGAGGCTTAGAGTAAATCCTGGCAGTCTCAGTGCTAGAAACTCTCCCACTGATAACCAAAGCCTAATAAATAAGTTTGAGAGAAAAACTAAATGAGAGTGCGTCAGTGTTGAGCAGTTAATTAGGATCCCTCTAAGCATTTGTGCTGCAAAGAACAAGAAAATGAAAGAATATAAAAACATATGTTGGCAAGAGCGAGAACATGCTAAAAGTAAACACCGCTGTTATTATTAGCAGTAAAAATAATATTAATTAGTTGTATTACAGTAGCACCTAGTGGTGCTACTGGATCTCATCCCCAGATGAGATCAAGGTCCCCAAAATACAAAGGTCTTAAATAGAAGTTGCATATAAATGCATACATATTAACATACATATAAAGATGCGTGTACATAACGTATAGACAGACACACAGTTCAAGTGATAAAGAAACCTCAGCAAATTTAAATCAGGCTACAGAATATTTTGTGACTTGGCTTCTCTTGTTCCTATTTTTTTATGTGCTGCAGAGCAGCTGTTTCCAATTGTTATTTATGATACAGAGAATAGAGGACTGTATTTGCAGTGCAGGAGTCAATATATATATATGTGTGTCTGTGTGTGTATTCATATACATATGTCTATATATCTGTGTATGCACATACAGAGATATGCACATTCAGATCACATGTAGCCATTTATCTCCTAATTTGGATCAGGACAACACACAAAGCTTGGCTGAAGACAGAATAAATGCTACCCCAAAGTCTCCATTTACTTCCCAAGCACCCTTTCTTCACTGCAAGTGGAACTGCCACTGTCCTTTCTGTGCACACATGGGCACTTTTTGGAGAGAGATGTGTTTCCACACCCTGCATGGTAACATCCTCCCTAAGGAAAGTCATAGTTGAGTGTTGTCCTCTGCTGAATCAATACAGCTTTGTCTCAAAGGGTACAGAAGTGTAAGTTGCAGTTGCTGCAGCTGCTGCTGACTTCTACTAAATAATTTTATTTTTCTTTTAAACCACCACCTTTCTTGATGTGGATTTGCATGCCATAGCAGGGAGAGGCTATAATGACCCAGATGACACACGGTTAAATCCGGATTCCTTAAGACATGGGAACTAATTTAATTGTTAATGTTTTAGTGCCTGGGTTTCCTAAGAAAATGAGCCCTTGCAGATTATCTGGGTTCCTGTTTCAAACAGAGCAGTGCTGAGGGCTTTTTAGAAAAAAATCTTACTTTACTCTAAAGTAGCAGCAGCAGTCTTGAGATTTCCAATGCGGAAATTGCACCGCAGGTCAAGGCGTCAGTTTAATGTTCAGAGACATGCTTCGTTTGAATGATAATTTCATTAGATTAGTTTGTAAACTTTTAATGCAGGTTGCATTATATGTCTAAGAAGAAACAATTTGTGTGACAGACTATCCTTCATAATCCCCCTCTTCAGCCTTCTGCTAACAAAAGACCCTTAATACTGAAGATGTTTTGTGGGAGGAGAAACATTTTCCAAACAAGTAGTTTCTCTATTCCAGCCCAGGTAACAAAGAGGCCTTAGGAATTTCTGTGGGCCTTGTCAGGACTGGCCCATTGGTCTTAAAGCCACCTGCTGCTTAAGCCATTGGTCAATAGATTAACTGCTGCTATTACTAAGTGTTTAGGAAAGTAAGTTATGTGGCAGAGCAAACAAAATCAACCTCCTTAACACATGTTAATTCAAAATTTAATAAATCTGCACCGAGAACAGTAAAGCAATCAAGGACGGTGGGGTGCGCAGGAAAGCTCTTCGTATGCGCTGGTCCTCCAAGCAAAGTATCACATAGCAGATAAAAAGTCTCAAACAAAAGGATAATACTCTATTTGCTTTGCAAAACTAGCTTGGCACTTGCCTCCACCCCTCTGCCTTCCTCCTTTTTTTTCTGGCTTTTGGATGCTGTTTAGCACTGCAGATTTTGGGCAATTTCCAAACCTCAGTCAGAGAAGATAAGTTCATAATAAACAGTAAGAGTGGAATAAATTTCTGGTGAAAAGGTGGGAAGGATTCAAATACTGGCAAAAGCTGTGATACTCCACAGCCCCGCATGTCATTCTTATTTTTGTAGTGAAACACACATTTTAACAGAAGACACATCTCTCCAGAAGGAGAAAGCCTTGTGCCTGCCTTCACATGCAGTTGAGGACTTTGCATTGCCATGAAGGACCAGAGGGATTTTGGCAGGGGAACCAAGGAGTTTCATGAGGCCAATGCCTAATGGATCTGGCCTGGGTGAAGGTCAGAAAGATGCTACCAATTCTTCTTAAAATAAGTAATTTAAATTTCATTTGCCTACAGCTCTATGCTATTTAATGAGATAAAAGAAAGACTTGGGAGAAAAGTTTTGCTTTTGCATGCAAAAAAGGGGATAGAAAGATACCACATATTGGTGCAGGTTGGCTTAGGAGTTCTTGGTTTTCTTTCACATGCTGCAAGCACTTGCTATTTCTTATACTGCAAATTTAAGCAACTGACAAAATATAGTTCTCATTATAATTTTGGAAAGATACACAAAAATTCTTGGAATAAATTTCCATTTTTTCAGTGTTTTTTCTTAACTCTTAACTTCTAGAATCCTATGTTTCATTAATAAGTAATTTGTTTCATGTTTGAATCAGCTGTGACCTAAACCTGAAGATCAGGATTATGGTTGCCCTTGGTTTATAATCACAGGATGGATGCTCCTGTATGGATGAGTCTATGTTTTGTCAATGGATGCTCAGGAGAAGAGAGAAGACCAGAACAGTGGCAATTCAGGTCACAGCTAAGTTGCCCACTGATGTTTTGCCACTGATTGTTTGAGGGAGGCAGAAGCAGAGAAATGCACCATAATGTATTCCTGCTCCAGCACATGCACACTTCTACCCAGGGTGATGTGTGGCAGTAGGCACTGGCCTTTTATTCAGAAATCTGACCGTTTGTTACTACTGGGTTTGGGATCTGGGTTTTTGCAGATTTTCCACAAGTCTAATACTGGTTTTGCCAAGCGCATTCAACTGGTTCCAAACATACATGTTGACAACCAGGCGCAGTACCTTGTTGGGAAAACAAGCACCTCCAGTCAAGTTTTCAGTGGGGATTTCTTGGGATGCATATTCTGGGTTGTGATTTCTCTGCAGATGTTTAAGTCTGACTTTGGCAGAGCCTTCCTTAACCAGGCACACAAATAAAGGCTACTGCAGACCTCCATGCTATTTCAAGTACTGAAGATTCCCTCTTCTTGAGGATGTAAATCTCCTGAGAGAAGAATGCAGCAGTAACTCCAAAATGTTTTCCTTACAGCCTTGTTGAGCTGTTTTTACCCTGGTAGGGGAGCTTTTAGACCTCTATGAACAAGAAAAGATAAATTATGTATTGTGGTGTGGTAGGTATTGCTAGGCTATCAGCTTCCATCATGGAACCCAAGCTGATGGTTGTAGCAAGATATTAGAGGCAATCTTTGAACAGGACACTTATCTCAGATTTTTATAATATAGCAAAGCTCCCTGAATGTCTGGGAATATTTGGGGGTCAGGAAAATCCTAAGAACAATTCAGCAGGACTGCTATCCTTTCTTTCCATCCCATGTCTAATCACCCTTCTTTCAGGCAGTCTGTTAAAATTGTGATGGTAGGTAAAAATCAGAGTCCATGTATAACATAAGATTGCCTGTGTCACATTTTGAATATCCTTGACTCCAGGACCTATTCTCCTTACAGGACACTGTGTAAGAAAAGCCAGATCTAGCCCTATATTTATGATCTGCAGTGAGCACACAGGACACTTGCATTCACAATATTTTTTTCCAAGAGGATGGGTGAACATCTGTCTTCACAGCCAACACCAAAGCTGGTTTTCAGCCATTCTGCTGGCAAGAAACATGAGTGAATGGGGTCCTATTTGACAGCCATAAGCTCTAGGTAGTTTAAGGTATTGCAGTTAAAATTAAAGCACTTGCCTTGTTTGTTGTGCAACATCCCCGCTTTGCCTCAGCCTGGCAAGGTCAGCTGGATAATACAAATGGATGCCTCCTGGTTCCTTTTCACTTATTTTTAATGTTGCTTTCTGTACACATATTAATTGTATAAGCCAAGAAAAAATGTGGAGTAAAGGAATATGGTTTTAGATGTTACTTTATTTGTAAAGCAAGAGATGCAGTCTCTTCTGGAATTTGGTACTCGTAAGCTAAACATTGCTTTACTGCTGTGATACAGTTAAATTATGCAGTTTCTTTGCTGCCTCATAATGAAGAAGCCTAAGTGCAACTATTTTTCTCCTTTGAGGCTAGGAATTCAAACTCTCTTTGAGAAAAGACTGATATTAGATCATTTTCTGCTCTGAGCGTGCTAGGCATTACACAGGGTGCAAAGGCAATACACAGTGTAGCATGACACTTAAACTGTTATTACACTTATATTGCATTTAGAAAAAAAATCTTCAATCATTCATAGTTAACCTAGGAGAGCGTTTTCCCCAATGTGACACTTAAATGTTTTTAAAATAATGGGATGATTTGTTTCTTTCCCCTTGAATATGAGGCAGCGAGGTTAGAAGGGGAAGCAGAGCAGGGATGAAAAGTGGCTTATATTGTCAAGGTCTCCTTAACTGTTAAGCAGTGGGGGAAAGAATCAGACTGCTTTTCTGGGCGACAACAGAGAGATATTCTCCACTGATGACTGTCCTTCTAAGCCTTTCCTATCACAGGCTAGCAGTTAAAATAATACTCACCTACTGGGCATCCAGCAGAGTTGATCTACCTTTTCTGCTAGGAGGTTCATGTCCAGTCAAGCCTGATTAATCTGTTGCAAGTCCTGAATGATCCCAAATATAACACATAACAGCTACACCTGTTTATCAAGTCAGTTCATTTCCCTTCCCCTATTCCACACTGAAAAGGAGCATTAATTAAAACAGTAAACAAACGAGCGCCTATTCTAAATCAGAGCTGCAGGCAAAGAAGAGATAACTTAGGCTCTTGAGAAGAGGGATTTTCAGTTAATTTATGGAATCTACTGTCACTCTCAGGGCAAGGGAGCTTACGTAGCTGGGAAATTGAAGCAGACAGGCTTTGTCTAAACACTTCTTTTTCAGTGAATATCTTCTCTTTTTTTCCTATTTTAATTTTTAATCAAGCCTTCTTCCTTTTTTTTTTAGAAAAGAAATTACTAGATTTTTCCAGTGTTCTGGTGACTCATACAGCTCCTGTGAGATACCCAAAAGGTAGAGGAGAAGAGTGAGGAGGAGAGGCAGGAAGCTGAGCTTTAAGAAGAGCAGTATGAGAAAATGAAGTGTTCTTTTAGCAAATTATTCCCCGAAAAATAATTGCTGTGTTTCCATGTATTTTATTCCTCATTTCCCCAGCATTTTCGTCTGTACCCTGCTCCTGGACCATTACTAGTGCGAGTGTTGGCTTTTGTCTGCTCAGATCCCCAATGACTGCAGCGAGCCCACCTGAATTAAATAGATGCAAAATAGTGTCAAAAAGATACACTTGGTTACTGTACTGAGCAGCTGCCAGGTTAAGGCCCATTTTCAAGAGCCGATTGATTTGTGCAACATAGAAGGGAGCGTATGAGCAAGCTTATGGGACTATGACAAAGGGTCTGGTTCTGCCTGCAGACATTCCCAGAGGCTGTAAGGAGAGCACCGAGGGGATCAGAGAGGCAAAGCCTGGGGACTTGACTCCTAGATGTGCTTCACAAATGCTGTTTGCACCCATCTCCCCTACTGGGTGGCAGGGCAGGTTGCCATCCCCAGCCCCAGCTCTGCGGGAGGAGTCTCACAGAGGAATTGCTCAGATGTGGGTGCTGCAAGGTCAGGGCCTGTATTTTAATATGGATTTTGTATTGCTTCATTTTTGATAGAGGGGGAGAAGCAGCAGGGGAGTGCCTCAGAGCTGCAGCAGAAGTAGGGGCCAGACCCCGCTGAAAGCAAAGAGGTGCTCTGAATTCCCCCTTGCAAGCACATTGCTGAGCTAATTGAAACTGGCTCTCCCACATCCCTGGAGAGTGCCCTGACCTACCGGCAGCTGGGGGGAGGGCTGGGAGGCAGAAAAAACCCTCTACCTCTCTCCCTCTTTCCTTCTCTCCCTCTGTCCCTGTTTTCTTCACTCCCTCTCTCCCTTTCCCTTTTCATTTTTTAATCAGCAGTTCTACCCTGAGAAACCTTCTCTGCTGTAGTTCCTGCTGTACACACCCAGGACAAATTTCAACAAATCACCATTTTCTGTCAAAAAATTTTCAACCTGATCTTGTTATGAGCTGTTTTTCAATTCCAGAGCATAGCTAGAAAGATTACTCCTCTGCCCAAAATAAAATACTATTGGCAGGGAGACAGTTTAAACTCCCATCAGCCAGGATTTGTCATTATGAAGGCTGTGTTTCTCAGAAATCAAACTATCATTTTGCTTCTTACAATACTGTTGGGACTCTCTTCCTGGGCTAATTAATATATTAGACATTTGATTTTATTTCAGACTGAGATTTGGAATAATTCAGTTTGTGAAATTACATTGAAATTGTAGTTTTCATAAAATTACAGACAGACCAAAAAAAGTTCTGTAAACCTTTGTCATTTCAGATATAAACCTCTTTTAAAGCTACAGGAATGCCTTCTACATATTTCAAGTCATCCAGCTTTTACTGGTGGCATATCCAGTAATCATGTTGACAAATTAATGGTAGAGAATTAGTTGTACATTAAAGATTTAAATTATATTATGCAGCACATTGTCATAAAGTGATATAAAACAATTGGCAAATAAATGTAAATTAATTCCAGTTACTGACATGTAAGAGGCAGAGTGACATCTGTACACTTCTCGCCTTGCGCAGCTGCCATACTCTCAAACGTAAAGCAAAGTGGGAAGCGGGATGGCGCGGTGGAGCGGCAGGCAGGGATGGGCTCAGGCCAGGCCTTTGGGAATGGCTGTGGGCTGGGCAAACTGCACCTCCACTTCTAAACAAACAAATTTGTGTCCAGCATCACCCCTGTGTGCCCCTGGGGGGGGATGGTAGAAAAGTTGCCTTTGTCAAGCAGGATGAATACCTTGTCATGCCAATACTTGGGGTTTTGTGTTATCCCACCCCGACCAAAATCCCGCAAGTTCCTATCAATACCAAAGCATGATTGCTTCCTGGGGCACAACCCTGGGACTTTCAAGGGCTCAAACACTACTGTGCTGACTAATTATACGGATTCCATTTCCTGGTATGAAGGAATGCATTACCTGCAGCAAAGGATGCAGAAAATATTGGGTGCAGGAGGCGCTAGGAGGAAGCAGAAAGCAGCCGTGAATTCAAGCCCCAGCCCTGGGTTTATACCCACAATCCAGACCCATGCTGAGAGCCTAATCACTGGGGCCATTCTTCGGGCTGTTGTCCAATCAGTCCCTGAATAGCAAAACCCCACAATGCGGAGTATGAATTAGAGGGGGGAATAAACGTGGGCACAGACTTTTTTTGCAACAATACCTAACCGGGCCTTTCAGCCAGGACAACTCAGGGACAAAAGCACGGCGGAAATTGAAGTAACTTTTGGAGGCCCTCGTCAGTAAGAGCTGGCTTGATGAGGGTAGCGCTGGCTTCTTTTTTGTGTGGACCGGATCAATTATTCACTGAGAGGGGAGAGGTGGAGGAAAGAAATGTCTTAAAAATCCAACATTTGTGTTGCACTGGCCTTGGAAATCATGGCTGTTCGCTGAATAAAACCAAATATTTTTGTCTCCTTCTCCTCCTCCTCCTTTCCTTGGCGGATGCTGCAGTGGTTTAAGGGGTTGGCTGGTGGAGTGCTCACATTCCTCACCCTTCCCCCCTGCACCCAAAGAAGAGAATAGCTTCTTGAGCTATAGAGATGTCAGGTCCATGTTTTAAAATTTAGCTTTGTTTACCCAACAGAATGGAATTCATTACTGCGCAATAGCGGTTCAATTTTCTGACCTTTTTTATTCAAAATGTTGGAAGTAGTAAAAAGCTCATTTGAAGGTCACAGGTTTATGTATCTATTCTCTTAAGTGTTTTAGAAATTCATATGGAGGACACTAAAGGTGGAATATGTGAAAACATACTGTTCATTGTTTACCCTAACCTTGCCATGATTATTAGATAAATGAGGGAAGCAAAATGGCATTAAAAGCCATTGTTAACAGTGAAATTTTTTTCCCCCCTGAAGACTGTTCATTTTTGCCCCTGATCTGCAAAGGTCATTTTCTAATTCTTTTCACTGAGTAGTTTATATAACTTCTGCATTTCAAGTCTATAAAAAGCTTTTGCAGACTTTTCATACTGTAAGTAGTAATTTGTTTCATTACCGTTTGAATTTTTATATGTAATTCCTATGGATGTTTTGCTGATATTGTCAGGCTTAAAAGCTGAGAGGCTTTTCAGTTTTTCTTTTTTATTTTTTTTTAAGCCCAGATTCATTCTATCTAGATAATTTGAAATTAGTAGAATCAATCAGTTGACGATTTAAAAGGCAAACTTTGCAGAGAAAGAGATCCAGAGTAAAATTATTTTATTTTTCTACATCCACAGCTGATTTGAAAGGCCTTTTCAGCCAGTTATCCAAAGCCAATATTTAACTGTTACTTATTCCCCTAATTTCTGTTCTTTGTCAGAGGAACTTTCCTTGCTAGATCTTGTTGCTCCGTTCCGCGCTAATTGCGGCTTACATTATATAAATGGCTTTGTAAAGAAAACTATAACCCCCAGCCTCGAAAGTTGCATGTTTCTATTTGCTCAAACTTGATGCACTTATTTTGAGAGGGTCATTTCGAGGAAAGCTGTGTAGGCACTGAGAATGTCCTGTATAATAAGCTTAAACAGAACCTTTTGTCCGTCCTCGTCTTCTCAGGCCCGAAAATTAGGCCTCCTTTTTCTGGCGGGGGGCTGAAGTGGTTCATTACCGCAGCCTCCTCCGGCAGGCCTTGGCCCAGCCATTCCCAGTACTCGAGCTCTGTAACTTCCTTAGAAAGGACGAAGGAAAACATGGCACACAAAGGTCTTGTTAGCACTTCCTATGTGAAATTAGCAGCTTTCTAAAAGGTACAACTCCAATTACCTCACATTGTGGGGACGCGCACAAACCCAACAATGAGCCCAGTCTTGCAAGTGACATGCTGTCTCTCTGGAGTTACTTCCCTAATTAGGGATGACGAAGCCCCATTCTGGCGAGTGCATCTATTTACAGTGGGCCACAATGCCTTAACTCGAGCATCCTCCTGAAAGGCCAGTGTTAAAAAACACAAGTGCTCTTTTGGCGGAGCCGTCCGTGGGGAAGCGCCGCATTCCTCACGGCTACACCCTCCCGAAAAGGGTGGCCGCTTTCCCCTGCATTGTTCACACTTCAGGATTCATTTGGGACAATAAAGCTCCTGCCCCGTGAGCGCTGGGAATTACAGTGGACAATGGCCAGGCTTTCTTAGCAGAGTCTAATGATGGAAAAAAAGAAAAATATTTATTGCTTTTGACAGTTTCACAAGGGGCAAAAATCCTTGTCGTGGCTTTAAGTTTCCACAGCTGTTGGAGGAAGGGTGGTCATATGGACTAAAACAGTTCAGCTCCTTTGTTAAGAGGCTGAGCACAAGGGCCAAGCTGTGAAATTAAAGATTAAGTTCATTAAGGTAAGATAATTGTGCTTGCATCCTTGTTGATACAGGTGTGTACAGGCAAGGCCTGGCTTGACAGACCTATTTATTTACCTCCTGGCTTCTTGCAAGGCAAATCACCTCACGAGGGAGAGGTGCTGGAAATGTATCTTGTTTGCATAGCCCAGGACAGGGCTGGTGACCCACAGCCTGTGTTTGCCATGGCCCCATCAAGATGGGGAGGAGGCTGGGAAACATTTGGGGGACCACCAAACATACCTTTGCCCAGAGGAGACCCTCGCCCCGGTTTTGGGCTGGGGACTGAGTCAGCTTCTTTCCTCAGAGGAGAAATGTCTTGAAACACCTGTGGTGTGGGGTGAGGGAGGTGAAATTATTAATTCCCCAGTAGCTTATTTGGCATAAAAGTGTTACTGATTGTTGCTTTGCTGCTGCTAAGTGTTTGGATTCTTCGCTCTTATTGTGTTATTTGTATTGTTAACAGTTCGCAAGTTCAACAGTTTCAGCTAAATTGCACTGTAATATTAGGGTTCCAGTATGAAATTACTGCAGTTAATAATAAAATAAGACCTTTATGTAGGTATATAGATAGCTTCCCAAATTCATTAAGAAAAGGCCTCATGAATTGGCGCAAACATACTGCTGGGGGTTGCGCTGTTTTGGTTCAGCAGATCAATTATCTATTGTGTTATTTCAGTGACAAAGTAGGATGATAATTTTGAGTGATTAAAAATGCTGCAATTCTGTTTCCATGTTATTTCATCAAAATAAACATAAAGCAGGGGCTTGCATGAAGGAGCCTGGTGGTTCACTTTCGCCAGTTTCTTTCCTCTCACCCAATCGTCGCCCAGCCCAGCATTTCGCCTGGACTGCCTCAAGCACATCGCAGGCAGCCTGGAGCCAGCTGGGAAGCAGAATCCTTTCCAAACCTGGTGCTTAAAAACTGTGCCTTTCAGGGCCTCTTCTGTGAGAGAGTGCAGTTTAATTCACTGCTGTTTCCCTTAGCACACTGTGGTTAGGACACACATCATCCCTCTGATACACTTTCTGCCACACATATTGTGCAGGTCAGTGCCAACAAATGGACATCAGAAATACCTCAGTCTGATGGCTATACTTCCCAGGATAGGCCTGTGCACAGAATTAAGTTTTCTGTCCCAATCTACTTTGGCAAGCCAAGAACTCCTACCCATTTAGGGAAAAATATACGGAAATTAGTCATGACAGAAATTCCTCAAAGACAGCATCTTTCCTGCAAAGCTGAAGAGATTTCTGTATTAAGAGGCACATGAAAAATACCAAGTTTTTTCTCCTTCAAGCTAACAATACATCAGGTCCTATCCTGCTCACATGAAAGAACCGGTTCCATTATTTCCTGCCTGCTTTAATCTTTAATGTTTTCCCCATATAAGTGCCTAAGGAAGCAAGTAGTAGTTCAGGTTAAAAATGTGCTGAGATATAGATATGCTAAATATTATAAACCCTGCTCTTTTACAGAGACATCTGCTTGTACACAAATTCTCTCCTTCTCCTGGAGAATATAAATGACATATCGGTGTTTTTAGAAAGCAAAGACATTCAAGTATCATGCAACCTCCCTACAACTTCTTTAAAATTCAGGATCTGGGTTTACTCCTGTGGCATAGATAATGAATTTTTTTTGCTGGCTTGAGAGAAAAATCTATTACCTAGCTGGAATATATAACCTATTACAGCTAACACAATATTTCATCACTTGAACCATTTGATAATTACATAGAAAGTTGCAGGCAACTTCTGAAGTGTTCTTAGATCTCATTTTATATATTGGTCATCCTAGTGAGAGCAGTCATTAGAAGGTGTTTTTTAATGAGGTAAAATGATTTTGATTCATCTTTTTTTTTTTAATCTCTTTGTTTTTCTGTAAAGATCTGGTTACTATCAAAATAAATGAAACCATTTTCAGCTAGGAGAATAAAGTTTAGTGAAGCCAGTGAAAAGTAATTTATGAAAAAAAGTCATTTAAAAGCCCATTAAAATATACACCTTCATCCTTTTTCATTTTAATTTTTCATAGGCTGTTGAAAAACACATAAAGTATAACTGAACAGATCATAAGATAATCTGCCTACAAACCATTAAATTAAATTAGCTTTATTTTCCTGCATGTAGAATACCTGAGGAAATATGAGAGCTTACAATATTTATTAAATTAACCATAACCTAATAAAAATTTATATTTTATGGAGTCAGGTAAAAGAAATTGAAGAAAATCGATATTTTAGCTGTGTTTTTCCCTCTATGTTTGCATGTATATACGATAGAGGCATTACAGTACTGTATTTGAAAAATAGTGTCTCTCAGGTAGATTGTTTTCAAGAGGAGTTTGCTCCCTGCAACTGTTCACATATTGCATATGTGTTTCACTGTCTACTATGTACATATGCACAACGTTGTAGGCATTAATACTATATAATAAATAAATGTGACTATAATGTGTAAATGTGGACATCAGTGAACTTAAAAAGTGTATATAGGAATACATTTTCTATATAGATGTATGCATATATACAGATTTGAATACTTTGGCAAATTCATGTTACTTGATATATATTATATGCCATGTGGATTGTTCATTATAACCTTTCCTGATCTGCATAAAAGTATAACAAATCAGGTAATAAATTAAAAATTACTTTACTTTGAGATAAAGGACTTTCTGTAATGCTGTTTCCATTTCTCCTGCTTTGACATCATACTGGTATAAAAATAGTAAAACTTTTTTAGAAACCCTTGCCAAATCTTTTGTCTTAGGAATTATACACCAACTTTTCACCTGCAATTAATGATTACTGTGTTCCACTTGTTTTGTGATTGAGCAGCTCTTCTTGGAGAGTAATTTTTCCCTCAGGGCTATATATCCAAGTCAAAAAGTACCTATGTCTTGCTAAACAAACCATTGAATGAAATACAGTTCACACAGTAGTTTCTGCCTGTTCTCTGAATAATAAAACTACACAGTTGCAGCTGCGTATTAGACAGGTCTCAGGCCTAGGAGAAGATTTCAATGTGAATGCAGGATGTTGGGGTTTTTTTAGGATTTATATGCCAGGTGGTTTTGACTAACCAATATATAGTGAATATTGTTAAGAAAATTATGAGATTGCATTTCCCTGTGTCCTCTACAGTATGTCCTAAAATTGTAATCTTACTCAGCTGCCGAGTCCACCTCCTGTTCTCTGTGGATTAGTTATTTAGCTTGGGTATTAAGTATATCAGAAAAGCTTAATCTAAGGGTCATTATATGTGTTTTAATATTGAAATTTGTCATTGCCAAATCAAATTTTAATATTCTAAAATAAGTTCATCTCCTTTAACAGCATGATTAGCAAATGTTTTGCAGGGAAAATAGGTGGACAGGCTCAGTACATGGTCTTCACACAACATGTTATTCTGTCTTGCTGGAGGTAAAATGCTGAGAGCATTTTTTATTGTTATGAAATTTTTTTTTTTATGATTAGGCCAGCATTTCTGAATAATCTTTTATGGGCTAGAAAGGCTGTCACTAAGCATCCATGCTTTTTTTGGCAAGAGAAATTAGCCTTCCTCGAGCTCCATACTAGCTGCTGATACACAAATTAGCAAACAGAGTCCAGTGCATGTTATTTCCTTCAAAACTAACATTACAACTTTCTTTAGAAATTGTCAGAAATTCTTAGACATAAAATCTTGTGGGCATCAACTGAGAAATGCAGTCAGCTTGTCCACAGGGATACTTGGGCCATCTGGAAAGTCCTCTTGTGAAATCCCCTGGGGACTCCTTGACGATCACAGGTAGGCATCTGAGTGGGCTACAGTCACTTCTTTTACAAAAGATGAAAGAGAAAGAGGTTTAAGTGACCCTAGCAGGTTACATGCCTAATTGATCACAAAAGTGTGGAGAAGCCCTACTTATTTGGCTTGAAAATTATTGTAATGGTTTCTTTCTGTGCAATGTATGAATTGTCAAAAGTGGGAGAAGTTGCTTGCTTAGTGTATTTCCTATCATTGCACCCAACAACTGTTCCCTCTATCAGATCAAAACTATTTGTGCCTCCATGGTGTATGTCTACACTGCAGGGCCACAAACAAACAGCTGAGGTATGGCACAGAAACTAACTGAGAAGCACAATGAACTTGCCCACATGGGACTATGATTTCCTGGGGCAAGACCGCTTCCAGGAGCTAAGCCAGCATTTCTCCAGTGCAGACTTATCCTTAGAGAAACAGTCATCATGTAGCCAGAAATGAGAGAGCCCTCTCTTGAAGAAGCTGTGTACCCTCTTCTTTTGCCTGTTTTTTCTACACTTCATGACATGTATTTATCTTCTGTGGATTTCGGGTACATTCTGAGGAGGCTTGTGACTTCAGTTCCTCAGGTCAGCCAATGCAGAGCATGGATGCTGTTATTCATCAAGTGGGCTTCTATCTGATATCTCAAAATCTGTTATCAAACTGTAATTTTAAATAGACTCACAAAAATATTAATGATTTGAGTACACTGATTATTTCTAGGTCTAGAATTAAGGTAATTTAATTTTCTGAAGAGTCTTAGCACTTCTGATACACTCCTGCATCATGTTGTTCCTCCTTTCTCTTGCCCTTTTATAAAGAACTGAAGTGTGGGAAATAATAATGATGGTCAAAAGGGGTCGAAAGGCTACTTGAATGAAGACAGAGGCCAGGGACACTGTTTCAAAAGTAGAAAAAAAAATCAGGTGCTGCTTAGGTCCAGAGCAGAAGAAACAAGTCAAGGGAACTGTATGATATTAGACAAGGGAATGGGTTCAGACAAAGTGGAAGAAAATGTGAGGAGAAGTGATGGTGAGTATGCAGAAATTTTAGAGCACTACAGACAGGAATAATGAGTTTAAAGGGCATATTGTAAGAGATGGCGAGTCAAGGAAAAGAATACGTGCATGATGTTGGTTGGAAGAAGGCAAGAGAAAATTGACTTAGCAGTTGATTTCAGTGTTTTTAAGAATAGAGTTGAGTCTAAGTACCTAAATAGTTTCACAGAAATCAAGCAGATGACTTGTCGTGAAAACCATGTATGCACCCATATTACCCTGATGAACCTGAGCTTTTAATGATAACTTTCTCACAGATTTGAGCAATGATAGAGTTAGACAAGAAAAGGTTACAATGAGCAAAACACATCAGCAACTGAGGAGAAAAAGGCTAATGCAAACTGAGTGATCAAGCTAATATCTCTTTATGTTACAGAGCTTCCTACCAGTTTTTTTTCCACACCCTCTGCATTAATTTTACATTATAGTGACAGCATTCAAACCTCAAATTTCAGATCTCCTAAGTCCCAGCTGTGAGGATGTGCAATGTTGTAGCTGTAATACACAACGTTTTCACTCTTCACTCCACTGGTTCAAATTTGCTTGAAACATTCTTGAGCAGAGAGGTCTTTGACTCTGGTAGATCTCTGGATGCAGAACAGTACTATCCAGGCATAGATCTTGGTGGAGCTGTAGTTCTGTGCCTCTTTTATTATTTCTGGTTGGAATGACATCCCACAGACAGAAAGCAAACTCCTTTTAAATTCTGCAGTTTCCTTTTCACGGCATCTGATGAATACATCTCTTCCCCCACCCTTCCAGTTTTGTCCTGCTGCCATCACTGTGTTTGCTGTACACCACACTGTGTACTGTAGCTGGTGATTCACGTGCAACCGTGGAATGTGCCTAAAGACAAAAGTTTTAAGTTCTGCCACAAACACTTTCCTCCACTTCCTTGAGATGTATGTCAGTGATGGACCTAGAAGATTCTTTCTTTATGTTAGTGAAATTGAGCACTTAAATTGGTATTTGAGGAATCAGGATATGGACAAACACATAGAAGAGTGATGTGCCATAGTATAACCTTGAGGTTATGGAGCAAGTAATATGTTTTTTGTGTCATAAATATTCAATTATTAATGTAATGATAAGGCTCATGTTTTCTAGTTCCAGAAAATATTGACTTCCTATTGTCTCTATAGCCCCTTGGTTCTCATGGCAACATCACTTTGATTTTTTTGGCTCCCTTTCCTTCCTTATACATCAGTCTGGGCCTGTGAGAGAAATAAGAGTTCAGTAAAGATAGTTTCTAGTGATGCTGATGAAGCATACTGTTTGTGATGGTGTTGAAAGATGGTCTTTCTTTTGTTGTGGAGCCATTTCCTTCCCAATAAACCCCCCTGGTTTATTAGCTCAGTAGATGCTGGTAGGTGTTTGATGTGACCATAATCATGGTCATTGGACAACTTTTTGTTGCAAAAAAAATCCTTTAACACTGTCACGAAGATCAGCAAAGAGATGCTGTTGCTAGATAAAACTTAGTTCCCTGAGATTCTAGGAACACCTGAGGCAAAATAAAATCTATGGAAAATATAGATTGACTTCAATAAGTCCAGGACTTAGAACTATCAGTATCCAATTTCTACTGTAGTTATGGTCCCCCTTACAAATATGCTTCATCTGTTGGAAGAGGGTTTAAGAGAAGCTGTCCAACAAGCTTTCCATCACTTGGATGGCTGCAGATCAAAAGTTTGCACTGCTCTAACTACGCCATAGATTTTCACAGTACCATAATGGGAGAGCTGTGTTTGGCATCTGGAGGCTCATTCAGATGGTGCTGAGCTCTGTGATTGGAGAAAATGCCAGCCCTTCCCCAAGTCCCAGGAAGGCAAATAAATGCAAAGGCTAGAGCTAGTCACAAGTTGTATGTAATTTTTTTTTGCTGAAAGTGTCATTAATTAAAGACAAACAAACACACACAAACAAAACCATTTCAGTGCTGAGCACTGCACGTTCCTTAATGTCCTGATTTCCTGCATCCTAGCTCCCACCTAGCTGTGGCTCCCTTTTCACAGGGTTTTTTTCCCCCCCAGGATATTTTATACAGGGCTGATCCATTCTATTCAACAGAGAAAGGTAACTGTAGCCATAATCAAATATTTTACATTTTGTAGCTCCTTTCTCAATCACCTTTTAGTAGGGTGGATAAGTTACTGTCATGTTTCTCTTCATTAAAACAAAAGAATAAGTTTCCTGTAGATGAGGAAAAATAAAAGGCAAAAATCAGGCCTCAAATTTTGAGTGGTCCCAGGGTAGACTCTACTGTAGAAAGACTTTTTAGACATTTTAGAAATACTCAAATTTAAAAGATAGGAAAAAAGCCTTCCCCCTGCCAGAGCTAGTGTGGCATCTGTAGTTGGATGCTCAGATTAATTTTTCATTATTGGTAAAGTAGAATTAAAGTACCCACAAATCAAATAATCAGACACTCTGAGTCAATTGAGGCTCTGCATAACAAGTCCCAACTTGGCATTGTGGCAAAAAAATTCAAGTGAAATTTATTAGTATCTAAAAACAAAGTATCAGAACTGAGTGCAAAACTGGTTGGAGCGTGAGACCTCATTAAAATACCTCATTCCTTTGGCTTCCTTCTGATCATCTGTCTTCATCACTGGGAAAGCTGCCTTTTCCTGATATTAGTTACCAGAGCTCCAAACCTCTTGTTTCAGTGTCAGTGCTAAATATGTAAAGCCTGACCCTGGTGGCATTGCAAGGTGAAATTAATATTAGAGTTGTGTGGATCAGAACCCTTTTAAGAATATTTCCCTTGACTCTGCCCACCAAAATCACCAAGAAAAGCCATTATGGGTAACTCTGTACAGAAAATTCTGTTAAAAACCTGTTACTTAGATAGATATCTGAAATAATAATTTTTGTTCAAACTTCCAACTAAATTTGGCTTCTGCGTTAGACAGGCTTTATAAGGCCTGGATTTACCTGTTTTTCAGAGGATGGAAGCTTGCTTTCATTAATGTGATACATCATGATAGAGGAAAGGATGAAGAGTAACATTGACGAGGTAACCATAAATCTTAGTAAATCTTAGCTGCTAACATTTAATATTTCACCAAAACTAAGCAAATAATATATTAGTTATGCATATGTGTCTAATTGGGTGCAATGTATTGCTCTCTTCTTCAAACTGCCAGTGTGATTTGTTTGGTTTTTTTATTGACCCTGGGCCCTTTCCCCCTGCTTTCATACCTGCTCATACTACGTCAGTTGTCAGCTTTTAGAGTGTTTGACATTGCTGCTGCCATTGTAAATTGAAAGATGGAACCATGGGCCGGATTGCTTTTATCTGTTATCCAGTTTTGATCTTTTCATCTGCTCTTTGCCAAGTAATGTCAGCCATGATTATTTCTAACTTGCCAAAATTCTGAATAGCTTTTAAACAGGTGACATTTTCCTATAAAAAGACTCTACCACAAGCATGTTTCTTTTTCCAGCCCAGAATGTCACCTTTTCTCCCATAATTACAGTGGTCTAAGTGACACATTTCTGGACTACTGACAGTTTTAAAGATTTGCTGTTTGTGGGTATTGCAATTACTGTGCATTACCTTCTCCCTTCTGAGAGGAGTGAAATTATTTCAGTAGAAGTTGCTGCTTTCACAGTTTTGCCTTTGCTTTTGCACAGCTGGCTCTAGACTAGATCTAGACTAGAAGTTGCTGGGAATAACTTAGTGTAAGGCAAATAAAGAACTTTGGATTAAGCTACTGTCACCACTTAGATGAAATCTTTCCTAAACTTTTTCCTTCTTGCCTGGAAGAATTTGAAAGTTATTGTACCCTGAGTAGACTTTGTGGCCAAATATTTTTGAGCCTGGGGTCCCTCATGAATGTCAACACCACCTCCGTCATAACTTTTCTCTTGTGTGGGTACACCTGCTGCAAGTGTCTGCCCTGTGTGAGTCAAGCCTGTGGGATGATACTCTATTTAGCCCATGGGCTAATGATGACACAGGGAATGTATATATTTCTGCTGGCATTCCACCTCTTGGTGTAGAGAAAGAGTAGGTTGAAAATTAAGTCAGTAAACCAACTGCTGTCATTTACTTGGTCTGTCTTCTGGCTTTCTAATTTCACAGCACAAGTAAAACATAGTGACCAACAAACATTACTGACCTAGACATCGTGCAATTTAAATGACATGTACTGTAAGAAAATGTGATAGCTCCTTGTCTCATCAGTTGTTTTGTTGTTTTGACACAAACCAGATATTTATTTGTGGACTCCTCATCTTTCATTCTATGTATCATAGCAAACAGTTCCAGGGCAGACTTACTCAAGTCTTCCATGAATTGTAGAATGGGGATTCTCACAACTGTATTTGAACACTAGCCATGAATTTTAATATCTCAGATTTGAATAACAATCTACATAAATCTGTTGGTCTGCACTACAGATCTCTGGAACTAAAAAAAGAACTATACTATGAATTTATTAAAAATCAACTCCTTTATTGATGAATTCTGGACAATTGTTTTATAATATATGCACATTTACATCCAAAAATTACCTACAGATATTAGAAGCCTGAAACAGGAGTTTAAAGAATGGAAAGAACAAGAGCAACAATAGACTTCACAGTCAGTTTCCTCTAAGTCCTTAGTATAGTCATGAAGTTAAGATACAAAAGCATTTGCAACAACAACATAGTGGGCAGAGAGTATAAAAGAGAGGCCATGAGGCCATTAAGGCAATTAAGAAAGATTAAGATTGCTTGTGGTGGAAAGACCCATTAATCAATAGGCCAGAAATCACAGCATGTTGCAGAATATACTTCACCTAAAAAAAAGAGAACAAACAGGCTAAATATATCCCATACCAAAGGTCACAGAGTTCTCATTAATGAGAAATCATATTAATCCCTCAGATATTGCTGGCTCCATAGTTACGTTTTCCCTTTGCACACGTAGGAGCAGTACTGATGAAATGCACCGTGATGCAGAACCACAGTTGCAAAAATTCCTGTCCACACTCGGCACCACAGATAGATCCAGCAATATTTGCAGAGAGAAAGCAGAGCTTTCTCAAGACTGTGAAGTCTATGGGCTGATGCTGCTCAGCGTTCTGCAGGAGAGGGAAGGGACTGTGGTTACTTATTGCTGGCGACAACGACGAATGCCCCCGTTCACAAATGTAAGGCTGCTGTACAAAGATGACACAATGCCTGTCAGAGGATGGGTAATTGAAAATCCTTGCATTTGCAAAATGCCTCTGGGCATCTAATGCAAGTCTTCATATGGTAATGAGGAGAGGAAACAAAGTGGGAGGGCTACTGCACGTGTTAAAACTTGTACCTGAAATAATTGGAAATTGGCTTAGGCGGGCATGTAACCAGGCTGAAACCAGCTCTAGGGCACTCAGCTTCATCTCCAGCAACAAGGTCACCACCCATTCCAGGCCTATGCATTTTGTCTGAAGGAGCAGCCACAGGTGGGCAGAAAAGATTTGCTAACTGATTTTGCAGAAATAGCTACAGCTGGGGTTTTTTTTGTATTTTTAAGTCAGCTGAAAAACAGAGGTGGAAGTAGGTGTTTCTTTCAGCACAAGGTTGGGTTTCAGTAACTTTTGAACCTGAAGCTACTTCCTAGAATTTTTCCTTGGAAATTTTCTGATTCTTGATTCAGAATAAAGTTTTCTTCACTGATTTTAGCCAATCATATGCAAAAAAAAAATTATCAAAACTACTGAAATTAAATATTTCAAGGAGAGTTGGCTGCATTCTTGACTGCAGAGAGAAAAAGTCTTTTCCTATATGACAGTTGCATTGTGCTTTTGAAGATCTTAGAGCCTGTTTTGGTACCCAATGTGTGCTACTGTTTTGGGAGGCAAAGGCACTCAATAGATGTTTGTTGTCTGCAATGATAGAGAAGCCTGGGACTTCCAAGTTTCTTGATCTTTGTTTTAATGTGTCACAGTAGTGTCTGAGAATATTAGCTAGCTTCTAGTTGCTGTATGTCTATTCTCTGTCGTTCCCTTCTATATATGATCACCTGATTTTCTATTGCAGCTTCTCAATTTTACTGCATAAATACATCTTCTATCATATTGTTTATCCATGCACGGAGCAAGAAAATAATCTGACTGCACCATTTTGGACCCCTTGACATTTAGAGAGAGTTGGGATTTAGACAGATTGTAGAAGAAATTGCAGTATTCAAGATGTGAAGTGATTAAGATGTGAACAAGTATTTCAACAGAAGCAAGGTCAAGGTAAAGATGAACTCCAGCAGAATTTCAGACGTGGGAATAAGAAGAATGGGGAAGGTAGTTTGGCATTATGGAAAAGCAGTTTATTGTTTTATTGTTTTAAATCTTGCACTGTTGTGATAGAAATATAGAGGCCTTTAATATCCTTTAATTGAGCTGTGCTAGTCAGAGCACAGAGATGCCAAACACAGTGACACATTGCTGTAGTTATTATAACTGGCTTTTACAATTTTAATTTACTTCTGTGCTCAAGAATTCAAGAACTCTTCTTTGTGTCAAAAAAGTCAGCACAACTCTCACTCCCGATGTTTGATACCAGAGAGAAAGAAGACTTTCATGGGAATAGCGTGGTGTTTCCTGGTCAGATTTGGTTTGCTTTTCCCATTATCTGTCCTCCTATAGTGGTACTTTCATCTACTGAGTAGCTTGTAATCATCAGGTCTGCTTGTGGAAAGCCTCTGGTCCCAGCCCCTGTGAGAATCCTCAGCTGTTCCAACATACTCCTGCTATTCAGAGGAAACTAGAAATGGCATAGATGACACGGCATAGAAATGGCAAGGAGGGAAGGATGAAGTGCAAATCTTTGGAAGGGGACATCAAGACTGATGCACCTTTCATAGTTCAACGGTGCTAGCTTTAGTACGATTCCTTTTTTGGTTAAAAACCCCCGTGCAATGCTTTTTTATGCTTATGTGTTAATTTCAATGTGCACATGTAACTATTAGCTAAACTATTTGACTTCTCACACTAGAGAAACCTAACAGCTCTATAAAAAAATAGTCCAGCACGGATGTTTGCCAAATGTTTTCATTCCATATGTTTCATCATAAGGTTCTAATTTTTTTTAGTTTCCTCCTCCTACTTTCTATGGCATGCTTTCTTCCACTGAGTATTTGAATAGCAGCATTACCTGGAGAAGAGCTATACTTCTGCTGATAGAGTAGGTTAAAATAACCCAACATTTTACTTGATAAGTATGCATTGTTTCACCCTTCTATACATTCTTTGTAGTGTGTTACTAAAGTAAATGCAATTAGTGAAAATCAAAATACTATATGAAATCTTGTCATTTCCTCATAACAGAATTTGGACAAAAATGTTTGATTAAAATTTCCTGGCATTGTCAAAACATCTTGTTTTGATGTCTTTGGGAATACAGACTTTTCACTTTTCCTCCTTCCAAACCTTTTTCTTTTGAATGTCTTTAAATATTGTCTTAGGTACTGTAGAATGATGTAAAAATTAAAAGTTAATGCTTAATGAAGTAACTTAACTAACTGAAAGCAAATTCTACTTAACATTTTGAATGTTAATATTTTGGTCTTGGTTGGACTTTTAAAGCCTCTCATAACATGAGAACTCTCAAACCTCTGAAAAATGTATCTTTGATTGTTTGGTTTTGTTTTTGCTTTGTTGTTTGGTTTGGTTTTCTTTTTGTTTTGTTTTGGTTTTTTTTGTTTGTTTGTTTGTTTTGGGTTTGTTTGTTTGTTTGTTTTTCTTTTTGGTTTTGTTTCTGGTTTTTTGGTGGCTTTTTTTGGCTCTGGGCATCTGCTCTAGAGAGAAAGATTTGTTGAGTCCAAGTTCCTGATCTCATTTTCTCCTTTAGGTTAAGCACCCTCACTGATTACCACAGCTCCATTTAAACAGGAGGGAGGCAATCTTTTCACAAGCAGAATGCCATTTAGGACTCTCAGGGTGGATGCAGTCACCCTGTTGATGAGAGGCAACGTGGGCAGCACCAAGTTACCCTTTCACGTGTTATCGAGCATGTTCCATCCTGAACCTTGTCAACAGGGGCAGAAAGGTACCTCCCACTCAACTCCCTCCCCCACTATTAATTGCCAGCACGGCTTTAAGCCAACAACCTTAAATGCCATCAGGAAACTGGTTGGTGGCCAGCACAGATCCCAGTGAGAAAACTGTTTTGCAAACCTGTCATACTGCAACAATTTTGGTTTCTGACTAGGTAGGCTGCTTTGAATTAGAGATGATAAGGCTACACAATACTAATGAAGTTTGTCCTTGAGAGAACAGCTTGCACCACAGAGCTAAGGACAGGAACTTGTATTTCAAGACTAGAAACTTTGGTAAAGGTGTTCAGCTTCCCTTTGCTTCCTCACAGTTTTACACTACCTTAAAACCTAACCACACAGCCAGGCTGCTACCACAAATAATAAAGGGCTCTTTTAAATTCGTTTTTTGACAATCAGCAAGCCAGTGCCCTTCGATACCATCTAACTCTACCTCACCTACATGAAGTTCAGCTAGTTGGTCATTAGGCATTTGCCAGGTAAAGTATTCCACTCTTTCAGCCAGAATGGAAATGGAGTTGGACATGAGAAGTGCTTCAAGAAACTAAATTTCCCTGTTACTTATTAAATATCAGACATGAGGCAGGTGCTTTTACAGTGTCTGTGAGAACTCCTACAAAGAAAACAAGACATTGCTCCAAGTAGTACTTTACTGACATTCACCAGCAATGCCTGGCGAATGGGCCTGCTCATTTTTGTTATATTTTTCTGAGAAATAGATTATTTTACTGTTGCAATCATATTCATCTTCAGCGTAAATGCCCCCTCTGCCTTCCAGATATTTAACCAGCTTGCAGGCTTTACCTGCTGACTTGGTCACTAACAGCAGCCAACATTTGGTATCACTATTTTCTCTGCCATGTATAAAGCTTATTCCCATTCTGATTAATTTTGTTAGTTTATAAGTCCAGACAATTTTGATAACTCTCTTTGGGGGTTGTTTAATGGAATAACCCTAACGAGAATAAAATAGCTGGGTATGGACTAGTATTTCTTTCAAAAAATATAAGAAATATCTGTTCTGAATTATACTTAGTGCGTTTTGTCAGTGGTTTTCCACAAATCAGTTCTATTTGTTCACAGAAATGTTACCTTTTCTATTAAGCCTCTCATGGAGGAGGAGGTGACAGACATAGTGGACTTCCAAAAACTGAAACAGTCTCCACCGTCACCTATTTACACCTCCAGTTCAGAAGGTGCTCTAGGTAGCTGTGAGCAGAAAAGCAGTCCTACTGATGTGGTCCAAGTTAGATATATCTTGAAACAGAACATATCAGATTCATGCATGTTTGAAGTTCCTGTGAAATTTTATTCACAAATTTAGAATAGTAAATGTTTCCTTTCTAACAATTGAAGTGTAAATAAATAATTATGCAAATACAATTCAGTAAATAAATTGATTTTATTGATGTAAACAGACATTATGAAAGTTAAGATACATGGGCTTGCAAAATGAAGGCAAACCTAAAAAGACAGTTCACTCTCCGTTATACAATAAAATATGTCTACTTATTCATTGTTCGTCGACCAATATTTTTATAGCAAATGAGGCATAAAAAAATTGTGCACATGAACAGGTCTGGAAAAAAAATCAAAAGAATCCCTCACTTGATGTGACATTGTAAAATACTGTAGGTCTTTGAGTTCTATGTGTATATTTATCTGACTATTCTTTGTATAACAAAACATCAAAGAATAAGAGGTTGATATGCACCGCAGAGGTAGTTTTTCTGAGATGTTTTACCTCTTGGTGCACAGGCAATCTAAATATTAATATTCATCATGTTCTAATTTCCTTATTTCTATGCCAAGCTCAGAACCACTTAGAATTAAGCCTCTTCTGTTTTTCTGCTATAAGATGTGGTTTTGTCTGATTTCACTGATTTCAGCTTGTATCGTTCCACCAAAATAAGCAACTATGCAAGATTGCTTTCCAGCTTCGAACTGTGATGTGTGGAGGAAATAAAATTCCTGATGTGCTTCTAGTAAGTATAATGTCTGCATGTCCATTTTAACATCTGACTCAGAATTCCCTGTCTTACAATTAGGTTTGTGTAGTTCCTGTTTCACTTTTTCTGTATCTTTTTAAAACCTTCTCTAAGGCATCCTGACCCTTGATGCAACTTGCTATTGTCTTCAATATAGCCAAGTATTTATTCACAATGCTTAGGTAGACCTTGACTTCCAGAAATACCTAAATTCTTACCTTTTCATTTAGAATTTGTGAAACAGAATTTGTTGTAGACAGTGAGAAAATCAAACTTGATAATCACTACAACATTCAAAATATGTTTAAAACTCATTGTGCTTCTCCAAAAAATTTCAATGGAGGGGGCTGAAGATCTATTTGAACAGAGTTAAAATCATGTCATTATAGAATGACAGAATTCAAAGAAAGATTATAATCCAGCAATACCACTGTATGAGTTGCAACAAAATTGCCAGTGTCTGGATGAGCCAGAGTCTGGATCTAAAGACCAAAGAAACCATACATATTCTCATGAAGATTGCAAAGCCATGAACAGAACTGTTCTGCCTAAAATCTCTTGAGACTTGAGACTCAGAAATTCTTGCTATTGAATCCCTTAGGTGGGTGGTGCAGAGACCTATTTACCTATAGAGTGCAGAAACCTATATCTTCATAATGGTGAATTTTGCTGGAGTCTGGAGCAGGGGTTGGCTTACATGTTTTTCAGGGTGAAAAACATCCCAAACCATGAAGATAAAAAAAAATCTTGTGAGGTTCTTAATTATAGAAAAAATAATCTTCTATGCCTGGTGCCAACAAAACTTCATATACTGGTGTGCACACTGGTTTTTTAGTAATTAATTTTTCAAATCTGAAACAAGAGAAAAGGAATTTTGCCACTGAATTCAAGCACAACTGGGTGTTATCCAGAGGCTAAATTCTTTTCCTGCTTAACATAAGAACATAATAAGAACATAAGAGGCATACTGGTTCAGAACAAAGGTCAGTGTAGCCCAATATCCTGGCTCCAACAATAGCCATAAGTGGGTATGCAGGG
The DNA here is from genome assembly GCA_013398175.1 of Climacteris rufus. Classification (NCBI taxonomy): domain Eukaryota; kingdom Metazoa; phylum Chordata; class Aves; order Passeriformes; family Climacteridae; genus Climacteris; species Climacteris rufus. The sequence continues at coordinate 1,580,081 of VZRZ01004756.1, read as the reverse complement.
AAGAGTAGAGAACCAGCCTTGCATGTCTGATGCCTCCCCCTAAGTATTTTCCAGCATTCAGCTACTCATGGCTGAAGAATTTCCTGAAATGGATGTAGTTCCAAAGTGTTTAAAAACCCTGTATACATTTCTGTTCTGTGGTCTTGCCTAGTCTCCCCCTGAGGCTGTGTAAACATATAGTATGTACTAGCTGATGCCAAATGGGAACAGGGCATCTGGATGTTGTTGCAAAAAGTGATTAATGTTGTCAAGGAGAATACTATCTCTGTATCTTCATTAATACAATAGTTCTAGAAAATATCTGGTGATTTACAGCTATATGATGAGAAGAAGTGGGAATATGTCCAAAATATTACCTTGTTTTCTTTAAAATATCCATGCAGGCATCGTGATCAGAGACCAAAAAAAAAAAAAAAAAAAAAAAAAAAAAAAAAAAAAAAAAAAAGGAGAGAGTGGGTCTCGCAGGGTAGAACACTAATAAACTCTTGATAAAAGAGTAGCCTGTGGGCTCAAAGAAGAGATACTTAAACTGTTCAGGCAGGGTGCTAGAGGCAAAGAAATAAGTGATTACCTTTGAATGACGATGCAGTTCTGAATAAGAGAATAACTGACAGAAGCCCATGGATATTTTTCAGCCTTCCCAAGGAGTAGGCAGACATGAAATGATATATCCATTCAGTGGCAAATTCCAGTTAGATTGCTCTCAGACCAGACTACAAGAGATTCTTGCATCTTCCTCAATTTTTCAAACATTTTCTCTTCCATTTTTTTCAATGAAATTTATCAATTTTTTATAATTATATAGATTAACTTCCTGAGATCATGCCACTCATTTACATTTCCCCATATTTGGTGAATATGAAAAATTAACCAAATGCAAAGATATATATACCATAGATATTCCTGGCTCAAAGTGCTTGCAAATAACAAAGGCACTTGAACATTCTAATAACAGGGCTTGTATAAGGACTGTGGCTAGACAGAGCGAATATTTTCTGTGCCTTCTGAAACCAGCTGTATCTCCTGCTGTTCTGAATCACTAGGTTCAAATCACTGGCCTCCAGGAATCCTGTAGTTGGAAATGTTGAAGACAGAAAACTCTAATGGGTCATTTTGGACAGCCTCCTGCCAGGACATGATTAATCCCTCCAGAGCTGTGTTAATGCTTGATGAACAGCAACAGTACCTACAAATGAGCAATGTTGTCCACAAACATAGCTGAGCAGAAAGAAGATACTGATGCCTGTGGTCAACAGATACCTTCCTCTGCAGCCTGTGCTTTTATTCTTTTGTCTTTAATTTTATTCCTTTTGTCTTTAATTTTATTCCTTTTGTTGGATAGATAGGAAAAGGAAGGCTTATCTGAAAAGCTCCATGAGAAACCAAAGTCCTTAGTTTATCAGTTGGTGTTGGTTTCGTTGTGTTTGCTTCTTGGACATCTGCAAGTTTTTTCTAATGTATCATGGAGCTTTTTCTCTGATTGTATATTATCACGGCTGGAATGCTGGAGACGCAGAAAGAAAGAGCCAGAGCCAGCTGTGTTCAGGTTCAGAGGAAAGGAAGGAAGGGGGGGCAAGACCCACCTTCTTTAATTCTTATATACACTTTTAGAAATCACTGTTCATTGGAGGAAATCAGTCCTTCCTCCTTCAATTACAGTGGTCAAAGGGAATGTCCATCAAGGGTCTGTGTCCATGGGAAAGGAATGCAATAACAAGATAATTCTACAATAACATGGCTATGTTTATAGAACAATAACCTTGAAAACTAGCTAGTATGAAACTAGCTATTTTTAACAGCAAAAGCAAGGCAACAGTATATGTGGATTTTGTAGGGTGGGAGATGTTCTGTTACCTATTAGTAGTCTTGGTGTGTACCTCAAGGGATGTCTCATTTGATTGACCGGTTGCTCCTGTCTTGAAAGGTTATGAGTCCTTACTAACATCTGATTATACTACTGGCTATTTTTCCAATGAGAAGTTTTAGTAATATTGTTTAAGTCAGGGTGAGGTCTATAATCTTAATTTTTGGGAGCAGTAGAGTGATTTTTTTGAGTGATGGTAAATGTCTCTGTTACCTTAACGAAGTGTCGAACATGTTGGAGAAATTTTTGAACCAACTGGTGCTGGTGCTGGTGCTGGACCCTCCCTTTAGTTGGTAAAATCATCTGATGGGGTGAGACCTACTTGAGGGAAAGGGGTTGTCAGTACTAGTCTATAATGTTCACTTTTAATGATATTTTTCAAGCTTTTAGTATAATCACTCTCAATCTGCAAGTTCTTTAGAGTCCTTAATGGTTTCTTTCTATGCCCATGGCAGTAGCTATGAATGTTTTCATCTAATCTAGTTGGTGATGAAGCTATTCAATTTCATCTCATGATTAGATCTCTGCAATGCACCTACATCCAGTTACACCACAAGAGCAAAGCCAAACTTCAGCTGTAGTATATTTGTGAAGGGGGAGTTCCATGAACAGCCAGCAGTCTACACTCCACTACTCAAAAGGAATTTTTTACTGTGGTTTTTCCCTTAAATAGTTATGATTCTTGCTACAGAAACCTTCTTTGTGTGATTCTGTGTCAGAGAAGATGAACTGATGTGCCTTGAGGGATCAGGAATGTGCCAGCCTTGAATCTAATGGATGGCTCCTTGGCTGGTGGAGCTATGCATCTTAGACTCTCTGCTGAAGTGTAGGCTCTCGGGTGACACAAAAGTCTACCCAAATTTTGGGAAGAGAGGGTAGAGGCCAATAGGGTATAATGACAACAAGGCATTTTTATGTTTTGACTCTAAGGATTTGAGAGTATCTTTGCTCTGATAATAATTAATGATGACTAACTGTGAGTCTAGATAGGTGTATTTTTATTTTCTGAAATATTAAATGATAGGCTCCCTCTGCCCAACCACAAATCCTTTTCAAAAGACAGTTTCTCCATTCTACCTGTTACACCTAATGTGCCTGGGGTTATACTTTCATGTATGTAAATAAATTATTCTTAAAGAACATCAAAATATATGAGTGTATGTATGTGAGAGACAATATTTTCTGTTGCTAGCTAGCAAGGTTTTGTAGTTCCCCAGTTCCAGTTTCTAACATATTTATTGTAGTAGATGATATTTAAGGCTAAGTGGTCTATTGCCTATATCTTTGCTGTGTTCCTTTTCTGCTTCCCTGGGCAAAGCATGACAATGTTACATAGTCCTCTAGAGGCTCATGAGCAAAGAAAAGTTGTTTCTCTAGAAAAAAAATACTTCTTCCTTTGTCTTAAAAGAAATCAGATTTTCTATGGTTGGTTCAAGTGCTACACATTTCACATTAAAAATAACAGCCCTTTAATTTAGGATAACAATTCAATTCAGGATGTTCTGCTTCCCCCCTCTGAACTGAACTTAGTTATGAAGGGGACTTAGGTACCTAGGAAATTAAATACTTTCCTCAGCTGGAGCCCAGGTGAGAGGAAGAAACAGGATGGATGGGGCAAAGGTTTAGGGTGCTGGTGACTCAGGAGATGCACAGAGAGGACAGCCTGGAGAGTTTTAGCAGAGCTCCAAGAGAACTTACAGAGCTTATCTGGAGCCCACTTCTGTCAGTGGCAGAAGTCCCCACTCATTCATCAGGAGCAGGCTCAGGCTCAGTGTTTGTAAAATGTGTGCTCATTATCCCCAGGATTCTTACACAAAGATGATTACTGTAATATTTTACATTACTTTTCTCTGAATTGACTATTCTTATTTGTAGAGCAGAATTGCCCGTTTTTCACCTTGATACATTTACACAAAGTACCTTTTCTTTTTCTTGTCTTTTTAGGTAGGATTTTCTGTCAGCATGTTTTATTTCTGAAATAGCATGTGACACTTATGGATCTTCCCCTTTCCTTTTTTTTTTCTGATGGAAAACACCTGCAGCATAGAAAAGCCCTGGAAAACTCAAGCAAGAGTGTGTGTGCTGTGATGTGCTGCAGTAACAAATATATTCTAGTATACACCGAGCAACATAAATATGTAAATGTTTTACAACATCTGTACTTACATATCCTACCTTTTTTTTTCCCCCTTGCACTGCATACACTTAAAATAAGCACATAAAGTTACATATATCTGGTAGAGCCTGCTCTGTTAATAATAATGCTGAATATGTAAATCCCTCCAGTTTTTATAACCAGTGCTTTAGGTTGCATTTACTGTAAACAAAGATGTATTTTTGGGGGCTGTTGGTTTGAGTTTATTGTTTATGTAAATCTCTCAGAATGTGACATAGCCAGATAGCTTCCTATGTTGTGCTGATCCACATTTTAGGCCAGCAGCCAAAGTATTTTATCTTTTACTTCATTATAGTGATCTTCCAATTAGCTGTGGTCTGTAATACCCTGATTTTGGTGGCAGTGGTTTGGGGAGGATTGTTTGATAGTTCTGCTCGAGAGGCAAAATGAGGGGCCTTATTATAGAAAGTGCAGAGGTTGTGCAGTAGCTGAGTTCTGTTGCAAAGTTTGCCGATAAGGGAAAACTGGCCCTTGAGCATCCATTCTATTCTGTATATTAACACTTCTAATCTGCACTGCTGATAAAACTGCAAGCCATTTGCCTTTGGAGGAATTAGTTCTGCCTCACTTGTGTAACCAGGCGATGGTGATTAACCTTTAAACTGTCCAATATTCTCAGCAGACTCCTGCTCCAGATTAGAAACTATTTAGTTATGACCAACTAAATTAACAACATTCCCTCCTCTGAAGAATAAGATTTGGAAGGTATGCATTTTAAGGTGGAATGTGGATAATGTCCTTATTTATTCACCACTTTTGCTACATAAAATATATTTGTCATTTGAAAAGAAAGAGAAAGGAAGAGAGGAAGTTCTATTTCAGATTGAAAAAATCCACAATTAGTTATGTACAGGAGGTGATTTGGGTGAATTTGGCTTGGGGTGCTGCTGTAGGTGGCTGAGACCTGTTTCTGACTTTCCATTCTTAAAACTTACGGGGCAGGGGATAAAATGGGTAGGATGGTGCTCTAGTGTGGGCAGCAGTTTAGGAAAAAGATTTCTTTCCTCTGAAAGAGAAGGCAATTACCTCAATTCTTGGGAAGAGCAATTGTGGAAGTTTACTAACCTTTCTGTCACAATCATGCAAAACAAAAGGTTTTGCACGTGGTGGTTGCAGACCGACATATCCAATGGACTTTAGCTGCTGTGATAACCTAGTACTGTACCATTGCATCTACATAATTTAAATGTGTAATTTATCAATTGAAACATACCCTTCAATACATGTGCCATAAAAGAAAAGAGCGAGGGCAATTATGTAATAGTATAGTGTTTGTCTGACGTGCCTTAAATCCCCATATTGTTATTCCTCACTGAATAACAAATACAAAATCCCTGTTAGCAATGTTTTCCGTTTTACCAGTTTTATATTAGCTGCCTCCTTAAAAATTGCTAATCTAGATACTACATTAGTAGGATGTCAGTCAAACTGCAATCCACAGTGAAGCCTTCTTCATATACCAATTTAAATCATTCATGGTCCTTTCTTTGGCATTATTCAAAAGATCATAATAATTTTCTTGTGCCCACAGCACAAAAAAATCAATTATTTCCCCACAAAGACTTGAAAGTACTTAGCGAGTGCTGTAAGAAAAGCTGAGGGTTATATCAAATTGAAATTGCACTCATTACACACAACACAATTAGTTGCCACTAGTCTGGCCGGTGCTTTAATTCTGAATGGCATATCTTTATTATTACAGAAACAAGCATGCAAATGGCATTGTTCAGGATTTGCAGAAATCAATAGGATATAGTGCTGTGTGTTTGGTGGCCACTGTCACTCAGTCTGCTGTGGATTTGAGATAATGTGTGTATTTGAATTAATGAAGGGAACGTGAGACATCATAAGTGACACCCAAATAAAAGAAATGGGTACATGATATTTGTAATTATTCTACTTGTGTTTTTGTTGTAAATACTTGTGCTTTTTGTTTTTTAATCAAAGGATTAATTGCATTTTAATAAGGCATTATGATTTTCAGAGCTTTAGTTAATTAAAACTTGTAGTATATAATTATGAAGTGATGCTGAGATTTGTCTAAAGATCACCCATACATTTAGAATATGTATATTTTTCCTTGTTAAGCAGTTGCTACATTTTATGAATTATATTAAATGTTTGAAAGACGATGGCAGTTCCAAATGGGTTTCTGTAAATGGCAGCTCGGAATGTAGATTATGTTGTTGGACAAATTAAAGCGGAGGAACTACTGGGGTTGGAAACACTTTTTGGCTGTAGTGCTGGAACATTCATTTGCACAAATGTTAGCTTTCAGCCACAGGAGTAAGAACAGATGTATTTGTTCAATGTATCATATCATTCCGCCCATTAATTCCCAGTGAAATTGCTGCAGTTTGAAATTCTGAGGATAGGCCATAAAGAATCACTGGTGGTGTGTGGTAAAGATTATTTTCCATGTGACAAAAGGGTTTTAAAAGGAGGGAGAAAGTAGGTGTGTGTGTGTGTGTGTGTGTGTGTGTGTGTGTTTGTACAGACATCTCTGTGTATCGACTGCTTTCCCTAAGAGAGATGAATATTCCTGGTACAGAGCTTTAATCACTCACGATCTAACCTGGGAGATATACATATATACATATATATATAAAGATTGTTTCCTGTGGGAGTATATTATGCCTGGATTGATAGACTAATTGCTAGATAGATAAAACAGAGTTAAAGAGTATTAGAAAGTTAAAGTCTTAATGTTTCAAATGAAGCTTTCATTTGGCAGTATTTAAAAAAAAAAATCTCCTCTTACATTTATTCCATTCCTTTTGTAAGTGTGCATTGAAAATAAAAGCTAATTTTGCTCTTTTTTTTATATAAAGTGGGAAAAATATTGCTTTGTTGTTGAATGGTGAGAGGCTTTTCTTATTTCTTGTCAGCTATAAAATGAAATACGTGTTTATGCAGAATAGTCCAGCACAGTCATATATTTCCATAGCACAGGCCCATGAACTAAAAAGGTTTTCTAACGTTCTCTCTTGAAGTAGGGATCTTAAATTAGACCTCAGCATTTCCTACCTGGAAGCCTGGCTCCTGCAGTGCACAAATGTTTATTTATTTATTTATTTATTACACCCAGGTTTGCAGATACTTTTTGAGACAAAGCCACTCAAGAGCTCAAAATATTCCAAGTGGGGTGGGGAGATGAAACCTGCAGAGAAGGCAAAAGAAAGACCAAGAATTCTCAAAAAAATTACGTTGACTTCAGCACTCAAACCAGGATTTTATTAGGTATCTATAAATGGATTTTAAGTAGGAATTTTCCATGTTTTCTCCCAAAGCTGATTTAAAATCTAATATTATTAGATTGGTCACAGCCTTCATATTTTAACTGTCAAACCCAAAGTCTGAAAGGTGATTCATTCAACGGTTGCTAAAATATTTGCTCAGCAGCACAATAGTGTGTGATGGAAAATAAACTCCTCTGGAGCATCTCACCCTATCAGCCATGGCCTGCAGCAGGAAAAGAATGAGGGAAGGTCAGTCAATTATGTGTGGTAATCACCGTAAGCATATTATCTGAGACACAGATGTCTTCCCTGACCCCACACGACATAGCTATTAACCCCACAGTAGTATAAAAATGGGGAGGAGGAGGAGCCGGTCCCCTAGGTAAACCAGACCTTTTCAGCCCAGGCTTGTCCAGCAGCTCAGCCAAGTTGTGGTGGCGAGGGCGCTGTTGTGGGGAGCTGGTCCCGCACTCTGCGGGCGGCATGGCTGCCTCTCCTCTTCGGGGACCTTTCTATAGACCTAGTCATATGAGATAAATAGTTGCATCATCGGAAAAATGAGACTGGCAAATTGACTTGGGAGATATTTCAGGAGCATAAACAGCCCCGGAATGCCAGGCACTGCCCATGTTTTTACGGGAACAACTTTTGTGTTCCTCAGTACACCTACACAGATGAGGTATTAGTGCTGATAAAGTATGATACCACTATCATGCAATCATCTAATGCTTCTAGAAAACAGAGATGATTTTCTCATTACACTGAGTAATGTGTTGATTACCACATACGGCTCCTTTTGAGTTCAAGTTCTGCTTATATTTACTTCAGAAAAATGATCAGCTGCTTATTCAAGTGAAAGGGATTTTTTTCGGTGTGGTTGTTCAAACATATGAAGTAAGCAAAACAGTTTTTTAGAATGACTATTTAAACTGTTGAACTTGAAGGCTCATTTAAAAGTTTGCATATAATGTTTGGTTGCTGAGTAGGAAACATGCATCCCTCACCAACTCCGAACTTTCTAACACCAAGCCTTAACCCTGAGAGTAGGTCTTTTTTTTTATTTGGGAAATCTTTTCTTTAGGTGATGCTTTGTTACCTCTTGGGAGGCCATTTTGTATTTTTCTACCAAAAAGATGAATGACCATTAAACACTGTAAGCTGTTGCAGTTCAGTATTGCAAAAGAGTCCACAACAGACCAGATTTGTGGTTTTTCTCCTTGTTAAAGAATTGATTGTAATGGCATTCTGGTCTTGTGACATCCTGGTAACTGAGATCAGACTGAGCCAGTGAATACCAGTGTGAAGGGAATGCTCTGCTTGTCAGATCTGCCACAGAATGTAACAGAGGAATACCCAGGTTTCCTTTCTGACTAAAAGAATTATGAAAAGATATTCTCTTTGATACCTTCTCCTTTCCCAGGGTTAATCACTGTGTGAGTGAACATTTGCATGCATTGCTGAGCTACAGGTTAAAGACAAGGAAAGTCGTGGGTTGAGCACATGGATAAGCCTAACCACTGGACTAGCAGGAAAGGAAAATCTATTAGAGATATGGGATTTTGCCATGGTGCAGAGTGAACACAGGTTGCCTCTTTCACTGACCTCAGAGTTGACCTGAAAGTAGATGAAAAGGATGGTGCAAGTGCCTCACCGGGATAGCTGGGCTGAAGGAAGTGTTGCAAGTTCCCATCACAGCCACTGCTGACCAGATTCAGCTGGAGTCCAAAGAAGAGATTTGGACTATCCTCCCTATTAGTAAATCCCCTGTGGGAGTCTTGGCTATGTGGAAAGATACCATTTACACTTCCTCCTGTTATTGTGGTCAGTCTTGAATTCTGGGCCTCTGGTAGTCCCTTATTAAACTTCCATCCCATTGTCATTTTAGCCTCTGTCTAAATGTTGCTAAGTAACCTCCTGTGTCAAATACTTTTTCTGCTGGGAGAGAATCTTGCATCAGTCACCTATTGTGACTGCCAGATTAGATACCATAATGTGCTCAACATGGGACTGTGCTTTACTTCTATCTGCAAACTGCAGCTGATACAGGATTTGGCAGACTACTTGTTAAGCAGCATCTTTTCCTTGAGCATATTAAAGCAGCCCTGAACAGTTTGTACAGTTCATTTACTTATTTTTAAGTTTGGAAATTTAGGATTTCTTTTATTTCACCTTTCCCCTCTAAATCTTACCTGTCTGAGTGAGCAACTCCAGTGAAGAACACATTGGTCCACTTGCAAACAGTGAAGGCTGTAAGTTAAGACCTTGCCTTTGAAAGAGAGCAAGCAGTGCATTCCTGGAGCTTTAGTGAGTCATGGTTTCTATGAGACTCTTTTATCATGTTTTCCGTGGGGCCAAATAAAAGCCAAATTCTGATGATCACTTGTGTAAGTAGAAATCCGGAGTAATGCCATTTAAATAATATGTAATTAGGCCAGAGTGAATGAGAATGGAACTTGGTCCAAATTGATTATATATTTCAGGTCAGTTGACATAATGGAGCAGCCTTTTCTGTCTCAGCTTAATGCAGTGGTTCTGAAGAGTTCATCACCTGCTCTTGGCTCTCTTTCCTATTTCCAGCTGATAAATCATCTTTAATGTGTTTCCTAATATTACTTTTCCATGTGGTTATAGTTATATGTGACAGCAATGGGGGGTGGGGACGGGAGAGCAGGCAATAATTTCACTGACACAGAAATTACTCTAAAAATGCATTAATGTGTCTTAAGTATAATTGACATACTTTGAAATATATATTGCCTATAGGCAAAATTAAATTTTGCTAACCAAAATCAGAGGTAGGCAGAACTTCAGTAGCATCATTTCTGGATACCTATTAAATAGCAATGGTGGTTTGCATTGATATATTTGTAAAATATTATCAAATTTCACATGCAGAAATCACATATTATTCAGGCATGCTTTCTCAGTTAACCTTTTCTTATGTGATAGTTTTTCTAGAGGAAATATTTAAAAAAACCTGGAGTAATTTCAGATAGATGATTTACCATGTTAATACTTGTCACCTATCACATGCTCATCAGTTTCTCCTTGTTGATTTTCTGTTAACCCCATATATCATAGCAAAAGCAGAGTATTTTCCATAAAGATGAAGGAAGTCAGAATTTAAATTGGCTTTTCTTCTCTGAATTTTGTCCTAATTATAACAAGTTGTGGCCAAAAAATACTTGAAAGAAACCCCAAACATCTTGCACCACGGTTTTATAGTTTGCCTAAAACCCTCTCTTGAATTATGAGAGCACTCTGAGAATTGTTGAGTTTTATTTATCCAAGTAAACCTATAACTGGTTTAGATACCAAGGAGTTCAAAAGCACTGATTTCTTCATGGTACAGAAGGAAAATATATCTCTATATTCTTGATAAGTATGCTCGTTTCAGGGAAACCAGTCATCACGTGATGGCTTAAGGGTCAGAAACTGCACGTGTGAATCCCATTCACTACGTGTGTTTGACCACTCCCCCTGCAGCACTGGTGAGAAGCTACAAACAGCTGAAGGTGAAATACAATATGAAACATGGTGTCCTGCCATTCTCACCCCTTGAACTAGTTTGAAGGGCAAGATAAAGACAGGTCTGATCTTGCTTAGTGACAGAATAACTGTGTCTTCACCTGCCCTTTTTTTTTTTTTTTTAATGTAGTTTGGACTTCCAAATAATTTTATTATTTTTAAAAAGATCTAGCTCTACACACTTCCAGGGATTAAAAAAAAGAAAAAAATATATTTTCCATAAGTGCTACACTATGATCAGGAAAGGTTTACACAGATTACAAGAGAGGACAAAACTTCCATGTCTAATTTTTTGGTATTGGATCCTGGAGGAGATACAGAGCATTTCATGGTTGAGATGTCCCAAACCAAGCCCAAAGTTCTGTTGGTTATGCCTACAGTGTAAGCAAGAATTTGTTTCTACAAACTGATGTTTACGGTTTTATAAAAGGAGTGCAAACCTTTGGGAAATTAATGGATAATTACTAAACACAAAGGTCTATATTTAGACAAGGTTAAATATAGGTGTAAGCACAAAAATATGTCTTTGCACCAGCCCAAATTTTCTCTGTATTAAACATTTCTGACTACATCTGTCATATTATTTGAGTCAAAATGTATTTTCAGTATGCCTCTAAGTTAAAGGGTAAAAAGGTTAAGTTGCTGTCAGGCCACTGTGTGCTGCCCCTTCCATTTTTATAAGAACATTTCACCTGGGTTCTTGTCTGTGAACATCTATGTTAGGAAGAAAAGTATGGTTTGATATAAGAGCTAGGAGTATTTTTTATCTCCTACTGATCTGTAATCAAGCACAGTAAATACAAACACTTGATCTAAACCTTCTGTGACATTTTATAAGATTTTGATTTTGAGTCTAAGTAGCCAATTTTTTTTTCAGTGAAATATTGTTGCACTGCTTGTCAGTAGAACATCTGAAATGAAGTGGAGACAAAGTGTACTTCACTCTAAACAAAACGTCAGGTTTTTGATGTGGTTCATTTCAGTTTTAAGTAACATATTGACAGAATAAATTGTATTGTTCTATCTCATAAGAAATAGGGATTGGACTACCTCAGGTTAATAACTGACGTTAGAGATTCCAGGTAATTTTCTTCTCCATCTGTTAAAAATTAGACAGAAACAATGAACTGGGAAATTCCAAGTTCCAACACAATATGAAATAAGAAAAACAGAATACTCACTTTCAGTACTGTTCAGTGCCCAGTAAGGACAGAGGCTGTCTACTACTTTTGAATTGTTAGCTATATAAGTCATGATCTTACAGAGAGTACAAACCTGCAGATGAAAAATTCTGGAAGAAAAAGCTTAGAAAGAGGAATCATGGGTTTGCTTTACTCTTTCCTGTATGATGCCGTCCAAGAAATGGCAGATTGAATGCCAGACCTACTAAGTCCTGAGTGAAGCTGAGAGGTGTATGAAAAGACTGTCTTTAGACTTTAATTTAGGGTCTGAAGTGTCAAGGTACCAAGCATTTTGCAGAAGAATGCAAGCAATTTTACTCAAATTCAGTTGTACTCAAAATCCTGTGGAACACTGCTCCCAGAGCTCTGAATAACTAAATTCTCTTCATCACAAATGTTCCTTTGCTGTCATCTAGGCCTATTTACATCTCTCACACCATATTTTTTTGCAGTAGTGTTGCACTTGTGCTGGGCTTAATATACTGTAGGGTACAGGTGCCAACACTGTGTTCTCACAAGCTGGCACATTGGCAATTCTGTGATCCCTTTATAGGTTCTCATCTCTCTTTGCTCAATCACTGCATCCTTTGACTGTTACTTTACCTCCCCGCTACCTTCTCTTCTCACAGCCCTTCCTGCTGCATCAGCTCTTCCACTCCACCAGCCATTCAGACTCAGACCTCAGTCTTTCCACAATTCTCTTCCAGGTCCTTTGCATGTACTGAAGACAAATGCAGAAGAGTGTCACTGACGCTTGCAACTTCCATGCACATCCTTTCCTGATATTTGTCTTGCACATCCAGTCACCTACTCAGATGCAACTGCTATGTGCCCTATGGATGCTGTTCCTTCTCCATCACTTCAGCCTGACTCAGCTGCAAAGGTATGCAGCAAAACAGCTGGTTGGCTTTTTTTTCCTCCTCTGCCATTAGCAAACCCTGGATCAGCTTTCCTAATCCCTACAAAGGTTGTATCCTTTACCCTTTTCCCGTGAAGCACTAGTCCTTTCTGACCTCTCACTTTCTACATTACCCTCTGTGACAAGCACCTCATCTTGTTAACAGCTTTAAGCAAAAAGTCTTTTTGCCTTAAGGAAAAAATTCATCACACCATACATGGAGAAAAAAATGGCAGCAACATTGTTTGAAATACTTTTCTGTTAGAAAATTGCAAATTCACTTTTCCATTCCTGCCATATTTCCTTAAATCGTTGCCACATTTCTTATCTGCCTTTTATATCTTCTGAAGATGCTTCACCTTCAGCATGGCCAAAAATGACCTCTTCTTCTTCCCTCTGTACTCTGTCTCCACTTTGTCTCCTATTCTTTGTTACATTGACCATCACTGCTATCATTCCTGTGACTGTAGACCTATTAACCTGCCATTTTGTCCTGCTAGGAAAGTGCCCAAACCCATCTTCCTTTTGATAGCAAAACAAGGAGAACTCTCATCTAAACTTTTATAGTCTCTTGCACTTCTTTTTTCTGGTCTTTCTTGCTTTTAAATGCACATTGTGTCTCTTTGATAAACACAGAAAAGCAGGCCTAGTCATGCCTTGTATTCCAAGTACTCAGTCTTGTTCCTTTCTCCTCTCTTAATGCATTCCCCTTACTCTAAGCTTGGATCCACCAAGCAGCAGCCTTTCCTCCTAGATGTCACCAGCCTGCACCCTGTTCCTGCTTATTAGCTTGTCTGGACATCACCATTTCCTTGTAACACAAATTAACAGCCAGTGGGCACATTTGTAAGGCGCTCTCATTCTTCAGCCATATCTGCAAAAGCTACATCTGCTGCAGCAACAACCGGTGGTGGAAACACCCCTGGGCTCACAGTTGGCACAGAAGCTTTTAATAATGCTAGGAGAAAGGAGAAGGGCAGGAAGGTATGAAGATGCTTACAGTGAGAGCAGACATGTGTCTTTGATTTTATAATTTTTGTGTTCCAGGTTTTATGTATTGCCTGAGTTATTTGTCTACAAGTTCCCCAGGGCACAGATGCTCTGCCTTGAGCAGGACCACTTCTGCAGGCTCCTAAACCCAGTGGAAACCTCTGTGTGCCGCTGCAGCAACCTCACTGGCTCATACCCCCATCTGCAGTGGTGTGCATTCTGGAAATCATCAGTGTTTGCATCCATACTCCTCACCCTCTTTCCCATGCTTAGTGACATTTCTTTCTCAAGCAAGAACAAGATGAATAAATCCATCAACCTGCAAAGTGCTTGTATTTAAAATGTGTATGTCACATATGTTTTGTGCAACTTTTGCAGTGATAATGTTTATCTTAATGTAGTGATACATATTTCCTCAGGAAAACAAGAGGTCCAGGGCAGACACAGACTCTTGCAGCTGTAAAGAATGATTGCTTTCCAGTTTGGCTAATGATATAATCCGTTGTGGTTGCAAGTCTTGCTTTCCTCTTTAGATGATGTCAACATTTCCATGAACTACATGTGTTGTATTCATAAGTGGTACTTAGAAATACGTGTTCTGTAATCTCCTCCTTATGCCTGACACTTTACACGTGTTTATCTACAAGGAGTGGTGACATTAGCTTGCTAATTTTGCCAGTGTACTGTACCAGTGAGGGTGTGAGAGACTCAGAAGGATATTTAAACTGGCAAAGAGAGAATTATTGACATTAGCTATGAGTACTTTGTAAGACTCTGTTTTGGAATGTCATTTGTTAGAAAATCTTCACTGCTGAAAGTCATCCATCATTCCCAGATGGACCTGCAAGACTTACGGAAACCTCTCTTCCCAAATCCCATTCACTGCCAGTGGTCAGAAATACTCACTGTGCTGATTTGGGCTGGGATAGAGTTAATTTTCCTCATAGTAGCTAATGTGGGGCTGTGCTTTAGATTTGTTCTGGAAATTGTGTTGCTAATATAGGGATGTTTTCACTATTGCTGAGCCGAGCTTACACAGCATCAAGGCCTTTCCTGCTTCCTCATATCACACTACCAGTGAGGGAGCTGGGGATGCACAAGGAGTTTGGAGAGCACACAGGTGGCACAGCTGACCCCAGCTGACCATGGATATCCCATACCATGTGACATCATGGTCCACAGTAAAAGCTGGGGGAAGAAGAGGGAAGGAAGGGCTTTTCAGAGTGATGGTGTTTTGTCTTCCGAAGACATCGTTACATGTGATGGAGCTCTGCTGTCTTGGAGATGGCTGAATATTGACTGCCTGGAAATGGAAAGCAGTGAATGAATTTCTGGTTTTGCTTTGGTTGCACACATGGCTTTTGCTTTCGCTATTAAGTTATCTCTATCTCAGCACAAAAGTTTTCTTACTTTCACCCTTTCTATTCTGTCCCCCATCCCACTGGTGGGAGTGAGTGAGTAACTGTGTGGGGCTTAGTTGCCAGCTGGAATTATACCATGACAGTCCTTTTTGGTGCCCAACACGGGTCTCAAAGGATTTGACAGATTTGACTGCAATATGCTAGATTGAATTTATAACTGTCATTGCTAGATGAAGATGGCTGAAGTGAATTAATTCATTATTTTGCTTTGCTTGTGCACACAGCTTTTGCTTACCTATTAAACTGTCTTCATCTGAACCCATGAGTTTTCTCACTTTTACACTTCTCATTCTCTCACCAGTACCTTCAGGGGAGAGTGAATGAGCCATGGTGCTTGGTTGTTGGTGGGGCTAAACCACAACACTCACCTATTGCCATGGGGAAACTAGATATATAGATATTACTCCCTGAGAAGAAGCGGAGTGTACAAATGGTATGATAAGATGTGGTTTTCTTGGCTGCTCAATGGACTTCAGTGCTGAAAAAAATGTTCATATGCCAGAACTCCACCTACACCCTCCTGTGTATCCATGGAACTCAGCTTTTATTTATTAACTAGACTGTATGCATGATATTCACATGGTGAAGATCCTCAACAAGAGCTCATACTGCCCCTGTAAGTGTTTTTTAAAGAATCAAGCTCTTACCTCTCAAAATTGCATTCATATGGTATTGTTCAATATGTATGGCTGACTACTATAGAAAGCAGCAACAACGGGGTACAATGCACTAATTTTATCCCACTTTGACTTTGAAAATATAATCAGTACTTATAAAAATTGTAAATACTACAGAATCATGCTAGTAGGATTATTCAAAAATGGAAGTGCTAATACATAAGAAAAATAACTTTGCTATTCCTTACTGGCTCCTATTATCACCATTATCAGAAGAGATACACCTTTCACAACAAAATGTGCTGGAGCACAAATGAATACATATATATATATGTATCTGTATGTGTATATACACAAGAGAGAGACAAGATTTAAGGTGCTAATTCTTTATATCTTACAATAAACTTTGTTTTTTTGAGTGGCACTGTTAGAGTAATAAGTGCAAGATCTTGCATCCAGTGGCCAAGTCTCATCTAGCTAATGAAATGGTAGTCTGATACAATACACATAACTACCCATTTTGGCATTACATGATTCCTCTGTGCATTAGGCAAAAAATACAATCACCCTTGATGCATTATGTATTTATAATCTTACCTGTAAGGGTCTATTGTAAACAAGTTGTTAGATTAACAAGCACAGCAGATAAAGTATCATTATAGAGTAATCATTCAATCAATCATTCAATCAGAATCATCACAGGCTCAGGGTTTTTCCATATGAAAGATAACATCTGAAGTAAGGGTTTTTTTTCATTAGGTTATGCTATAGAATCTATTTTTGTATGTAACAGTTCTGAATGTTAAATTGCCAATCGTGAGAAACTTCAACAAGAACAAAAGGGATTTGGACATTTGGGGGGGGAGGGGGAAGGGGCGAGGGAGAAGGGCTACACAGCTGTGTTTGGTTTCAACTGAGTTGAAGATGGCATAAACACTATTGCCCAATAACCAGTGACAGTCTTGATCATTTCCACTGTGTCCTTTTTCGTGAAGTTTTCAGTGGGTACGTTTCAGACTGCCACAACCTGGTCCTGCCAGCCTGAAACTTTGTGCACCCTACCTGTGCTGAAGGTGTTGTGTTAGCACTGTGTCACAGCATCTGAAGCCAGAACCTCCCCTCAGGAGTCCTACCAAATGTAATTGCTCACAGTCAAAGCTTCCTGGACTCTGCAGGGATTCACCTCATCCTCATCAAGATGACACTGTGTCAACTTTGGGACTGTCACAGCATGTAGAAGCACGGCAGCCCCCCAAGGACAATGAAGGAAAAAGATAACTGAAGTCCTCTACCTACCTTGAGGAGGGCACCTTTGCAAATGAAAACAGGTAAACACTGACCTCACTTCTCTTTCATAGCCCAGTACACATCAGGTCAGCAAGGTGGCTTTAGCCATCCTCTCACTGCCTGCCAAAATAATGCCCTGCTTGAGCCCAACACCTCAGCACAACAGCAATGGATCTTAATGTCTCTTTATTCCCAATGAACAAAGGGCTAAATCTAGTCACTGCCCTTTCTATAAATACCTTCTGGAGTACAATATAGTTAGTCTGTAACTTGTGTGGGTTGACAGGCTCACTTACCTCAATAAGAAAATGTTCGTGAAATGTGCCCCAGTCCTGGCAAGAACTTCATACTCACGTGAATAATAGTAGCAGTGGAAGTGGTGATAGAAGAATGTAAGAACTGATTTCTTAGCAGGATGGGTAAGAAGAAACAGATGAAATGATTGTATAGAGAAATGCAGACAGCTTCAGAGCTCTGCGAGAGTATCAAGTAAGAAAGTTCTCAATTCATGCAGTTGATCTTTGGTTACTGATGGAAAATGATCTAGCATTTGTTACGTATCAAGGTCAGAACTGCATAGCTGAGACGTTTAGGTGAGATGGAAGGATTCGTTTTGGTGTAATTAATACAACATGAGAGTGCAGTGGGCATGAAAGGCTTCTGCTGGCATTGATGGGTGGATTAAGTCTTTGGCTTTCATCTGATTTAAAATGGAGCTGGTTAGCAGCATAAAAAAACAGTCTGCTAGAAGATGCTGATTAAGTGCATAAGTCCTGGAACAGTACTAGGCTGAGATATATCTGCCAGACAGCATCTGTTTTGATGGTTCATGCTCAGTGTTTAAAAGAACACTGAGTCGTCCAAAACGCCTTGAGGTAAAATAAATTGCTGCCAGCAGCTTGTTCTCTAGCTGGTTTAGTACATCTTAACAACGATCTTTTGTCCTCAACTGCAAGGTGATTCCTAAACACCTCTTCCAAGGTTTTGTTTGCAAATGACAATCAGTAATTTATACAATAAACGTTTACATTATTTGCAACAATAGAGAGCATTGGCGGTAGAATTACTGTGTGGAAACGAACTAGTCATATCATAAAGGCACAATTTGTTCAATAGTCAAATTAAAGCATCTATGCCCTCTGCAAAATTCTGATGAGTGGATTTATTTGGGTTGGTGGACATCTGGTTAATCCTAGCTGTCTTCACTTGGATGCTGATGTGAATTCCTCACATTGTGAGGAAATTTCTTGTTAGCTGTTAGCTAAAACCAATGAGATTTGACTGAGCTCTCCGTACCCATGGAAGGCAGCCAGGATGTTGTTTGGAGAACACATGCAAAGTGTTTCCTGAGCACTTCTCAGCTGTTGTCTGTTCCTGATGCTCTGGGTACAGGCAAAAACTCTGTACCACAAATGATAGGGAAGCTTCATGCCTTTCTGGGTGGAGAAGTCAAATGACTATTTTTCACTTTGATACAGGCTCTTCAAAGCAGCTGTCTATTGCTTGCTTTGAAAGAGAGGTATTTGTGTCTATTCCAGTAGTAAGTCACTACTACTAGAAATATCTGTGTCTTCTCTTGGGAAGGAATGTGAAAGGAGAAGTGTTGAAAGTGAGCAGAACACCTCAATCACTTTGATTCCTCAGTATTCCCTGAACTTTGTCTTTCAGGATAGTGACCCATAGGTAGCCTAAGTAGGGCATTGTCTCCCTGTGCATCCATCTCCTCACTACTGAAGAAGACTCAGTGGACCACACTGAGATCCCACAGCTGTTTTCATTACTGAGGCTCATGAGGTACTGCTGAGTGGAGGTGCATGGATTTGCATTTCTTTCTCTACAACATCTAACAAAAGGTAATCTCGCACCAATAACTTTCCTTTCTTGAGCTATTGTACAAGTGTGGGATAGCAAAGGTTCTGTGCTTGTTCAAATTCTATGCAAGCCCATTAGAAAAAGAAAAATTCAGTGAAAAGCTTTCAGTGTGCTGATCTATCTTAAGCATATGACTTTACATCAAATATCCAAAGAATGTGGCTGAAATTCTCTTCATGTCTGGAGATGAGTCTGATAAATCTGATGTAACAACCATAAATTGGAGGAAGAAATTGGAGGTGCTATCTGCTGTTATATTTTTCCATTCAACTGAGGTCATTTTTTAATTACTCACATTTGCAAGATGCAAGGATCCCACAAGGTTGCAAATGTGAAATATTTTTCTGTCATTCAGTAAAAAATCCATAGCAACATTTGCATTAAAATGTTACTTATAGTTAGGTTGGGAGTTCCAAAATGTACTGATGCAATAATTTTCTAAGAAATATTGCTAGAGATCTCTGCAAAATATGGAGTTGAGATTGATGGTGGAATCAATCCAATTTATTGTCTTAACTATCACAAACACTTGCAAAATCTCTACTTGCTACTTACTGATTAATGTTGGTGAAACATTGCTGCCTATGGCATGCTCCAGGAAAGCAGCATGTTGTAAATATACTCTGCGTATATTTGATAACCAGCAGTCCTGGACACACACAATTTGCACAGAAATCCTAAAATTCAAACAAGGATATGGGATTTTATTTTATGGGCCATTAGTCCATAAATGATTGAATGTTTAGGATTTGAAAACACTCAACACTTTTTAGAGTGTGCTCAGCCCTTAGTGGATTTGGATTACTGAAGTAAGAAAAGGCATGTCTTCTTTATTTTATGGTTCTTTGGGAATATCTCTTTCCTCACAAACCTCACTGGAGTTTATCAAAACCAAGGACAGAAGCACATAATTCAGTAACTTAAATTAAGAATAATTTGATCTATTAGAAAAATGTTGATTCTTTAAGGTACTTCTGAGCACCCCCTGCCGCAAACTGGTGTCTATGAGCACATACCAGGATCACATCTCATACTTATAGGAAAAAAAGGACAGTACCTGAGAAGTGTCACACATGAATATGGTATGGAATGTAGTAAGTCACTGATTTGCAGTGGAATTAATTTGCACATAAATACATAAAACAAAACCACCAACAAAAAATACGTGACAAAGATTTATTATTTTTGTAGAGTAAAATAAATAATTTTGTGCACAGCAGAATCATATATATATATATATATATATATATGAAGAAAACTCCTTGTAAATATCCATTGTATTATCTTGGAATTATTGGCCAGGTAGAATGCTACAGTAGAACACAAAATCATCTTCTCGTCTGAATTACTGTCACCATGGAACAAATTGGAAAAAGTATTATTTTGTGTCAACCAGTTGCACCCCACTGCACACATGGATGTCTCTTAAAGCCATCAAGATAATATCTGAGCATGTAATCATAGCTGGAACAGTAAGGAATCCTCTTTTTCTGCAACAACCAAACAGTACATTGAGCCCACAAAGACATGACCAACATTGTCACTCTCAGCCAAAGTTAGAAACTAGATTTCTGCCTTATGGCCTTTGAGATATCTTTTTTTTTTTTTTCTTCTTTTTTTTCCCAAATGTACAGGCAGGGAATTTTGATGATAACCCTAGCATACCAAGTAACTTGCATAGCTAAGGCTAAAATGGCAAGCTTTGCAATTCACTAAAAATCTCAAATCAGAAACAAAGCAAGCTTAAATTATGTTTAAGAATATTTCTCAGTCTATACAACTATTCATCACCTGTTCTTTTTCCAAATCTTCTTCCTGTGATGTGGATTAGGAATTTAATAATTCTTACTGTATTTACCATACTAAAACTATTAAATTGCTTCAATCAGTTTATCTGACTATACATATTTTATTCAGCATTCATTGTATAAATCTTGTATAAATATACCAACTATATAACTTGTGTTTCTAACAGTAGAACTCTGCTTCAAGGAAAAAAAAGTAACTTTCTTTTAAAGATCTTACCTTACAAGATGCTGAATGCTCCAAGCACCATAAAATCTGCAATGGGTGCTCAGCACCACACATGAAGTGCTCTGCTGTTCACAGCATCCATTTATTTACCATCCCATCAGCAGCTTTCTGTTACTCCTAATCAACAAAACTATTATGTGTTTTGAGTTTCTTTTTAATTGAAGAAATTTGCCAGTTTTCGTTTGGGGAAAAAAAAAAGAAACAAACAGTAGTAAATAGAAGTTACTTTCAGTTTCACCATGTTTTTTTGCTTATGGATCTAACTTTAATGTGAAGTGCTGTGGTTTAGTTCTGCTTTTAAAAGCAAACCAAACACATTCTACACTGCAAGAAGTCTATGGGTACCTACATGGAACAAATGCATTTGTTGTCTAAGTAGTCATTTTCAAGAAAGCACATTAAAGTACAATTTAACCAGTTTACAAAAACACTGTAACATTTCTATTTTTAGCATTATGTTCATGGATGGATGACTATTTTACAACAGAATGTAGTATTTACTGTACTTGCCATGGATTTTCTACATTGCCTGGCTACCAATAACTGAGAAAGATGAACTGTGAACAAGTCTAAAAGATCCTAGTCTATTAGTACACTGTAGATTTATTTCAGAATAATCTGTCTGGAAACACAGAGGAAGAGCATTACTTTCTTGATTTAAATGAACTTTTACAGCCCAGAATCTGGACCTTGTCTGTTCTGCGCATTTATGAAGCTGGCTGAATTCTTTGCCACTTCAGTTTAAATATGAATCTTGCCAAATTGATTCAGGGCAAGATTTTCAAAACCTCATTGCTAGGAATATTGCTATCTAGATAAAAGGAGAGGGCAAAGTAGCTGCACTGGCTCAGAAACAAGACAGGGAACAGTCTGACTCGGTTCAAGGTCTGTATTTCTAGGAACAAAATTACCCACTAACAAAAGCTGTTGCCTTCAGTGGCCCACTACACCCCAAAAATAGTGTTGAAATTATTTTGCCACTAACATGGACAGAAGCAATTGTGACTTAAACCTTATACCAAGACATAGACTAGATTCACATCACCCTTAATATATTGAATGTTACATCATATAGACCAAAACTAGTCTTTGGTGAAATTTCTGACACATCCAAATGACTAGAATTTGTAGCCTCTGTTTACAAATTAGCACCTCAACCTCTTCTGAAACTAGAACACCACAGCAGTGTGGACACAATGCATCCTAGCATTGCTGTTGTAGGCAGAACCCCAAAGTCCAGCTTCCTTTAGGCAAAATTGCCCAAACATTTTCCTACTGCATTTGCGCTGGTACATTGCTTGGATTTGTTCAGTGTGTCTGAGATGTCAGTAACTCTTGTCTTGCCTGTAATGGCTATGTGTGTTTTTAGTTCTAAACAAGGGGGAAAAATCATGTGGTTTGATATATTCTGGGATCTCTTCCCAAAGATCTTGAGAAACAGAACATTGTAGATAGAAGAAAGGAAGCCACAGGATTATGCAAGATCCATAGTGGTGCCCGCCCCCAGCTTTCCTAGCAGCTTATTTCTGGGATGCTAGATATTTCAGCATGAGCACTAGAAGGGACTCCCCAACATGTAGAGAGGGCAGTACCTTAGAAAGCTAGTGAATTATGCATAGCTTTTAACAGGACTGTATCTGCACTGTTTCTTCATGAAAAATACTTTGGTTTTGCACAATTTTTTTTCTTTTGTGATACAATTATTAATTTGCTAGTATCTCATCATATTTTTCACCACAGTTACAGGGAAATGGACCAGGCTGGTTGGGCAAGATTGTGTAACCTTGTACAAACAGCAAAACTGAAGGTCGTATGAAGTAGTGCTACCAAAGCAACTCAGTGAGCAATAGAGAGTCAGTAGTAATTTAATTAGCTGCTTATAGCAGTCATAGCATGAAAAGCCAGCTGTGTAACTGCAGCCTTTACAATTTCCTACAGAAAAGTAACACCAAAACAAACCCAAATATATTCTTCAGAATTGTCAAGTCTAAGGGCATTTATTTGCCCTTAGTAGCATGAATAGTAAACTCCACTGAGGAGTTTGCTAATGACTACATATACTTGTTATATTGCATATGCTTATGATGGATTTAAAGAAAAAGAAATATAGATGTAGACTTTTTGTTGTTGTGGAAATGGAAATCAAATCATACCTTTGAGCTTTCACCAAATGGAAGTGTTTTTGCAAGGTTTTTGAACATAGACATGTTTCCCATAGTGGGGAAATGGGAAAGCAGTTGATCATCATTGTGAGAGCTAAACATGGCAGTAATATTCCTCATAGCAGAAGCAGAAATGGAAGCAGAGAGGGGACATGCACTGTGACAGTGCCTCACAGCAATTCCTGGGCAGCCTGAGGTTCCTTCCTGTCCTCACTTCTTAACAGTATGACCTGAAGAGCCAAAGAGGATTGTTGTGAGGTATGCTGCTATTGTGGAATATACGACAGTAACAAACATCTAGAAGAGAGGGAGCTTTGGGGGTTTTTATTCCCCCAAAAACTACCAGCTGGGTTTCTGCTTATTGACAACAATCCTGTGTGAGCTCCAGCCCAGATCCAGGCTTTGTGCTAAACATACAACCTGCGTGGTTTGCTCTTCTCCTTTGGATATTTCTCAGTGGTAAAAATAATATGGCCCCTTACAGCCCTGCAGACACCACTGGGAGTACTGGGAGCTGGAACTGTCACTGTCGACCATGAGAGATTCACGAGTGCACAGCTCATTTTTGGAACTAATTAATTATGTCATGAAAGGGAGATTTATTCTTCCCCCTGCTTCCAGCCCCCACCTTCCCCAATCCTTGCTAATCTTGCTTTCTGGATAACAGGGCAAAAATGAGGAAGGTGTTTAGCAGTCTCAGTTGTCTCTGTGATTCAAATCACAGAATGAAGCCAGACAGCAAAACAAGTGCAGATCAGGCAAAGACTGACTGCTCCGCTTGTGTTTTCTCTGCAAGAATCAGTTTCAAATATTAGGTGGATTTTTTTTTCCTGTTGCAATTAACTAAGAAAAATGTTTCAAAGCTGTATAATTAAAGGCCAGCATTTTATTAGGTTTTAAAATAGCCTTTATGAAATCTACTCCTGCCACTGGTAATTACAATGTACATCTTAATACACCTCTGCTAGGCCTGAGCTGGAGATAACAGTCCTATGTGTATTGCATTTGGCTTGTGCATAGAAGGTAAAATCCTTTATCTTATCTCAATCTCCAAACAACCAGCCTCTCTTCCAATTCAGCCCTAATCTTCTTAGTAAATAATACTGATATTTTTCACCATAACAAAAATGGAGCTGCCAGATTCAGACTGATAACACCTCTCATTTACACACCATTCTCTGTCAAAATCTGCCTGATTTTTCTTAATCTCTTTAACTCATCAAGAAACACTTTTTTACATTCAGCCATGGTAAGTTCCTTGCTACCAAATAATATTATTATAAATTAATCCGTTGAATACAGCTGTCTTTGGATAAATATTGGAACTTTCCTCTTTGCTGGCTTGTTTCATTGAGTGATGACAAATTATTGTTGTCAAATTTAATTTTGCTGTAAAATTTGGCACTCTAACAAAATTACCTAATAGAATTGTTTAACTGAAATCATGCCTAACAGGCATCTTTTTTTTTTCCATAGGATGTCATATCAGCCCACTTCTCTTGAGAATGCTGTCTTTGCACTCCCATCCTTTCCTTTGCAATGGCTTATCTTTAAAACAAGGGAAATTATAACCTAAGTCCTTGGACTTTTTATAGCCTATTAATTATCTCTGTATGATTTCTTAGATTAAAAAAAAAAAAATACTGCCAAGAGAATGGCAGGGAAAAAAAAAAAAGCTGGATATCTGGACTTCTGCTTACAGTGATTAAATGAAAAGAATGTTCTTAAATGTGACTAGCTTATTTCAGCAGCAAACTAAGCTCTAAGTGACACAGACATTCGGGGTATCAGTCCTAACATGGCAAAACATCCATGTAAGTAAAAATTAGACTCAGTCATTGTACACCAAACCTGCTTTCATCCACTGCTGTGGATGTGGACTGTAGCATATACCACACCAGCAATTTTGGACTTCCAATATCAGAGAAAACCTGAAAATCTGTAGAGAATGCGACCCAGAACTTCCAGATGTTACAGCTGGAAGGAACAGGTGTTTGTCTTCTTCAAAGCCTATGGACCTAAAATGCTAATTCCTTCCTCCACTAGAATTCAGTGGGATATGTTTAAAAGCATGGCAAAAGGGGTTTTGTTCCATTAGCTTTATGGAGGGTTTTTGGGGGTCATTTTTACACCACTCTTTCTTACTTATTAAAGTTTGCAGAACTGTTTTTCAGAAGCAAGGCTGCACATGTTAATTATTAAGTAATAAGATCCTATTTCAAGGCTTGAAACCTTGCTGACATGCTTCCAAAGTGCTAATTGGGCTGTTTTAATAGCAAATCACCTACAACATCGGTATCCAGGTCAGGATTATGGAAAAGATGAATCAGATGGTTTAGATAATCTGTCTTTGTATCATTGTGAGAGAGGTAAGAGCTTGTAAAACCAGTGAGTACAAAACTGGCTTGTAAGGCTGGTGTGAAATGAAGTGTATGGTTAGCAAGAGATGTAAGGCATTGGTCTTGGCCAATAGATGACCACTGGCAGGGCTCCAAAACAGGTCCCTGACTGCTGCACACCATTACTGTTGCTGTTGCTTCTGTTACTCATTTGATCACAAAGGTGTGTGGAGTGCCAGATTTCCTTATTAGGAGGTAGTATACAAAACTGAGACAAGCAGAAGATCCCTGCCTGATGGGCTAACATTTAAGTTTAAATGTTTTATATATGTATGTAATGGGACAAGTTCCCTGAAAGATGTCAGTAGCTCCCTGCAGTCTGACCAGTTGTTAGCACTGACCACTGATAATATCCATCACACAAGAGACACAAAGGGCTAGAGCCTTCTACAGACTTGAAGAAGAAAGCTTATGTTCTGAATGTGAGTTCAGGTACATGTGTTTTTTTCTAATGACAGCCTCAGTATTTACAGGTATCCCTGACTGAGTACTTGTTGGTTTAGTCTTTATTTTCTCTATCATTTTGCTTAGCTCTCCTCCGCACCTGGTAATGTTTTGATTTATCTTGCCTGAGAGTGTTTAACAGGACTGTATTAACACTTAGGGTGAGGTCTCACCAGAGATTTACATGAAGGAGAAAGTCCTCCTTTATTCACCTAAAATACACCTCCTGATGCATTTCTTGTGTGCCCTTTTTTACCACAGTATCTCCCTGCTTGCTGTCATCTGTAGTGTGACAGATAGCTAACCTGGGGTCCCTCTCTAGCTCAGTCTTTTCTAACTGATTCCTAATTTTTTGTTATTAGTTTCTAAATGCATTATCTTCATTTGGGGATAAATGACTAGCTTCATTATCTTCAAAATACTGCTTCTCATCCCTTTCCTATTACACCTGTCCTTACTGTCATCCAGCCTTTTTCTGCATGATATCCTTCTCTCCGGTGTATTGATAGTGCCAACCTACACAGTACCGCCACATTCCGAATAGTTGTGTCATGATCTTAATTGAAATAAGAAGGAGATCAGACCCAAGACTGATCCATAAAGAATTCCAATGCTAACTGGTAACCCCCACGTTACTTTTCCTTTCAACACTATCTTTTGCTGTCGTTCCTTGAGACAGTCTTTACCTATCTTTCAATTCCTCCACTAATCCCTATCTTCTCCAGCTTAACAAATAATTTCCCATGTGGCACCATACCATACGTATTACTGAAGTCTAGATAGATGACATTGACTCCTTTTCCTTTGTCTAGAAAATCAGCTATCTTATCAAAGGAAGCTATTAAGTTGGTCTGCCTAGATCTCCCTTCTTTTATTATATATCCTACTGCAGTGTATCCAATATTTCCTTCACCTCCATGTCTTTATTTATCTGTTCCTTCAAAACCTGTTCTAAAACCCTGCAAACTTTAAAGATTAGGTTAATGAACTAATATAGACCATAATATTTTTTTTTCTTTCATTTAGTATACTTTCTGTTCTCTGATCATATGGCACTATCTTTTTCTTATTCATTTAGGGTTTCTTCCGACTTTTGGCTTGAAAGACAAACTTTCTCAACTTTTTGACTTCAAGAAATTCAAGGTCTAAATCTAATTCAAGTCTCTCAGTTAATCATTCCACATGATCTGAAAACCCAATTGCATTAGTTGTCTCTTATTACTAGACAACATTTTTTCTCTAGTAATAAGTAAACTATTAGTTGCAGCATCTTCCAAAGGCCTGTCATTTAATTCAAACTGCTGAGCTTATTACCGGCTTTTATCTTTCAAAACCAGATTTTCATTTGGCCCGCTAGAGTTTTGATGATGAGTGTTAGTGTTTTGCACTAAGATGGAGAGGTAGTTTTCTGCTTCATCCTTCATTAGTGATATCAAATGGATCCAGATAACTTCAGAAAAGAAATAAAAGAGCAGGGGGAGATCTGACTGTGAAGGAAAGGGAGCTTATGGAATGTTTTGCTAAGAAAGCTGAATAAAAATTGAAGTTGAGGACAACCTTTTCCAGTTGATGCTTACTTCATGCAATTGTTTAAGACTATCGAAAGCAAGGCAGGAATATAATTTGCTGAACATCCTCTCATTTGGACATTCATTTTTCCAGCAGGCAAAAAGAAAGATGCTGCGAAATAGATGACAAAAAATCAGGACTAATGCTGAGGTCTCAAATCCTTCTTATTTGGACTTGAAAATTCTACATAAACTATCCCAATTCAAATATATGTTAGATCATGTGCTCTTATCTAACTCAGCATTCATACAGCTCTTTTCCATTTGAATGTTTGCAGAAGATTGGCCAAAGGCAAAACAGACAGCACTCCTTGGATAAGCATACACTTACAGATATTTCTTCTTATTCTAAATTCTTTTCAGCTACTCTGTTTGCCTAGTTTTATTGTTCTCCTACCCCTCAGTAAGCTGTTAGTAAAAAACTATGAATCCAATTCCCACCAGCTATGAATACAGCTTCCCTTTATCCAGTCAGGAAGATACACTGCAAAAGCAAAATGATTGCAACACAGTCCACTCTATGCTTTTTTAAGCTTCTCAGTATTACCAAAATTAACTGGCCTGTATCTGATATATGCCTGTTTCAATTGTGTGTGTATGGAACTATCCACCATGTAAAGTTAGTGAGCTGACTTAGAGAACACTTCTAGCAATTTTTGTTTACCCCTTAACTTAAAAAAAATTAAAGCACATTCTCAGCACTGGCAGAAATGTGAGTGTTGAAAACTCCATGGCCAAGTTGAAAAGTTTCCTGACCAATATTTAAGGACCAAATGCTATTCCTGATTACACTGGCCCTGTATTTTTACAGAGGCTCTGCCAGATGTCAAGGAAGACATTTACAAGTGAGCATGCAGCTTTTGCATACACTTTCCAAACTTTGAAGTTTCTGCTGCATTCCCACTGAGCAGAAAACATTGAAGTTCAAGTGTGATATAGAATTGTTATTTAAATCTTACAGTCAAATTAGACCCTAGAGACATGATTGTATAGCGTTATTGTCTCAGTCCCCTTGAAGTTAAGTGTTCTCGTATCAAATATGATGTCTTTCAGCTTACCACCTACCGCACAAGTATTCATCTTGTTGTTAAAATATATCAGGCAAAGTGGTGTTTTGTTTATTTTCACGTGTCAGTTATTTTTAGTGGCAATGCACATGACACTGCTGCCTTTTCCTGCGAGTCACAGGAACATGAAGTTCTACCTAATGTTCTCAGCCATGTTAACAATGACAAAGCCTCCAGGCTCTTCTTAAAGATCAGGATGGCATTTTTTGTTGTGTCTTGCTTTTGAAGGATGCTATTTTTGCTGTGAAGTGCTGCTCTCTTCTCTCAGGAGAAGTGGGTGTTCTGAATGCAAGTTTCAGTGGTGACCCAAAGGCACAAATGGCAAAGCAGAGCCACATCACTATGAGCTTGGTAGGCAGGGAGCACCAGCCCCTCACTAGGAAGGATGCTGCCATCCAGAGTGGTCTGGAACAGAGGGATATCTGTAGTCCAAGAGGGTTGCCATAAATTGGCGAGAAGGATTTGTAAGGAGCTACCTCCTTGAGAAGTCATGGTTCTGCTGAAACCAAATTGAGTGGCAAACATTCAACTTGGTTTCACCTGAGTTTTCTTTTGAAAGAAAACCAAGGAGAAAATGTCAAAATAATCCATTTTAACATTGTAGAGAGTTCATTCTTCACTTGAAATTGCTTTTTTATTTTGTATTATATTTTCTCTAATACAAT
The DNA here is from genome assembly GCA_013398175.1 of Climacteris rufus. Taxonomy (NCBI): domain Eukaryota; kingdom Metazoa; phylum Chordata; class Aves; order Passeriformes; family Climacteridae; genus Climacteris; species Climacteris rufus. The sequence goes on along the minus strand of VZRZ01004756.1, from coordinate 1,550,669 downwards.
AGATTATTTATTACAGCTTGAACACAAACATTAACTTCAAAATGGGGTATTATGAATGACCTTGAGTGTTTTTCAAATAGTTCCTTGTGAGAAATGCTGAAACATCTGTATTTTAGTCCTGGCACAGAATGAAACTCTTGTCACCGAAGCTCCTTCTGCACAGCCTCAAAGTCTGAAGCTGATTTGGAAAGTAAGGATTGAATTGGGACATTTCTCTGGCTAGCTCAGAAACACTTGCATAGCTGAACATGGTTTCTAAGAAGTCTTAATCTGTGGTCCTTTAAAGTCACCAGAAGCCTTTTCCCTGGCTGGAGCTTGGACTGTAGACACAAAAATTTTGTACATTTCAGTAGTGTTACTATCAGTATTTGTCCCTTTCTTTAGTACGGTGATAGGTGGCACATGAGGCACCCTGGAAGACATTTGTAGGTAGGCATTACTGGAAGATGAGTTGAGATGACAACCTTTCTGATCTTAACATTAACTACAAATAAAATCCAGACCTCCTAGTCTCCCATAGCTATTAAAACAGGATGCAATTATGGCTGAAGAACTCCTTCAACTTAACTTTTTTTTTTTTTTGCAGTGATTTAGCAAAGATGCATTTTGCATCAGGACTTTTTTCACACTTGTATAAATTATGCTGTTGGGTAGCCAATGTTTTTTAAAACAGCATAGCTGTCAATTGCTTGTGTAATGGCACATTTTGTAATGCTATCAAATGACATATAACTTGTTAAATTACATCCAAAAAATATTGGAGGGAATTGCACTATAATTAAATGACAATAATAATGAGACCAATATTAGCTACTGCCATCAATTATGTAAGAATGAGAGCTTATTATGTATTTTTTAAAAAAACCTTGCTTATGGTTGAAAACACATTTCATTCAAAACTCTGCTGGTGCTTTTAATATTTACAAAGATTTTAACCTTTGAATTCACATTCAGGTGTTTATACCATGCCCAGAGGAGAACATCTATATGCAAGAAGTGTGGTAAAGCTCTGCGAGGTTCTTTTAAAGACAATTTATTAATTACTTAAATATTGTGCATATCATCTCTCTTTTTGTTTGTTTTATGTCTGGGTGATTAACAAGTTGTTTAAAAAATTCAGAGTTCATCATCTCGTAAGATTGCATTTCCATGTAAATGTTTTGTTGACTGTTGAGTACTGTTTAGTGCTATTGTCTCTTGGTGAGGGCACATCTCTTCAACATGGTCCAATTAATGCAGCTTTCAAACAGCAGTACTATGACTAACACTTACATATTTTCACCTCTGAAATATCAGCACTTCTTTATTTTAACACTGCGGCAAATATTTTCTATTGCATTTTCAACAGTCTGGTTCTGCTTTCACCTGCACTGGATCAGCACCCCCAGGCACACGGTCAGAACTAGACCCAGGGATGCACTGCACACATGGTCAGGAAACCATCCTTTGCAAATCTATTCGAGTCCTTTGGAGAAGCCATGGAGTATGTGCACAGAGGAGGTCCGCTGATAAATTTTTGGTTTTCATCTTCAACAGTGTCGCTCAGCAGAGGCTCTCAAGGAATTAAGCTGACATGAAATAAGTGGTAGGAAAAGAGCTTTACCCTCTTATGATTAAAGGTTAGGAAACATATTGTGTGAATGACTGGTAATTTTTTTAAACAGAATGATATTTCCAGTTTCACAGAAACTTATTTCTGAGTTATTGCATATTTGTAAATCATTTAGAAAAGCAGTGGACACCAGAGGTAGAAAAGCATGGTGTTGTTTTGAGTTTCTCAGGAATGTAAAAACAAACTGCATGTGAGAAGCTTCAGGAGGAGTTTACTATACCAGTAAAATGCTAAAGAAACGTTGGTATTAAAAATATATAAAGTGATTGGCACGGACTTCAGATCCTGTCTGGATTTCACATAGAACATGATGATCATTCATTCAACTGCTCAGGAAACGCACGTGTATGAGCATCTCGAATTCTGTGTTTTGATCCCCTGCTCACTCATCCCTGGGTCTCAGGGAAGAACAAGATGAAGGGAAGAACAAGACAAAGGGAAGGGAAGAACA
>VZRZ01004756.1:1511868-1548341 GCA_013398175.1 Climacteris rufus | reverse complement strand
GGAAGGGAAGGGAAGGGAAGGGAAGGGAAGGGAAGGGAAGGGAAGGGAAGGGAAGGAAAGGAAAGGAAAGGAAAGGAAAGGAAAGGAAAGGAAAGGAAAGGAAAGGAAAGGAAAGGAAAGGAAAGGAAAGGAAAGGAAAGGAAATTTAAGACTCATGGTGGAGCAACTAAGAATAGAATGGGATTTATCAAGCTAGGAGATGATAACTAAGTGGGATGTGATTGAAATGTTTAAAATTGTAAATGGTGTGGAGCATTTTCAAGGGTTTTCACAGTGCAACAGCTAAAGGGAACACATGCAATAAACAAATGGGAGTACAAAGAAGATGAAAGGATACTTTTTTCCTCAGTTCACAAACTGCTCTTACTCATTGCTAAAGCATATTGTGAATGTTCACATTGATTCAAAACAGTCCATGAAAGCTGTTAAAAGACAGAGGTGTCACCCCTGGCTCAGAAGTCACTGAGTTGCCAGTTGTTCTAAGGCAAGAAAGCACATCCGGAAATCAATGTCCTCAACTTGCACTGTGTGAACTGGTGTATGAAACGAAAGGATACGGTACCAAGTAACGGGTACCAAGCAACTGGTACCAAGCAACTGGTACCAAACCAACTTCAGGAAAAGTGCCAGGGGAACATCAGCCTATTCAAACTCCCTTAAACCTTCAGCTGTTTTGTACACATTCTTGTTAGCATCCTGTTTCTGTAGCAGGTGGTAGAGAATAGGTAATTCCTGAATCAGGCCTCAGAAAATTAGCACAAATAGTGTCTGATCTTAAATATTTTCTGTTTTGAAGAAGGTGAAATTATATCCACAAAACAAAACTGTGTGTAGCAGCTGCAGAACTTCTCTTTCATCCTTGTTTTGCACTATCCCCATTGCATAACTTACCAAGGCTGGATCCTATGTCAGAAAAGGCAGCAGGACAGAAGGGTTCAAGTTATATGAAATATAAGTCTTAAAATTTCAAAGTGGGAATACAAAGAGGAAAAAGCTATTCTAAAGCTTAAAAAGAAAAACAAGTTCAATAGGCTAATTGGAAAAATAGGATAAAATATTGGGAACAAATATCTTCCATGGTGGTGCTATGCTTGAGCTTGTAGTATGATGATAGTGTGAGGGGAAAGAGTTAACTGACAGACTTGCAGAATATATTTTCAGAGGAATAAATGATAAGGTAAAGGTTAGGTGCTCATTTTTTAGAGCTGTGGAAGTGGCAATAAAACAGCAGATGAAACTCAGTGTTGATGAGTGATACACATAAGAAGAAAGAGTTCTAACTTTATATATGCAATAAGGTAACTAGCACTGGATGGGCAGCTATTAAAAGAAGGGAAATGCTCTTTCGAATGGTAATGCTTTTCTCAGATAAGAAATGTCCTTAGGTAACATTGTAAATGGAAATAAATTAAAACCTGGCTACTCAAATATTTTGCACTAGTAAAGAGAGAAAAAACAAATAATTGCATGTCAGGATGTTCACTCATCAGGTTACACAAGGAGCACAAGCCTATTTTGGAACCAGCCTGCTCTCTGCTTATTATCTCTGTCAGACATTAGAAATATGCAAAATACTCCAGTCAGTGTTGTTTTTGAAGGATGGTTAAAGCAGATGGGTGAACTGGTTTAGGTGAAAATAGAAACTGGCTTCTAATCTGGTCCTTTATTTTTTAAAATGTGCTCTCTCTGAACCTTTTTTCTGAAGTTTAGTATAACCTGAGATTCACATGCTCCTGCATTTCCTGTTTTTGACCAATAGAGGAAACAGAAACACTGAAACACTGTAAGATGTTATTTTTAAAATATTTACACTCAGCCAACCAGGAAGTTCTGGAAATCTTGCAAGAAGTCTAATCCTCTAGACTATGTAATCCAAAAATGGTTGCACATGTTTGTCCAGTATTTCAGGTATTTATAGTCCTATCTGATGAGGATCAAACATATAGAGAGAGCACTCTGTTAGTGTGAGAAGAATTCTGCATGTGTTGCCTCTGAAGAGCTTAATACCCTGATGGGAAATATGCAGTAACCTGAGCTGCAGCTGAGTGCCTCAGTGCCAAGGGGCTGTGGAGGAGGTGGGGGCTGAGTTGCCACAAAGAATAGGAAGGCTCGGTGGAGAAAAGTGCAACTGCAACTAGGGACACTCACTGCTTTCGGTAGGGTGGCAACGGGAAAGGGATATTGGCATAGGAGGGAAGGATGGATGGATGATGGGTGCTACGTGGAGCCTCAGTAAGAGGACTGAGGAACAGCCAGGCAGGTACTAGAGAAAACAACAGCAGCAGTCCAAAGCTGGGATGGTGTGGGAAGCAGAGTGCAACGCAATATGTGCATGGGACAGCAAGCCCATACATGCTGTTAGCAGAAGACACAGGAGGAAAAGAGGATTAGACCAAGGGTCTTTAATACCAATGACAATGTTGCAATATATTCAAGGAGTGTCACTGTAAAAGGTGTGTCATGAGGTGGGCGATAGTCAGGCAATGAGCCTACAGTGAGTGAATATCAAAAGTAAATGTGGTTTACCTTGAAGTATGACAGAGACAAACAATTCAGAAAGAAGATATCCCTCTTACAGCAAGAAAGCAAGGGACAAAAAGCAACCCCAAGACCAAAGTTTATGTTGCAATATTCAACTTTCAATTCTGGCTTCTCAAGAATCTTCTACTCCTCTCCTTGCTGGAACTGGCTATTAAGAGTTGCCCAAGGAGGGGCAAACAGTGCATCACTCAGTGAGTGTTAGAGTACCAGAGTAGCTGGTATGTGAAAGCTGATGTTAATTTAGGCATGGCGCTTAACTGCCTGGGTATCGTGTGATTTACACTTTAGTTTAAACTTCTTTGCATCTTGATTCCTGATGGTATGAATGTTGGTCTAAAGCAAGAAAAGGAACTGTTCAGATATGTTTTACATTTTGCAGGTGGATTTGGTTCATATGATTGTTGAAGCAAGTGTTTTCCATGTTGTGAAATATAATATGTTTTTATGAGACTGCATATGGAACTCTCTTCTGGAATAGCATGAAGGCTGCTTTTTGCTATGACACTAGTAAAACAAGACAAACTGAAAACACCATAAACCCCAGAACATTTCATATCATTCACCAGAAGAAATTTTTAAGCTGTTTTATCATATTCTATGACAAAAAAAATACCTTCCATCAGCTCAAATTTTCGTGTATTTTGCAAAATAACCATTTTAGGATGAATGTGTATAAGTACATGTACTGTCCCTCAGTCAGATATATAGCAAATGGGAAGGGGAAAAAGGAGGAATTGTATCTGTTAGTTGTGTTTAAATAACAATAAGAGAACTTGAAAGTCCTATGGGCTCCCTAAAACACAGGTAGTAAGACAGCTAGGAGCAGAAACCCACCAAAACCCTTATAAAAAGTTTCCTGCCCCTGCCATTTCTCTGGGAAGCACATCCTTGGCTCCCACAACAGTCATGCCTAGGAGGCAGAGACCTTCCCCTCTTGAATCACAGGCTATCTGAGATCTCTTTAGAGCCACTGCATCCAAACTGCATTTCATTTCCAGGAAGTCTTCACAGATATCTTGAGTATGTCAGATTATCACAGAGCTCATCATTACTAGTGCCTCAACAGATGATATCTTCCCCTATACACAGATATCAGTCCTTAATCGTCTGTGTGTGTATTTTACCATCAGCACAGCAATACAGTCTTATGGATGGCATTGTAAAAGCAAGTAATTTCTTAGTTGGGATGTGACAGACTGTTTGAATCCTGAAAAATTATCTAGCAGTGATAAACTGTTAATCCTAGAGATTGTCCTTCCCACTACGCACTTCACTGCTCATACTAACTACTTCCAAACTACTTAAATTGGTGGGACAACCGCTGAATATGTTCCATGTCAAAGATGCGGGTTCAACACGGTTGCCTTCAGAGATGCCCCTGTTAAACAGTAAGGCCGTGCTCAATCAATATCTCTAAACACCATTAAATAGGAATTAAACACCATGCAGTTGCTTTGAACAGTGAAGTGAATTAGAATTTCTCTCCAGTGTTTGTTAAATTTTATGTCAGTGCAAAAGCTCTTCTATAAGCTGCTTGATGAGCTGTGCTCTCTGCATAGAAAAATTTTGGTCCAATCTGTATTTATGCTATTAATAAGTATTACACACAAATGAGAGTAGTAACTGTAATTCCTGTAATAATTAGATTATAGATCTTTAATAAGTATAACCACAAACATTTTTAGCCTGTTAATGTTGATTTTCTAAAATACATAATTTAAACAAGGAAATGGTAATTTAAGGCAAAATACTTTGGAAGAACTTTGGGAAGGGATGAAAAATGTAGGAAGATATTAAGCGCATGACAAATTATGACTCATACTTGTGGCTATATTACCTAATAATACAGTATTACAAAGTTGCTTCAAATTTACAAAATGCTCTCTAACGTTACAGGTCTACACATTCCCTGTCACAAAAAAAAGAGATACTTGGAGCAGGTGAAATTAAGAGAGATGTGAAAAGGCAAAACAGAATTATTACCAGTAGGTATGAAACCAATTAGCCATTTATCAGTATGTAAATAGACTATCCCTTTATATTAAATAACCATGCCACAAAATGTTATTTGCTTTTGTGCTCAAAGTAGAAGTGGGTAGTGACTCTGAACAGCATTTCAGGCACGCACTGCCTACAGAGGCAACATTAAACAGAGAGGAGGCAATGGCAGTGGGCAGTCAATAGGGAACAGTGTGGGCAATGCAAAAAGAATTAGGATGGAGAATTAAGAAGGTATTGGTTGGGCTCTGACAGCAAAGACTGGAACAATTGCGAATTGATAAGGGGAGGAGGACTTTGGTGAAAAGATTTAAAACAGAAACTCCAAACTGTGAGAAGGATTTTCCATGTGAGAATTGGCCTGTGATGCAAAAGCAGTGATTTGAATATAAGGGGAACCAAAGAGGAGGAGGGTGGGTGCAAGTGGGTGTCAAAGCAGGTGATGGTTCAGAAGTTTTGATCATAGAGTCACAGAATGATTAAGGCTGAAAGGAAACACCAGTGGGGTCATCCAGTCCAGCATCCTTGCTCAAGCAGGGTCATCCTAGAGCACATGTGTCCAAACAGTTCTTGAATATCTCCAGTGAGGTAGACTTCACAACCTCTCTGGACAATCTGTTCCAGTGCTCGGTCACTTGCACAGTAAAGAATCTCTTCCTCATGTTCAGGTGGAACTTCCTGTGCATCAGTTTCTGCCCATTGCCCCTTGTCCTATTGCTCAGCACCACCAAGCAGAGCCTGGCTCCTCTTGACACCCACCTCTTCAAATGTTGATAAACTTTGATGAGGTCCCCTCTCAGTCGTCTCTTCTTGAGAACAGGCCCAGCTCCCTCAGATGTGAGATTTTGTCAGAAATAGAGATATTTTGGGTATGATCTGGAGACAGATGTGGTAGAATTGTAATGCAGCCTGAATGTGTGGTTAGAGAGGAAGGCAATGATATTGTCAATTTATAAGTCTCAATGTCAGTGAAAACAGTGACATAGATAACTTGGAGGAGGTCAAAAATATTTAAGGAAATATGAGGGGCTTGTTTTTCTGTTGGAGACAGGCTACGATACAGGATCGTGTGGATGAAGATGAGATAAGATGGCATCTAGCAGACAAATTTCTGAGCCATTGCCACTGAAGTGAGGTTTATTACGCAATTGGCTGAGGGAAAAAGATCATGCTAGAGAGAGACATAAGGAAAGAACTAGTGAATGAAAACACTATAAAAGCAAAGAGAAATAAGACTTTGTGGTGGGGAGGATGTCTGAAGGTCTCCAAGGTTACATGAAGAGGGCATGATGAGAATAGCTCAGCAAAGAGTTTATTGAAAACAGTTCTGTGAGATTAAGCATGTTATAAACATCTCAATATTGGATCAGAGGAGAGGAGTTAAAGCAGAAGTTGATGCAGTTTAATATCCTTTGATAAAGTTTTGTCAAGCAATAAGAACATAAACATAGAGACTGTGTTTAAGAGATGGTTCTATGGATAGGAAGCATGCAATGGAAAGTCAACAGAAACCTGGGGAAAGGAACGAGACAGCAAGCATGGCTGAGAAGTGGCCAGAAACAACATGAGCAGAAGATAGCCAGAGGTATAAAAGAAGAAAGAATAAAGAAAGGTACAAAACCAGAATTGCATTGTGAGACATTAGCAAAGGTTTTAGTCATCAGTTTCACTCTGTAAAAGAGTAAAAACCTCCACCTGTGGAAATCCCTGGGATGGGGAAACCTTAACATCCTTTCCAAATCAACAGAACTTTCCTGATTGAAAAGGTTGCAACAGTGTTTTACTTAAGTGGATATATGTCACCTTCACTGTTGCCTTGAGTAAGGATTCCTGACATTTTCTCCAGAAATCAATTTGTTCCTGTAAGAAGTTTCATGAAACAGATTTGTTTTTCTAAAGGAAAGAAAGAAACACAGCCAGTGTTAGAAGTAGAAGGAAATGGACACACATGTTAGAAGCTAAGGCTGGAATGCTTGTAAAACCTCACATCTCCTAAAAATACATTGAGCTACAAGGCACAAAATCAGTAATCCACTGAGTTTTAATCATTGGTTCACATATTCAGAAAGGAAACACTATTCCACTGGCTGTCAGATGCAACTGAGAAGCACCACATTTAGAATACCACGGCCTGCCACCCAAGGTGTTAAGAGAGAAGAATAGCATATCCAACTGAAATTACAGGAAGGACTACAGGCAACATGTAATGAGATGATCAGTGAATGCAAATGAACCATCTCACTCAAGAATATGATAATATAACATCTCTGAATAGTACAAAAGTTTCACATAGGTTTTTAGGCCAATAGATAAGAGCACATTGTTAATTTTAAAAGACAAATTACTTGAATAATTATCCTCCTCTTTACATATTTTCATAATTATTCTCTTCCATATCTTCAGTTTTAAAGAAGAAAATGAAGTGTAGGACTGACAAGCTAGAACATGTTAAAACTTTGCAGGTATCCAAATCAGAGTTGCTGATAACTAAACTTAATCTGCATGACTGGTGTCTAGGAAAACTCCAATTTACTTCCTAGATAGAAAAAAATAAAGACTGGAGAATCAGGCCTTACATATTCATTATCCAAAATTGCAGTTTTGTACTGAAGAATCAACTAGCTGAGGGTGTGCATGTGTGTGTAAATACACAGGTAGCTAGGCAGATAGAATTAAAATGCTTTGTTTTTTACTGTCCTAAGCTGAGCCTTTTCAGTCGCTGACTGCTGGTAGGTTTGCTTTTGATGGTACATCACCAATACCAGTCGCTAGCTGTCTCTGACAAGGGGTTGAAATGCACCAACATGGCAGGTACTGGGGACGGGTGGCACTGAGCAGAGCAGCTTTGCCACGCAGTGATACACTTGAGCTTTGACAGAAGACTAGCCCAGTGTCAATCATCCTGTCTTTGCCAATCAAATGCACATCCTTCCAGAGGCGCCTGCAGTTGACACTGGCACCCCAAACATAGTGAAAGGTTAATGCAATGACATTTCAAAGATGACACATTGTCAAAGGCCCAGCAAAAATAGCAGAACTGGACTGTGTTTAGGAAAAACTAGTGTGTTTTACAGGACACACGCATGATGATGACGTTCCTGGAGGGGATAGGTTGGGTGTAAACACCCTTGAAAGACCTTGTTCAAGGAAATCAGGAGTCAGGAATGGATAACAGCATAATAAGGTCTGGCCAAGACCCTGAGGTTCTTTCTTTTCCCATATGTGGAAAAACAAAAGTCCTTTTGCTAGAGCTCTGGCTAATCTTTGCCAGAGAAAGAGCAGGAGCTAGAATGACAAAGCTTTTGGAATCTACAAAGCAAGCCCTCCATTTAATTACAGGGATTTGCAGGGCAACTTATGACTATAAAATATATAATAACTTATATTTTTTCTTAGGTAAAGATGCATGGCACTCTCACCATTTTCAAAAGGGATAATTGACAATTAAAATCATTCTGGTAAGGCAACAGCTGCCTATTTAGAAAGTCATATTTCAACAGTTATCCCTGCCCAAATAGATGCTATGTACATATTTTAGCGTTCTATTTCAATTGCTCTCTCCCTATCCCCATAAATTTTCCATGTTTCCATTTTTCCTCTAGCTTGCTTGGTTTCATCTGTCTCATGTAGAAGGCCCCCTCTCCTGGCACCTTCTTCTAATCTCACCTCAGTGAAATATAAATATAATTCATATTTGATTCATTACTGTGAACAGCAACTGTGTTGGAAAGAAGGTCAATTTATTTTCTTTGTTCCTGACCATTAAAAAAAGAACTGTAGGAGCAGGGACTCTTTTCTATCAGGACACTGCCCATTGACTACAACTAAGCTCTCTTGCTCTATTGCAGTTACAGATTAAGTCAGTATGTCCTATTTATTTGTGATTTCCGTGGTTGATTGGTTGTGTGTTTGTTTATTGGAACTTGAATACTGTTTAAAGATATACTGACATGCATAAGCAATCACTGGGGCTAATGGTAGAAGAGGAAACTATTTCTGAAAAATTGGGGGATGAAATAGAAACCAAAACATCCAGTGATTTAAGCAAATAAATTTTAAAAAGAGAGCAAAGTCAGAAGGCAACTGTGTTTTCCTTGGAGACAATGTCAAGGACTTGATGGCTTCTGTATCTGGGCCTGAGCTTCTTTCCCTTGGCATCATTGACCTCAATAAGAGTAAGACCGGGGTCGGTATAAGCTGTTAATGTTGTGTCCTGCAAAGCTAAGTGCCACAGATTGGCTTTGCATTATGCACTGATCATCAGCTACTTTATCCTATAAATGTACTTTTAAAAATGCAAATATTAAGAAGTATCATTTCCATTCTAATGAGTGGTCTTTCTGCAAGAATAAGAGATAAGCCCAAGCCAAATGTTCAGATACAAAAATTGTGCTTGAAATCCCAAAGCAAGAAATCAGTGGCTAATACCTTTTTTGGACACCTTTCAACATGCTCCATCATCAAAAGAGACAAATAGTCAATCCCTGGAAGAGAATCCCTTCCTCTGGTCTTGGATAATTCTCATTCTAGGTGGTGTTCTGCCCTTTGGGGTTGCCTATCTCTCCTGCTTTACTGTGGAGGCAGTCTGAGCAATGCACAGTCCAAACACCAAATGTGTGGGCACTAACATTTAGGTGAAGTGAATCTTAACCAGAAGTTCCACTACCAGAAACCTTCATCTCCCATATTCATCACCTTTCATGTCTTAATCACTATCCTGTAATATGATTTTTGCTTGCTTCTATTGGAGAAACATCTACAGGAGAAATTCTTACCACAGTCTTTCTTTCTTCCTCTGTGGGACAATTTCAGAAAGAGAGATCATCATAATTTACTAGTCAAGCATCTGTTGATTTATTTACTTAATTAGACATGAAGTCCTGGGAGTTCTGTCCACACAGCACATATCTATAGCTGAGTTATATGCATTCATACCAGTGGGTCATTTTACAGTGGTGGCTTTATTTCTCCATCTTGCTCCAGGACCTGTGGGACTGCAAGGCATTGACAGTGGCCTTTTGCTTACCCTTTTCTCTGACAGAAATATCATTGTAGAAGGTGACAAGGAACTGTGGAGGTAGGTTGAAATTGAGTATCATTTTTAAGGATAATATTAACATATAAATATCCATCTTCTAAAGAAGTAGAGGTCTATCCCCAGAAAAAACATCATGTTTCAGCTAAAATCAAACCAGCTATCAGATCCAAGCAAGAGAGATCTACTGGTATTCTTGGACCTATTTAGATTGAAGGAATTGGAAATTATGCTCAAGTCTAAAGAATACATTGATTTCTCTCTTCTCATGCTTGCTTATACACTGAGATATCTACACAAGTCAACTATTTTTTCACAGGAGAAGACTTCCAGAAGAAGATTCATAATCCTTATAGTCAATTAAAGTTTTACATAGTTTCAGATTGAAGGCTGTACACTAGCAATAAATGTCTTCTCTTTGAATCACCAAATGTTTCTATAACTCAGCTCAAGATAACTGAGGTGTTAAAACTTTTCTTCTTGTATGTTTGTCTTTGTCTACTCTGAAATAGTCATGAGAGTTTGGTAAACAGGAGATTGTCTATCCTTGTGCTTGTTGTGCACAAAAAGATTTACAATTTACCATTTGTTTCTTGAAGAGCATTTGTTATGTTTGCTGGACAGTTCTTCAAGGCAAGCAGAGGACAGGTCTGAACTTCATAGCCTTAGGTTGCTGAACACAGATGTCACAGATGCTCTTGTTTAGCATTTCATTGTCATGAGAAAAATGACAGAGTTAAAGGTCTAAGTCATTTACTCTGTTCAAAGTGTTCCCAGGGGTTCTTCCTGTTTGTGTCTTATTAAGCAGTGCATTTAAATTTGGAAGCAAAATTCAAGGTATGCATTCTCAAATGTCACAAACTGATTTTGGAAAAGCAATCAGCTCTTGTAGGACTATTCAGCCAAATAGTGATTTTTTGGTGAAAGGTAAAATCAACCAAATAAAGAAAACAAAGCATAAAAAGAAGTTTCTTGCTGCTTTACTCAGTAACAGAAAGAGCAAAAGTTATAAAGTAATTATAGCTTTATGTTCCTTTTAACAGGGTTCTTGCAGCCAGTTACAGTCTTCTGTATTGGTGTTCAGATGTGCTTACACAGTCTACATGTCTTCTGGACCTGCACTGCAAGCACCAGAATCATCTCTGAATTAAGGAGACATTAATGCTTGTGCCATGTAGAATCAGTTTTCCCTGGGCTGTTTATTCAGTACAGATATATTTATAATTATTTACCAGAAAAACTGTTACTGAAAGAATGCGTACCTTCTGTGTCAGGATTTGGGACTGTAGCCCTTCTCTCTAAGGGTTGTGAAGCAGCTATATGCTGCCTGAGAAGACTCTTTGGACCTTACCAGGCACTGAAATTCTTGGAAGAATTACTTGGCAGTGGCTGAAAAACTGGGTATTTATGCATGTTCAGTCTTCCAGATGGTGGTCTATAGACAGACCCTTTAGTGTGCCTTGTTTATGCAGTGTTTTGGTCTGCAGCGTATAAGGAATCTTTTTGACTTAGCAATGAATTTTAACTTCAAGTCCCACTGCAAGAAAGTGAATGCAACTGCCTTTATTAATACAAATTGTGCAGTTGGACAAATGTAATGGCATGAAAATAGTATGCTGCTAACTTGCTTTTGAAAAGAAACCTGAAAGAGTCTGTATACAGTGTGACTATTACATTGTACAAAAATTTTCTTTGAAGAGATGAAAAAATATTGTTTTGCTTAGTATTTTCATCTGTCTATTAACAGATTAATAGTAGTCCTTGTTAAATATACAGGATGGCAAGTTTTTACACGAGGAGCTTCTTTTAAAATTGCTCAGGCTCGTAAAAGGTTGCCTTATTCTACAGACTAGAAGTCAGCTAACTCAGAAAATGTCTTCACGTTAGTATTAATTAATATTATTTTTCCACAGCTTGTATAGCAATTATTTTCTGGACATACAAAGAAAATGTATGCATAATAAAGACACTCACTTAGAGGGATGTAGCATGTAAAGTGCACTACAAGGTCAAATCCAGCCCAAACTTCTTTTTTCTTTTTCATTAATATTTTTAGAAGGAGTCTTCAAATTTGTAGGTGGTGACTCAATGGGATTTGATATGAAGATGTGACACCTCATCTTAAATTCCTTAACCACATTTCTTAAGTTGACAGGAATGTCAGGAAGTGTGCCTGATAAGGCTTGCTGTCCTCTCCGACCTGACTAATCATACATGAAGTCTTGGCAAGAGATAACCAGGTTACAGTAGAGCCAAAATGACATCACATCAACTCAATTTCATATCCTGTAGACACCAGTGCCTATCACCACTCCAGGTTGCTAACATCCTTGACACACAAATGGTATTTTCAGTCTCCGATGTCCCCCTTTTACCCTGTGTCTGTCACTCTGGGGTAAATCAGGAACAAATTTGTCATTAAATGTAAAGAACCATTAACTCACGGGCACTTTGTCATCTGAAGCATAATTTTCTGTGCACGGCTCGCCAATCCCTGAACTCTAGCTATTTGCATAACAGTTTGCTGTACGAATTTATGACGGAGGATAGTGCTGAACTTGTTAAAATTCCATGTGAATCTCAGCACAGAAGATGGACTGGTGCTTTAAATCTTGGAGAGTTGTTCACATCAATAATGAATTTCAAATAATTTATTCACTTCAAGTGTAAGTGGTTGGCATACAGTCCTTACAGCTGGTTTGTTGAGATAATTGATTTCCATATAGTTTAAAGATGGGGAAAAGAAACATATGACAACTACAGCGGGTTTTGAGGCAATTGTGAATGCCATATCAGTTTAATTATAGCTCCATCTTTAGCTGACATGGGTTCTGTCCTATTGGAATGAAAATATCCCGGCAACTTGAAATGTAACAGTGATGAATTTTTTATGTTCTTCTACCTGCCTTGTATGCTCGCTTAGGGCACTGTTACAAGTACACTTCTAGCTTTTTTCAGTGGATAGTTAACATGACATGCAAGACTGGTCTGCATGACACAGATAACTCAAGGGAATAGCAACAAAGTAAATGAGATGCATTAGTATCTGGATGTGAACTCGGGGATATAAGTTCTCAGAACTTCTTGTTTAATTTATAGAATTGGTTTTTTTCCCCTGTGCATAAAATTTCAAAATGGTAATCATATTCAGGAAATGAGCTGTTCCCACTTCAGGTACTAATATCAATATGTAAAAGATAATCATTAACCAGATGTACCACTCAGCAATGCCTATTATAAGTAAGCAAGCTAACTGAGGTGACAAGAGAGGCTTTTACTTAAAATTTAGTTATATTGACCACGGAGACACTGGGAAAACTGTGAGGTTTTTTTGTTTGTGTGGGATTTTTTTACTGACCACTCTAAGCACGAACTTAGTGAAACAAAGAATCTAATAAAAAATTGCTTTGCAACTAACACAACATGTATGAAACACCCCCTTTGTGTGAGGTCCAAGCTGGCTGCTCCTACATGGGGCCATTTAAAAGGAGATGGGCTGCACCTCCACATTTTCACATACAGGACATACAAAATGAGCACAGAATTGGGACTATTAGAAACCCCAAAGTTCACTCCATTTGTTCATTTCCACTAAAAATTGATCTAAAAATGGATTCACATAAGTTGTAAACAGAAGAAAATTATTTCATTCTTACTTTTTCAATCCTAAGTTTTACAGTGTAGTAAAAAAGTAACATATGGGGTGTCCAGTAAACTTTCCAGTAGTCAGAGGCCTGATTCTTTCCTATGTTGTTTCTGCTTCACCTGATGTAACTTCCCTGATTACAATCAGGGTTCTACATTTAAGTTCCAGTATTAAATTTAAGCAATTCCCGTGGACTGTGGCCATAGTTTTGTTTCAGGTTAATAGAAAAATTCTGAGTACACCTCAAATATTTTTCTGGCAGGAGTAAACTGGAATAAATGAGAAAGGACCCTTCTCTGAAAGAAATGATAAACTGTAATGATGAAAGAAGGGCTTCAGTGGTCTAGCTTGACATAGATGGCACAACATTCCCTGCCATTAACTTTGTTTTTAACAGATATATGCAAACTTTTCTTTTGACACTGCTCAAGAGAAGCAAGTTCCTCTCCTAGCTTCCAAGATTTCTTTAGAAGTAACTGCTGATGATCTGCAATTTTAGGTAAAAACAATCCCATCACAACTTTGCTCCCTGTTTCTGGCCCAAATATGTAACTTTGATTCTGTGAGTGCACATTACGAACACATATTCATAATTTGGGGTTAGAGTTTGGACAGAGTCTTGTATCAAGAAGTCCCTCTGAGAAGTCATGCCAATATCATCTTAGCTGTTTTAATTTAAAGACAGCAAAGACAGTCCTGGAATGATTATCAAGAGCTCTGGGGACGTAAAAAAACCTTATTGGCCTAGAGATGCATTAACCCCAGAAAGAATTGAGATGAGTAAAGAACCCAAAATGGGGGCTCTATGCAGAAAGAACACTCTCTAGCACCTGTTTTTAAAATACGAAGGAAAATTTTGGTTGTGTAAGAAATGGTGGTGATTGATTTTGTCTGCGAGTGGTTCCTGAAATGTATCAAGGAATGGAAGTGAACTGGAAACTGGAATAGAGAAATCACCAGTCCAAGTACCAAGACTTCTTTCAGGAGAACAAAGTTGTAAAAATACCCTTTCACTGTTAAATATAGGCCAGGTCCTGTTGATGTGCCTGAAGTGGCTTGTTATGGGCAAGCAGGAATACTGCCAATGGAAATAAGGTAGCCAAGTGTAAAATCTGCTACAAATAAAGGAAATGTTCTGCAAAAGCACTGTGCCATGGGATTTAACCTTCTGCAACTCTGAATCCAGTCAGGTGAGTGGCAAACGCTAATAAACAGATGCCAACAATTTTTTTGTGTTTCACACTTTTATTATACATTTCAGGTTGGAATACTGACTCCCAAAATGGTAAGTTAACTTGAATACTAAATAGATAGAGGAGACTGACACTTTTCATTTTAGTTATTTACAGCAATTTGTAACACCCTGCTGCCTTCCCTCAGCCTCCACAGAGAGAGAAGAACTGGATAATGGAATCTCTCAGTCTTCAGTGATGGATGCTTGCAAAATTATCTTTGACTTCAGAGGGGATGTGGTCTGTCCAAGCATCTAGTAACTTTAGTAGCTTTTAGGGCAAATGTTTGTTAGGTCTCAGAGTATCTGGTTTTACTTGTCATCCTCAGCCACTGAACAGCCATATTCAGTTTCAGAAGAAAAGATTAAACTTCCCAGAGCTATATGTTATCAAATATCATAAAACAACATTTCTTGTGTACCATTTTTGTGTAAAAGTTCCTATTAATGACCTGTTTTAAAGTCTATATAGAATACAAGGAATTCCACATAATTTTTCCATTACTTCTAAGATATGACATAAAGTGAGTCATCGACAGGACTTTGTCCCACTTGGAGTTAGTAAAAAGCTTTCCTTGAATGCTGTGAATCAGACTCCAGACTTCCAACTCTCATTTGTGGTGATGAAAAGTATTTCTTGATATCCCAGACCTGCAACTACATGGTAGAACATGTCTTTTCAGCTTTTAGAATGTACGATGTACTGTGGCAAGTTGTTAGTCATGCAACAGGGTTAATCTTTTGGGAAGTCATTGGATAACTATATCCACAATTATAAAAACTGCTTTAAGTAAAGAAAACAACTTAGGCACTTTTGTTGCTTTCCTTGCTGAAGGCTACCCTAGTGGTATATGCCTGGAGAAGCTTTGCCAGAGCAGCAGAGCTGCTGGCAGCAAGAGTGTCAAAGTTTGTAGGGCCAGGTTGAAAGGCATGAATGTTGATGGGATAATGACCTTTTGGACACTTGGACCTCACCCTGCATTGCACCTAGTTTTGGGTGAGACTTTTTTACTTCAATGTCCAACCTGAGTACTTGTTCAGACCCATTGTCGCAGCCAGGTGACATCTTGCTGGCTCCTGTCTTTCATTCAAGTGTTTCTGTATACAAATGGATGTCATCCGCTGGCTCAAAATCTTACTATTTCCTTTCAGTTTCTGGCCAAAAAGCGATGTTTAATTTTTCTAAATTGCTAAGACAGTAGGCATGATTGATAGTGTGTTGCAGAAAGGATGTTGAGACGAACTGATATGAATGAGAATTTTTTAGCAGTCTCCACAGTTGATGGCACATATCAACAATGACAGAGAAAAAAAAGAAGAGAGGGAAGAAGCGGTGCAGAGAAAAGCCTCCCCCAGTAGCAAGCTGGAAGGAGAAGCTGTGATTGGCATCTTGAGACAAACAACTTCCTCAGGCTTCCTATCCAGGGCAATTGGCAATTCCAACACAATACTTTCCCTACAGCAACTACATGGACAGTACTCGCTCTAACTCCCTACTGATTGTTCCCATTTCTAGGGCAAGCTTTGAGCAGGGGGAGGTGCTGCTCTGAGCAGGAGAAGTTGCTGTGTGTCTGTTTAGTTGGTGAGCCTGTGCAGGTATATTTTTGAGTCCCTTGGTTTAAACCAGAATCTACAACTGAAGGAAAGAGAGGGGAAAAGGAGGGGGTGATTCTTGCTCTGGTGACAGTGGCTTCCACTGGAACGTGCTATGCCAACACTATTGGAGTCTGCAGGCAATATCCCACCTGTCTTCAGGAGGGCCCCATGGTCTCAGAAAGTCCTGGTACAACTGCACAACTTTCGCAGTGCCAAGAGCATCATTCATCCCTTCTAGTGCCATGCAGCAGAAGGAAAGGAGTGCTGTGTGTCCCTTCATGATAAAAACCATCCAACCTTGTAACCTGAGCAGGACACACCAGTCACTGCCCATGGGGAGGACAGCCTGCTGTAGAGAGTTTTGTTCACCTAAAAGGAGGAAGCACTTGGAAGTAGGCAGAAAACTCTTGCTTGTGACCATTTGCACAGCTGTATGTTCTTGTTAAAAAATAACAGTAAATTTATCAACAAATAAATTGGCACTCCTGAAGTACTCGACTAGCTGGTGTGAAAAATACATTAATAAATCCGACACATTACTCAA
The DNA here is from genome assembly GCA_013398175.1 of Climacteris rufus. Lineage (NCBI taxonomy): Eukaryota > Metazoa > Chordata > Aves > Passeriformes > Climacteridae > Climacteris > Climacteris rufus. The sequence continues at coordinate 1,531,750 of VZRZ01004756.1, read as the reverse complement.
TTGGCTGTTGCCTAATGTTTTAGATTACAGCACAAAAATGGAAAGCTGTGTCTCACATTAAACATTTAGCTCCCTTTGCCCAGATTGTGTTCATGGTCTCCCTAAATCTTCTCTGCACCAGAGTGTAAAATGCTGTTTGTAGAGTCAAGGACACAGTGGTACTGCCTCTATGCTCAACTATTTGTGTTTGGATCATACTGTGCACATACTGATATTTGTGGGCATGTAAAGAGCCTCAATATGTAAAAAAATAATATATTTAAATATAAATTGGATAGCCAATTTTAGAGGTTTATATTACAGAAAATCTTGGAAATAACATACAGAATAATTACATATATGCATTTCATTTATCCATATAATGAAATAACCATTTCACAACTAGTCTGTTAGCATAGAACCAGTAGTAATGCTGGACAGGATAATGCAAGGAAGCAGACATTGGATGTATAAACCCTGTATTTCTTCTTTTCATATGAATTTCTGCTTACGTAGACAATCACACACACAAACAGTGCACATAACACTTGTCCTCTTCTTAATGCATCACACACAACAGTATCAATTTAAAATTATAGATTTTACCCACACATCCCATTTGATAAAAAAATAAAAAATTGGATGTCAATGAGCACGAAAATAAGCAAACACTTTTTCACCTTTTCACTTTTGCTCTTGAACCTCCTTTACTTCCAACACTTTATGTTAGCAGTCACACATGATCTTTGCCTGGACTCTGCTGTTGCTTTGTGCCAGCTGCAGAGCTGCATTGCTGCAATCTGCATGGCAGTGTACCTATGCAAGATGCAACCTGCTGGCCCCAAGTGACTGTGAGTATCAAGACTGTGATAGAGGTTTAGAGACACTTTGTGGCCTTTCTCCAAACCATTTCTAACTTTAAAAATTTTGGTTGATTAAGGTTGTGTCTGCTGTCTCCTATTTAAGCGACAGAAACCAACCAACCAACCAAAAACCACCCGAAAGGACCCAGACGAAGGAAAAACATACAGAAGTGCTGGGTTTTGTATCTATGCATGAGCAGGAGGCCTTGATTTATTTGATGTTTGTTTGCATGACCCTAACTAATGGTTATTTATCTAGATTATTTATTATTCATAGACCTATGTAAACACTGGCCACACATATCAATATGTTTGCACTTCTGCATCTGCAGTGGTGGATTCTGACCAGTCTTTCAGAAACATCTCATAGTCACTTCATTCTAGAAACAGCATCTTCCTGTTTAAGGAGTAAATTTGAGATCTTGACCCCATATTCAGTCATTCCTTTATATCAACTGATTTCAGAGTAATAATTAGAAATTTTCATCTCCACATGAGCTTACAAGTTGTAACAATGAATTTTATGCAGAACTAACTTTTCCCAGCTGGACCTGTGACACTCATGTGTACAAAACCAAAAAACACACATAAAGTAATAAAATAAATGTTTATTTGTCTTCTTTTTACATGTTCTGATCATAAAATATCAATATCTTGCTGTAGTTCTCAATTATATTAAATACATTTTGCTTATAAATGAATAGTCTGGTTTGTTGCTTTGCTTATAACGAAAAAACAGCAGCAGCTATGTATGAAAAGATTTATTTTCACTTTCATCATTCACTTGCAAGAAGTTATTCTCCAATTACTTATTATCTGTGCAATAATACTGAAATTAAAATGAGAAACCCAATCAATATTGCATACATCAAAAATTATTAAGATCTTAACTTACTGAGAACTGTGTAATGTTTACTGGTTTTTAGACACAGGGTCCTCCAGGGAGTGCTACAAATCCACACAAACTCACTGCATCTTCGAAGTTTCATTTGGAGTGTTGATTTAGATGGAATATGTGTAAAAACTCCTGTTGGCAGACAGCTCTCTGGTGACTCTACATCTGCAAAGGCTCAAGAAAATAAATTATTACAGCATGAGTCTGGAATAAATTACACTTACTTCACAAATTCTAGATCTGCTTGGTCCATAGTAACAGAGAAAAATCTGTTGTGTTTTAGAGTTAGGGAAAAGAGTTTATTTAATCATCCTATACAGGTGTGTGTAATTTTAGACTGATTTTTTTCTAAGTAGCAGAATGTTAATGAAATCACTGATGGAAAGGGGACTTGTGAAAGTAGGACATGAAGTGATGTGAGACTAGCCTAGTATAGCAGGTTCCCTGAGCCACCTCAGAGCTGAAGGTAAAGAAGCCGCCTTGTCTTCAGGAAAAAAATGAATCAAGCTTTTTACCCTGCAGCATCCTACTTAGCTCAGATCCCTTAAAGCTACTCTGTATATACTGCAAAGATAAAAGCACTTCTAGTTTATATCTCATAGACTATCAAAAAGATTGTTCAGATTGGAACAAAACAACAACAACAAAAACTTTTCAAAATAGATTTTGTCTCCAGAAAACCAAAGTAACTTTATGGTAGTTCATCACTTGCTACTATTATACACCCAGATTTTGCATTCAATAGGTGTTCCAGGATTTGTCTTTCATGAATTTACTGAGTCTTTACTGAGTTTACTTATCTTTAAGACTCTGCAACATCTTGTGGACATGAATGAGTCTCACAATTCAGCTACCTAATCCACCTTTCCTTTGGTTTGTTCCCCAGTAATGTCTTGTGTACCATTTGTTCGCGCATTGTGATAAATTGTCAGTAATTTTTCATATTTACCTTCTCTGTGTCTCCTGAAGGAATAACACTAGGTTAACCCTCATTCATTTCTTGTCCAAAGAGTCTTATACTCTTTATGACATCCTCATTCAGAAGCTATTCAATGCAGCTGACCCTTCTCTCTATCTTCAGTGTATTTTTCTAGGTTTACACATATTGTTTTTGAGATTATGTGACTGTACACCACAGGAAATATATCAGCAGAATAGTTTCTCATTTGTTGTCTAGTATTTTCCTAACATTCTTATTCAGTTTTGCTGCTGCCAAGCACTGGGCTGACATATGTATCAGGCTCTCCAAGATGTGTTTCCTGACATGAAATTGTTAATTTAGTGATCATGGCCATGTAGATGTGTTTGTTTTCCCTACATGCATTGTCATTATTGACCTAGAATGTATTGACTACCATTTTATTACCCAGACACTCACAGAATAATGCAATCACAGAATCATTTAGGTTGGAAAACACCTCTAAGATCATCAAGCCCAATCATTAACCCAGCACTGCCAAGTCCACCACCAAACCATGCCTCCAGGAGCCACATCTAAAGTCATCTAAATACCCCCAGGGATGGTGACTCAACCTCTTCCCTGGGGCAGTCTATTCCAATGCTTGACAACCCTTTCCATAAAGAAATTTTTTCTAATATCCAATCTAAACCTCCCCTGGTGCAACATTTCCTCTTGACCTATCACTTGTTATTTGGGAGAAGGGACTGACTCCCGACTTGCCTACACTCTCCTTTTAGGCAGTTGTAGGGAGTGATAAGATCCCCCTAGGCCTCCTTTTCTCCAGGCTAAACACCTCCAGCTCCCTCAGCCACTTCTCATAAGACTTGTGCTCCTGACCCTTCCTCAGCATCCTTGCCCTTGTCTGGACATGTTCCAGCACCTCAATGTCTATCAAGAGGTTTATATAAAGAGGGCTTTTTTTTTTTTTTTTAATTCTTCACATTAGTTTTAGTTTTTCTATCTTGAGTAATTGTGTTAGTACAGATCTTGGCCCAGATTCCCAGGTTCCCAGTCTCCACCAGTACCCTCTTTTCATTGAGAAAACTGACCATTTATTCTTTCTTCCTTATTTGGTTCCCTCACACTTTTTCCCTGTGGTGAACATGCTGCGTTTATCTATGAAACAAGCCTGATTTGTACTGTCATATTGCAGCTACAAACACTGTTTCAGGCAATGAAATATATAATTAGTCTTCCTTGTAATTTGTCTTTTTACACTCTTTACACATTATTTCTTGATATAGTTCTTACATCTTTTCTGCTTCTGTTTTTGTCTCTATCACTTTTCCTCTCTATGTCTTTGTGTTCATTTTCTCATCCATCCACTTTCCCATCCAACATCTTGTCCTGTTCCACTTCCCTGGAGGGTCTCTTCCTAACTACTCACAGCTCTTTATGCAGGCTTACTAGAGATACAATATCTACATCATTTCTCTCATTACTCTGTCCATCCCTCTTTCACTAAAAATAGAGGCAACCAGATGTAACCTGTGCATGAGCTAAAGTCACGAACCCTAGCAGAAGTCTCTTCACTGGAGTAAGTAGACTTAGAGCCAAGCTTTCTGTGAAATCAGGCTGATGTATGTATGAGGCTACACTGCACTGCTACTCCCAGCAGATTTAGGTGGTAGGAAAGATGTCACTTTCCCTCTCAGGCTGTTTGACCAGGTGATTTGGGTGCCATGATAAGAGGGGGAGATCTGCCCAATGGGCTGAGGTGCACCAGGCTGAAACATGCTCCTCTTGGATTCATCTGCCTCTCTGGTGAATTGCATGCAAGGCTAGAGTAGCTCTGGGAGGAAAACTGCAAAAGCTCAGGAATCTATGCCTTTCCTAATATTTGGCAACTAAGGCATAATGGAGCTGCCAGCATATAGAGAGAAGAATAAACACAGCAGTCCAACAGGCTGGAAGTGGATTAACTCACGTGGGCTTTCTGCAGGTGCCTGCAGAGGCAACAACAGCTAAACATGGGACACCCAGCATTGCAGTCACCAGCTGTGCTGAAGAAACTTGGAGAGCTGTGCTGAATTTTGCTCTTCAGTCCCAAGGCTCCTTCAAGGAGGAGTACAACCACAGTACTTAGGTATGTTAGCATAAGCATAGCAGAGACAGAGTGGCCATCCTCTCTCATCTGTCATCCATGACACATGGAGCAACACAATTGGGACACCATAGTGGAATTTCTTTACAACAGGATGGAACCTTCCTACATGATGGCACTTCTTTCCTCATACGTCAAGCTTTGATTCTCTTAACTGCCCTGTTTGATGCCAGCAATTCCTTTTCTTCCTCATATATCCAACATCCTTGTTTTATCCAGTCATCACCATGGAGCTCTGTGGGATTCAAGACTCAGTATATGGAAAATTTTGTGAAATGGGAATATCTGGCAATGAGAAAGTGGAAAAGATAATTTCTGTGATGTAGATTGTTACATTTCCTTTTCTCAAAGCCATTTGTCAAGCACTAAGTCAAATAACAGCCCATCTCTGCTCTTACACTCACAAATACCTTACTCCTCCAATGGCACTGAAACTAGCAGGGACATCTTGTAGAGTGAGATATTCTTCCCACCAAATAAATAATCTCCATGAGAAAGAGTGATGGACTGAACCTTTTTGGCACAGTGAGGCAATCTGAGGACAGCACGGGGGAGTGAAGGAGCCACAATCAACCATTTCAGTGAAATAACTGAGTCAGCTATTATGTACTAGAAGTGGTAATGTCGATAATGACCACACCTTTTGGCCACTGCTCTGCTTTTGCCAAGGGTTGTTTTCTGTTGGGTGACCTCTTCTTCAGGATGGGCAGAACATTTCTGCTGCTCCACTGCTCTTGCACAAAGATTCTTTGTGCCAAATAACATCCTATTTTTGCTGGAGGGTGTTTGTGGTTATTGTTTCTTCAATGCACCTCTAATTATTTTGCCAAAGCCACCCATCCTCTGCCATCTGTTGGGTGGCAAGCAGAAAAAACATGGCTTCCATTATGCTGAAGGATGGGAGAACATGTGGTGACATGAGAAGGATATGAAGAGAAATTCAGATCATCAGCTCACAATTGCTTCTTTTATATAATAGGTTATGAATCATAATGGACAATTATATCTATAGTATAGAGACCAGGGAGTTAAAATCCCACAGACTAAGAAATTGCAGCAGTGCTATGAAGCAAAAGATGCTAAAGCCCTTTCTGGTCTAATATATCAATGACAACAATAATACAGTTTTTGTAGTGATTCTTTTCAACCAGTAAGCTGAGTCCTCACAGACAATGCCCACAGTTTATACTGCTCATAAGAACAAACGTGTATTATCTTTTATCTAAGCTGTTTCCACATTTCCTTATGCTTCCAGTTATTTATCTTAATTGTGGAAACAAAAACAAATACACTACATGTAAAGAAATGACTTGACCTTCCTTCCACAGGCCACATCCTATATTCTTTGTATGCTCCAAAGCTACCTTGCACTCTGATTAACTTGCCTAGGAGCTGTGTTTGTGTATATTCTCACACAAAATGTATATATAACCTGGTCTCACACGGCTCCACAGGGCTGAACTGAAACCCCAGAACTTCAGCTACAGTATTAATCATGTATTCATGACAGAATGTGGGTTGCAAGAAAATATTTAGAGAGTCCATAGAAACTTTTCTTTAAAGTATGCAATTCCTAAATATTTGGGTTCACATTATGGTCCTTTAGCTAGGATTTATTAGACTATTTCATACTTGCCTTTATGTTTATTTTGTAAAAGTATACTTGTCTAGCACACATTTTTATGCCAGCCTTGCTTTGCATTTTTACAGTCTGCTAATTAGACCATTTTAACTAATTTGTTTGCATTTTGTATGAGCAAGTTGGGCTTTTGGATTGACTAATGTAATTGCAGCCAGTTTCTGCCAAATACAAATTACTCTTTCTAGTGTGAGCTAGAGAGAAAAGTAAATATTTAATAGCCATCAATACCCTTGCAGCATTCTAGAGTGTGCTTTTTTCCTATGGAAAGTTTAAATAATTTCTTCAGTGCTTGATTGCACTTTAATGTTAAGAAATTATTTTTTAATCTTTTTTGAAATAATAATGAATTAGACATTTTAGCATGTCCGCAAGGGTTTTATTTCTGTGCACTTTGCAGTTTTAAATTCCAAGCTTTAAGATCTGGTACTTTCATGTTTGAAGTTTATTTGTGTAGCTTTTTATGTACTCAGTACCATCTCCTGAAATCGTTTTATTGAGATGTACTTGGATTTTAAAGTTTCTAATGGGAGGAAGTCAAGTATTATAGCAAAGTTTAATTGCTGGAGTTTTGCTTGCTTTCTCTCTTCCTTTTTTTTTTTTTTCCCAAAGGAGCATAGCAGAAGACAGGAGCTGGTTACCAAACCTCAGCATTATTGGTATCTGTATTTTGAACTGCAAATCTTATGTTCTCCTTCTCTGCATTAGTGTGCCAGTGCCTTGAGCAGGTTAAAGCACCTCCATTTTCAGCCTTCATATTCCTGGGGTATTTTGTATGATACAGATTGAAAAGACCACTTGCCTGCAAGGGAAGGGCAACCCTCTTCCTTTCTCTCCTTCTTCATGTCTCACTCCCTCTGACCCATGCAGAAAACAGGGGTATGCCTGCCTCACCCAAGGGGCTGCCTCTGAAACATTATACACAGAAAACACTTTTCAGTTCAGGGACATCATAGAAGTCCTAAGGGGTGTTGCTCTCTGACAAAATTTGGCCATGGTGCTCCTCTCCCTGCTGTACCAACAGCAGGTGTGTGTTACTTGTGCATTTTCCCCAGGGTATGAGTGCTTCAGGCTCTACTTTCTTTTCCCACATAAAGCTTTCAAATGCACGAGTCCCATGAGTCTTAACCAATGGCCTAAGGAGTGAGTCAGCTGTTGTTCTCTGCCACCCACTGAATGTTAGAATAACCCATTGAAAGCAGAAGGGCTCGAGCAGGAGTGATGGGTACCGGTTAGTTGGTACTTGGGTTGCCTTAGTGCATTTCTAACCTTGCCTTACCCCTTGTGCAGCTGGTACCAGTCCCAGGATCCCAGGACTCTGTGGGAAGCAGAACCTGCCTTTGGCCATCTCACTGATTCATTTGATGATGATAATAAAATGATAGCAGGTGAACAGTGAGATCCAGCACTAAGGAGAGAGAAATCAAAACACCTTTTAGCTAAGTCCTCGACTTGTCAGTATTCATTTTATTTCAGACAGGGTGCAACATCATGTACTATTAACACATGCATAATTATTAATTAAGACAGTGAATAGATAATCACTGACAAATGACAGCAGAGGTCCATGTCATCAGCAGGTTATAAAACCAGGTTCTGAATTTCATAACTACAACAAACAAATTCCTTCTCTCTGTTCCATTCCTGTTACAGCAAATGTGTCACAGAGCATGAAGCAACATGTTTCTGATGGATGTTCCATCACTGTCTTCACAATCCTCCCAACATGTGCTAAGAACAGGTGCATTGCAAAAAGTAAGTCTTCTTTTCTTTCTGGTATTTGTCCTAGATGGTTGGGCAGGGGATTTGATCAGTGAACTAACTATGCTCTTCTGAGAATGTTACTATTAACATGCAGTCTTACCTGCCCTCCTGGGTAAGTTTAAGTGTAACATTTTGTTAGTAAACCAAATGCTGACATTCTTGGATTTCTGCAAGTCTTACAAATATGAGTAGCAAATTTGGGCATAACTCTGGAGTAGGAATTGTCTTCTTGGACTATAATTTTTTTTTCTAATGTAATACTTTGTTTAATACTAAAATTTGATACTGAGAAGCTGTAACTGATAATAAATTTAATAAAACTAGATTTAATACTAAATTTCTGTTGTATATTTTCCATTATGGACATGGTTGCTCTTTGGGAACAATGTTCTGTGGCCGTTATATACTGAATTCCTTGACTAAGTGTTTTTTTTGTCACAGATACAGAGAAAAGTACCTCCCTGTATATCCTTATATTTGCTATTTTGGTACCAGTATTTTGGAAATGAAGAGGACAGATTATTGAATGGATTTGCTTATGTACCTATTACTTTTTTAAGTGTGCCTATCTGCATACATATTGAGAAACTGGTGTGATTTTGGTACCCCCGAGAGGCAGTAAAAGGATGGAGGCTTTGAAGGTGTTGGCACCATCATGCAGGAGGTCTGTCTAAAATAGCCGCACAGATCATCTTCAGAAAAGAGAAGAAGGTTATTTTCTCACTTCTGACTATTCTACAATTTATCCATGCCTGTGTTCCCTTGCTGCTAATAGGATTACTTACACAAGGAACACAATAGCACTTTAGCCTTAAGCAGTTGGCCTCCACACTGATATACAAGTGAGCATGTCAGCTGGTGCTTACTGTGATGCAGAGAACAAACTAACCAAGAACTGGACTGGCTCTGTTAGAAGTCATAGATAACCGAAATCTATTTTAATCATTTCTGTCACAGGAAAGTATTTTCTACATGTGTTATGTCAAAACATCCCAAGAAGTGACATGTAATCCAAGGCACATGTTTTATTCTTGATTACATTTGCAAATTCAAACTCAGTCCTTTCAAGGCATTTTGAATTTAAAGTAATATTGCTAAATGCTTGTGTTCTTGATACTTAACTAAAGCAGTGACACAGGAATATTCAATAAAGGACTTTAGTACAATAATTCATTTATTCACTGAATACCTTGTCTTAACAACTGACAAGTCTTACAGATCTGATCCCTCTCCAGAGATTTAGTCATTCTCCAAAATGTAACAGCAAGAGATGAGGAGATGATTAAAAATTTTATAGCACTTTTCATATTCAAATAAATATCCAACAAAAAATACAGATGCTTTTCACCAGCTACATCACAAGACCTTTCAGCGTTTGCTCTCTGCTTATCAACACTCTATTTCTTTAAAAGCCTATGAGACTCAATGTCTTTATAATGTCAGGTCCTGGTAAAACTTTACAGGGAAACAAATGTAATACATTTAGTTTTCTTGATCTACAATGGTGTTTCCCACACTGGCTCAGCCTGAGTTCCTCTGTGCTAGGTTGTGTCAGCAATTTTCAGCATTTCGTATTTCAATGCAAAATAACTTGTTTGAAATTTTGGCTATTTCTAAGCCCAGTATTTCTGTGCTCAAAGAGTAGCTTGAATGTAATGGACAGTGCATGAGTTCCTCTGTGTTACTGTAATGTTCCAGGAGGAAAATTCTTGATCCAAATGATGGACATAGAATATGGTATAGCAGTTATTTCTTAAACATATACATCCTCTCATAAATTTGTGCTCTGCCTACAAAATTTTTCCACTAAAGACAGATGTACTTAGAAGACAAATTTCCATGTGAACGGCAAGACATTTTGCAATCGTGTGAATGAAAAGTCGAAATGACAATCACCAATTTTAGACTATTTTATTTATATCAAGCAGTAGATATTTCTGGTGTTAATTAAACTCTTTTTAGATTATGAGAACAGTGAGATCTTGTCCAAGATACATTCGTGGTTTGTTTTATGTCATTTGTACCTGTAGTTTGGATTTAACAGACCAAAATGAAGATATGTATGGGGAAGGTATGTGAGGAAAAAGGGCGTGCAAAGCAGTGATGAGAACAGCATGAAAAAAAGAAAAGTCAAAGAAGAAAAAACAATGGTCTGACTAGAGGTTGTAGAAGTTTCTACTCACCTGTGATGAAAAGTGTTGTTAACAAAGCTGGTGTTCAAAGAGCTCTACGTTAATACAGGAATTCTGCAAAATTTCATGTCTTGATCAACACATGGGTTTGCACCCTCAAGAGTTTAGATCTATGTCTGACCATCACTTAAAAAATGCACTTTGACACAAAGCATTTCTCATGTTGCTGCTAATTATAAAATTTTGTTTACAAAAATAAACATCACATTAATAGGTGATAAAGACAGAATAAACAGGAGCCAAACTTTTGAACTGCTAACCCATTCTATTATATATGTAAGGTATACTTAAAAAACAGGAATGCCAGTTATGTTTGCAAGTGGCTTCAGATTAACAAGGGCAGATATAATCCAAAGTACTGCTTAAAGGTCAGTGAAAGGTTTAAAGGTTAAACCCTGTTACTTTTTTTTTTCACTTCAAACTCCAAGGGTTTCAAAAACAAAGGCCATTTCTACTCTCAGCTACACTAGTGTGAATTTAATATTAACAAATGCTTGGTCTTAGTTGAATTGATTTGGATTTACAGCCCAAGGACTTCCAACTCTGCCCCTATACTGCTGCTTTGCTGCTTGGTTGAAAGAACAGATTTTGTTCAGCTGCCACTTTCCCCTGAAAGAAAAATATAATATATATATATATATATAATCTATATCTATATTTATATCCACATCTATACCTATCTATCACTACAAAATTTTTTCCATGGATTTTTCAGAACAGAGCAGCTACATAAAATACTCTGAATACACTGTAGAGGATACAAATAAGTACATTGGGAAAGGTGAATTTCCATATTAAATGACCTTTTCTGATGCTCATTTTCTAGTAGCAAGATTAACATTCTTTCATCAGCACTTCTACAGCATTTTTAAATGTTGTAGAAATGTTGGATTATATTTTACTGTTTGTTAACTGTAAAATCATATCCCTAATTCTATAATAACCGAACAGGAGCTATACCACTGAAAAGAATCTCTTATCTCAAATGAGGTTTCCAACTAAGATAATCAGAGGAAATATATAACAACACTGTGATCCTAGGGCAACTTCATGGTTTTATTCTACCTTTTTTTCCCTACTATTAGCAGTAAAAAACCCATACTATTTAGCAAAATTTTTTAAAATTATCAGTCAATAAATGAGAATATTTACATATTTTCTTCCTGGAGAAATACTTCATTTTTCCCACTTAGACTCCACACTTCTTCACATTCCCTGAGGATGGAAAATGTTCCAGGGGCTGGAAGGGTTCAGGGTTACTCCTGATACAAATTGCAAACATGATACACTTGAGCTCAGGGGCACTGCCTTCACCTGTTCTCTGCTGGCCACGCTACCCACCAAATGTCCATCTGCAAATGTTCTGTCCTGGCTTGGTCCATGAGCAGTCACTAGAGACAGCTGCTTGAAGAATATGTATAGAGTTTAGTGATAAATATACAGAAAGATTACAAACCACATTCTACAAATTCACTTTGGGCATCTTTCCAGAATGTTATCAAGAAAGGCAACTGGGTGAACAGCAGCAAGGAGCCTCATAGGATTCCTTAAATCCCCCTTGGTCTTACAGGCTCTTTGCAACTGCCTGTTCTTCTCCTGTGTCCTCATTATCATTCATACTCAGATCCTTTCATTTCATATACCACCTCTGTGTTGTCTCTTCAATTGTCCCCTCAGAATCTCCACTATTCCCCAAAGCTCCTGCTTCTGTTCATACCACACTACTCTGTCACTTTCCCACGCCTGCACAATACCAGCCCATGGGCAGTTCTCACCTCATGGTTCCCTGTCTGGTTTTCAAACCAGATTGCACTATGGACAGGCCTTTTATAAATTAATTTTTTTTTAAGCTTTCTTTTTTCTCTTTTGAAACTTTCTGAGGGAACTAGACAAGCTTTAAGTCATAATCTCATGCAGAAGGAAATATGAAGTGTTGCGTGAGAGGCAAAAATGAGCAGCGTTTTCATAATACATCCAAATAATCCTGAAAAAATACAGTGCTGTTTTGGAAATTGCAACAGGTTTTATGATCCACCTTATAACTCATAGCTTGAAAATATGCAAGGCTTTTCCTTCCCTTGATCACATATCTGTAAAAGCACTTCCAGCAAGAAGTGTTGCCGATGTGACCTTGTGGGTTTTTTTCCATTTTCAACCATTGAAAACAGTCATACAAATAAATTCAATTGCTTGGATATGAATAGAAAATGGATCCACAAGAATGACAACTTGGGCAATGTATATTCATTTCAAAAGTCAAGAAAATATTGACAGAAAACACTTCTGCATCTTCCACTGGAATTACTGAATATATTTCATTAAACATATAAACTTCACTTTGCTATTCAAGTTCACCAAGCATGTTTGGAATAACAATTATTCTATTAACATACTGACATGATCTAGTCAAACAAAATTAAATGTGTTTTGGGGCAATAAGATGTAAAGCCTTATTTAAGTATTGTTGCTTTTTTAAAACAACGGAGAGACACAGATATCTGCAGAAGCAAAGCAATATTCCCACAAAAACTGTAAATTGAAGTCATTAACCTCAGCCTTGCTATAAGCATATTTTTCCTCAGGGGCATGGACCAGCTGTCCTCAAAGAGAAATTTTAGTTTTAGAAAGCTCTTAGGAAAAATAAACAAATACAATAGTATGCTATTTATAAAATACAAGTTGTCTCAAAGTCTGTTCCTACTCATCAGTGTAAAGCCAGAAGAAAAAAAGAAATTGCTTTAATAATAAAAATTCTCAAATCTTAGGCTTACAGAAGCATCTGAAAATGTTTAATTTTAAGTAAGGTATCACATTCTAACCAAGATATTGGCTTAACAACCTGTACAGCCTCAGATGCACCACCTTATGACAGATTTTCCAAACAGTGAAACTTGAATGATATTTCTTACCTTGCTCAGAGCAGCTGACACACTTTAGTCTGAATAATACTTGATTTTCTTTGTCCCCTTGACTACCCTACTGCAATAGGGTCTGCCTTCTAAGCATCTTACCATGACATCCTTGTTATCAGTTACCTCAAAGTTTTGGATGGTGCCATATACGTACACGATGCCTTATAAACAGTAAGGTTCAAAACTGCTGAACTTGTGCACTCATGCATTAATCTACATGCAAGGATAATCTAGTTAATGAAAAGATGACCTGGGAAAAGCAAGGTCTGTCTGTAAGCTCAGGATGTGAGAGGTAGCATGGTGGCTGGCACTAAGAAGACCTAAAACTGCCACTGACCCCATTGCAGGATTCTGAAGAAGCCATTTCACCTTTCTATTGTGCTTTTCTTCTCAGCCTTCATTGCTCCAACCTGCCAGCCCTTCACAGCAAGATCTGTCTCTTATTATATGTCTCACAGCAGGAGCTCAGCTGGGACTTCCAAATTAGAGCTGATTGGGAATTTTTCAATGAAATGAATTTTCATTAGAAAGTGCAGCTCAGTTTCAGCGCAATTCTGCAGTGCAGTTGTGGGGATGCTCACCCAATATGTGAGGAAGAAAATTCAGATAATGACTCTGAAGAAAGTACTGCTATAGGAAGTGGATCACCTCTAGCAGGAACTGTGGGGTGAACCTTGCCTGAGGATAACTATCAGGCTGTGGGTGAATTCACACAGTCATCTGCAGTTAGAGAGACAGCGGGTCAGGAATTTGAACCTGAGTATGCTAGGGAAGATCACATGTTGGGGGCTGTGTTTGTTTGTTTGTATAAAAACAAGCCTTCTAAAAGCACTTGTGTTTGCTACAAGAAAGAATTGGAGCATCAATAGAATCCTGGGAAATTTCATGGGTAGATTTATTCGGCCTCACTCAGTTCTACTCTGAACCCTGCCTGCTGTTAACAGTGAAATCAGATGTATTTTAACATATTTACTTACAGTCTGAAGAAGACAAACAACTTCAGAATAAATCATGATCAAATATTTGAGGAGCCTTAATGACAAAAATAAAGAGAATTTATTTTTAAAATAATTCTGAAGAGAAATAGAAAGGCATTCTGGTAATTAGTAAAAACAAGTTGTCCCCAGCACGAGGAAGGAGACCACAGTAGGCAGGTCTGGGCAAAGGGAATAATGAGATCAGTAAACCAAAATGAGTAGTAAAAAAATCAGTAAAGAAAACCGGCAATGAAAGCACAGAATTAGGGGGAAAGTCATATGGGGCGCTAGTAAGTTTTGATGTGCCATAATGAGAGAAAGGAAATAACCAGGAACTTCCAAAAGTGATACCACTACAGCTTTTAGAACATTTTCTTAGTACTTTCTGAGTATTAATTCTGGTGAAACACACTGAAACACACTTGAGAAGGAATTTGTTTTTTATAAAAAAAAGTTCTGTTGTTATGAAGCAGATCTCCACTATACACCAGTATAAGCTGCTACCTGTGTAGAACAGTGCAGCAATACCAAAATGGCAGTGCTGAAGGGAAGATCTCTTTTCTCCCTTCTCTAGCTCCACTTCAGCTCCTCTTACTGTCTGTTGGCATAAAATACCCCGTGTTTGTAATCCAGAGAGCAGCTGAGTCATGTTCAATTGACATGGTCACTTTGAGCCAAGTATGATTGCATTACCTCTGTGGCATCTCCAAAGAATATGCAAAATGTCATTTGCTGAAATGGCAACTCTGTAAACATGTCTCCAGGGGCCATTTTGTACACAAGTTAAAAATATTGGGAAGATCATATCACTTAGGCTACAGCTTTGCACTATTCTCTCTCTAGCTTCTGTCTACCAAACACCATTCTGTGCATCTGGCTGTGAACCTGGGATGAGGGTTCAGGCTCCAGTGTAAGTGCAGTCAGGACACAGTCTGCTGCCTGGCATTGGCATTGCCACTGTGCTCACCTTTGAGGAAAATTAAGGCCTTAAGCTTAAACTCACTCTGTGAATTTCCATTCTCTAATTGTTCACTTTAGACGCAGCCAGAACAAATCATTTTTCCAACTTGCAGAACAACAGTTCAGAAAAATATATGGAGAAACAAGTCCAACCCTGGAGGAAAGCTCAGTGAAAATACTGTATTGACAGTACAGATTGCTAACAAAACCACAAGATTAGGCTCCTTCATGATGAAGACAGTAACTCTTCCAGTGTAGGATGATGACCTGCATTACTTCCTTGGCAACAAACAAAAAAATTGTGTCCTTTGAAATGATATCACTAAAAAACCCCAACAAAGTATGGAGCCTTTTGTGGGAAAAAGGTCTGCCCGTGAACTTTCTGCTACATAAATTCAGATTAAAAAGAGAAAAGCTTGAAACAAACAAGAACTGACCTGTGAGTGAGAGTTAAGCAAACAAATAGATGAATTCAGAGATGCAGCCCTGTGATGGGAAAATACCCAGGGTAATAAATGTTTACAGACGAAAGTTCTGTGGATTTTCAGACAGAGGAATAGCAGTGGTTACCTCCTGCTGAAATATCATAGCTGCAATGAAGTGGCAAAGACGACAACTGACATGTCAGAGACGCACAAACCTATCCTTACAGGGCTGACAACTTGGTATGATTGCTCTCCAAAGATAACTTTATAACTTGCTGAAGTGTGACTTAAGGATGCCCTGGAGCAGCACTAACCTGTGTACCTTTCTTGTGGGTAACTTTTTATAAGCTATAGCTTTAGTTAATAGCTTATGCAATTTTTCATTTGACCTACGGGTGTCCCATGTGGGTGGGATTTTCAAAAACACTCAGGCCCAAATCCACAAAGGGATTTACACAAAGATGATTGCACCTATAATATGTATTAGGGAGCAGAGCAGAAACTTGGCCACAATTTAGCCTGTAATCTAGCAAGGATACAGGAGAAGGTCTGCAACACCCGTAAATGTTCACTAGGAAATCTACCCATGCTGATATGTGCGAAATTGCTCTGGACTGTGGTCATGCCTTAGCTCTCCTCCTACTGAAATGGAGTAAATTTGGGCATCAGGCAAGTGCTTTTGAAAAGACCAGTATGAATATTTTCTTTTCCTTACTGTAACTTTGACCCTTTCTACAACATCTTTTAGAAAGAAGTACTCGAACTTTATTATCAGGTAGACCACTCCAGTAAGAAAAATGTGTGTGATTTTTATTTCAGTGTTTTGCTTTTCAAGTGAACTATTGTACACCTACTCAAGAATAAAAAGGATGATAAAAAGGACAATATCCAGTTTGGCCCCAGTGATGTTAGCTGTGCTTAATCTGAAGCAGTTGATAGTCTCTGCATGCAATGCATGAGATCTTTGAGTACGTCTTCCCTTCTGATGCTGGCAAAGAGCAGGGGTGGTATCTTCATATAAATCAAACTCTAAGATAAATTTTGTCCTCCATGGGAAACAAGACACAAGCAACAGTGTGTCTTATGAATAAGCCCTTAGGGAAGCTGCTTTATTTCCATCTTTTCACCATCTTTTCACAAAGCCAAACCATCCCCCCTGGCATTTGAACACACAGAAGACAGTTGCATTTGAAAGGCCATAAACAGAGAAACTAAATATATAGATGTGAAAAGCCGAATCCTCTGCAATGCCATGTTAAAAAAACAGGTGCCAAACTGGCAACTTCTACATGAAGGCTCAATGCTGGTTTGCTTCCTCAGACCCAAAAAGCTTTCAGCAAGTGTCTCTGTAGAAGTGCAAAGAGCAGGTTGATGTGGCCTCGTGCCTGTGGAGCAGGCAGCTGTATTTCTGAAGGATGGTGCAGAACTAAACTCTCAGAGCCATGTTCTGACCCCAGTCAGTGGCTGAATTTATGCTCCTCTGAGTGGGGAGAAAGTGCCTTTGAAGGAGTAGAAAACCCCAAGGTTCTTTAAAGCTCCTCAGGTACCTCGAGTGGTAGCAGAACATTCTCATCTGGCTTTCACCACAACAGGTAGTAAATGCAGCAAAATAAACTCAGGGTCAACTGAGGGCTGCGGTGTGAACTGGAGAAAAGTCTTTGTTTGTTTTCTAGGAACAATGTTAGGGAAAAGTCTATAAATTTTAGAATTTCTAGATCCAAGCACAGAGCCTCTGCTGACTTCCAGAAGAGTGTCAACTGTAGATAAATAACAGAGGCCTTAAAGCCATGATAGGGCTTCATTTCAAAAACATTTAAAGTTTGTTTTGCTCACATCTACAGGACAAACAAAGCATGGCAATACTGCAGCTGTTGTAGTAGTACGGCCTAAGGATACAATAAAAACTGCTGAAAGAGGCAGTATTTTCTCTTAGACCAACTGCTCTAACTAGGCAGAAGAAAGCTTTCAGACACAAGTCCTCCTTACTATACAAAAAACTTCCTCCAGCTATTGTTATCAGCTATTCTAGTAGAAGATGTTTCTTTTCCCTTAAACTTTGCTTTGGAAACAAAGTAAAGGTCTAAACTCTGTCCTAAAGCAAAATACTGGGTGATCTATGTCTACACAGTAAATAAGCACTCAAAATGTTAATTGGGAAAGCTGATGGACTCATGATAAGACTCATGACTAAGACGGACATGATTTTAAAGTTAGTCAGAAAACAGGTTTTTCCCCAGTGGACATATTTTGTAAGCAAAGGGACTTAAAGCGACATCCTTGCAGGAACTCATCACAGAGTATGTGAACACTGAAGTCCTAAGAGTGAAATGCAGACCCCCCTGGAACTGATAAGGTTATAAGAGTGCATAGGCCTTAGCATGTAACAGCAGGTTTGTCATGGAAGGTGGAAGTTGATATAGGGAAGGGGAGAAGAGGAAGATAGATTTTACCCTCAAGCACTTCCACCCTGGCTTTTGATAAGAAGCAAAATAAGTATTTTATGCTGCGTGGCACTTCAAGATTTACAACCTCATGTTCTCACTAATGAAGAAAATACCACTTCAATGCAAGTAAGAGAAAAATCACATAAAAATAATTTCAGCTACTTCCCACTTCATGACATGACCTAAAGTGGTGCTGCTGTCCTTCAATGTCAAAAATGTGCTCTTTGTCAGATAAAATGCACCATTCATCATTTGCTGCAAAACAAATATTCTTGTTGGTTCTAGCATTTAATTCCTTTTGTGCTTTCTAGCTTTTAGATGAGAGGAAATCTGGGCATGACGCTTTAGGATCATAGAACAGGGAAGTAGGTTTCCTTTTAAAGGTCTCTTGTTCCAAAGAACTAAGATGTTTCTTTCAAGTATTCATTGCAAAGGCAGGGAAACTCAAGGAAAAGTGATACCAAAGTACCATCTGCAGTCAGATTTGGGGTGAATGTTCTCAAAAACTGTTTTCTCTCACACTGACATATTGCGGACTTGAGCATTATGTCCAAAAAGTTGATCAGGAACTGCTAAAAGAGAAACAGAAATCCAAAAACCAGATAGTTTCCTAGAGCCCTGAATCCAGGGCAGGTACATTATAGTTCTGAAGCTGCTTTAAAGTCTAAGTGAGTCACTCTTACTCTGTTTCGGTACCTGATCTAAAAGAGGGCACTAGTAAATAGTAACACTATTTCCTCTCACCCATTTATTTCCATCTAGTGTTCATTTTAATCACAGGGACCACCAGAGACTCTCTTAATGTGTATTATTTGGCCAGCATGGAGGGTTTCTCTTGGCACCCCCGGATGCAGGAGCAGTATAAATATATCCAGTGCTACAGTGATCAGAAAATTCTTTAAAATAACACAGATGTCAGCATATTTGCATATTCATACATAAGCAGTAAGGCACATTCAGCATTAGCCTGAACAGAGGACATCAGGTAACACAAGTGCAGGAAGCAAGTATAAAATGAGCCTTGATCAAACAGTTTCTACTTCATTTACTTTTGTCCTGCTCTGGCTGGTGTAACTTATAATTAGTCTCTGCCTGCAGTGGTGTGGTTCCAAAGAATGGTGGATTAAGGAGAAACTCTAGAATTTCTCTGTAACTTGACAAGTTATAACTTGAAAAGC
Organism: Climacteris rufus; assembly: GCA_013398175.1. NCBI lineage: Eukaryota > Metazoa > Chordata > Aves > Passeriformes > Climacteridae > Climacteris > Climacteris rufus. Next base: position 1,512,457 of record VZRZ01004756.1, on the reverse strand, counting down.
TACACTTAGTCCATTAAAGATTTTTCACAGTGACATTTTAGTGCAGCTAGGGAAATATGCCACTGTGCCATTTATCATTTTCAGGGCATGGACAGTGGAACGGAGGTTGCTATGAAGAACAAAATAAAATAGATTACATGTATAGAAGTGAGGTGAAGAATACTGATAAATATACACCACTGAATGTCAGCAAATGTCACTTGAGAAGCCATTTGCAGCTCCCAGAACAGCCTTACAAACCAGCAAAAGTAGCAAAACCAGGCAAAACAAGTTGGGTGTACTCATTTCCACATGAATAAGCAATAAACCTCTCTGAAGTTACACCAGAAAGTTGTTAAACTTGATAGAAGAATCTTTTCCAAATTGTTCTGTCACATACTGTATATGGCTACAAAGGACTATGGATGGTATACAGTGAGAAAGATAAAGCACTGCTGAGAATGCAACAGTTGAAGCATTTTTGCTTAAACATTTGTATTCTGCTTTGTATTAAAGGGACAGTATAAACAAAGAAGTGATTCATCAGACCACTTTTTCTTCCATAGGGCTGCTCTTTTTTTTTTTTTTTTTTTTTTTTTTTTTTTTTTTC